>CM038676.1:413023652-413444910 GCA_021605205.1 Aegilops longissima | reverse complement strand
CAGGCACCCCCCTTGCTGTCAGGTTAGATGGCGAAACTCTCGTCTTGGTCCAGGCTCTCGGGCTAGTCTCGGCCGTGGCTGGCAAGCCAGTCGCGATGCCATGGACAAGACCCGGAGGTGAGGGCGGAGGCGGTGGGAGCCTGAGTCGATGCTCGGGCACCCCCCTTTAGCGTGCAAGATTCCGCCACCCGGAAAAGGCACCAAATAACAAACAAGGTGGAGGCGAGGCATAATCCTAAGGAAAGCATAAGAAGGATACATGCCTTGGGGTGGCCCAAGCGGCTCGGGGATGATGCAGCCAGGGGCGCCCCAACAGGATAAGCTAAAGACATGAAATAAAAGGGATACATGCAGCGAGGGGCGGACCCAGCGGCACTGGGAATATGTGACCTGAGAAGGCGCTCCCGGCGGAAATAAAACTTAAAGATGTCACGTGGCGATGTTGGGGATGAAGGGTTGTTGATGTAGCAGTTCGGTGGGCTGCAGGCCGATCCTCCACGAGCCCCAGGCCGGGGGCCTCGGGAGGCTCGGAGGCTGGCGGCTCCTCATGGGCCATCTCCATCTCCGCCCGGGGCTCTGGCGTGCTGACCTCTTGAGCCTCGAGGATGGTCCTCATGAGGAGCGTTAGTGCAGCAGCCGCGTTTGGCGAGCCATAAGGCATGCGTCACGTGGCATGGGGCGGACCCTCCATAGCGTCCCACTCGCGAGGGCAGAGGCACTCTTGAGATGCCTTCGGTTGAGCCTGGTATGTCGATCTTGAGGCAGCAGCCCACCATCCTCGCTGGATGGGGGCCACAGTGAGTGGCTGCCCCTCATGACCCTTGACTCCTGTAGCTCTGAATGGCCTTGGCGATGAACTCTTGAGGGTTCTGTCCTCCTGGTCTTGCTCACCTTTGCAGGAAGCGTGCTGAAACACGCCTCCGTGGTGCCAGCGCCTCCCTCGAGACCTTGGCGGTCGGCCCCTCGAGGGGAGCCCCGAGCCACTGAGGGAGGCGCGGGCGCGCTTTCCTATCTGCGATGGAAGGCTCCCCTCTCCGATGTGGACCACAGGGGCTGTCTCTTGAAGAGCTGGGCGGTCGATGTCTTCTTCTTCTTGGGTGCGGCCTCGGGGCCTCCTGCTCTTGTGGTGCAGGTCTTCCAGCGTCTGCGGCTGAAAAGCTTGCTCTAGGGAGCACCGCATCTCTCTCTTCACGAGGGCACCGTGATGACTCTGCCGCTTCTGGCATCTTGAGGATGTTGTAGCCATGGTGGAGTTCTGACCATGAATTTGTGCCAACTAGGTACCGAGGATGGCGTTATCGGCCTGGCGAATGTGGCTGACGTCGAAGTCGATGAGCTCGGTGTGGTAGTTGTCGCGGGCCCCGAAGGTAGCAGGAAAGCGGACCTGCTGATCGGGACCGTGGAGCCGTCGGTGACTCGGAGAAAGGCTTGGTTGGCTGAAGCTGGTATTGTAAGGCACTTGAAGATTGTTGAATGTCTCCATGGACGGGATGTTGGCGTTGCTCCGCCGTCGATGAGGTCTTGGTGACTAGCACATTCGCGATGATTGGGGAGCAAAGCATCGGAGAACTCCGGCTGTGGCTGCGCGCCAGGCTGATCCGTGAAGCTGAGCGTGATGGCGCCGCTGACCACCTAAGAGGCGCGTGGACTCGAGCTTAGGGAGGACTGCATTCACTTGGCAAACTGCTTGAAGATCACGGTGAGAGGTGGGGCTTGGCTCCGCCAAGAATGCTGACGATCGCCTGCGCTTCTGGAAGCCCCAGCCCCTAAATCGATGGCGGTCTTGATTCTCCTTGGCGGCGGTGGCAGCGGAGGGAGCCTCGTTCCCTTGCAGGCGATCCTCACGAGGCTGATCCTCCAGCCTCCCTCGCGAGTGGGTCTTGCCAGCCGGTCCTCGCGAGAGTTGGTCGCGCCACCTTAGCGCGGGCATGATCTTCCAGCGTCCGCATTCCTTCCTCCTCCTCGGCCGTAGCCCGTCGCTGCGCTTCAGGCGTCTGCCGACCCTTCCTCCGCGCCTGGCCGGGCTCTTGACATTCATTGGTGTTGTGGGTGTGGAGGTGGTGGTACCGCGATACCGCTGCCCTTGGAGGACTCGGGCTGATCTACTGCCTCGCTTGGTGTATGCGGTTGACGCTGAGCACGACAGCCCCTGCACTTCACGTCCTTGGCCTTGGACTTCTTCTCTTGAGATCCATGACGAGCAGCTCGAGGAGGAGAGGCGGCCCTCCTCAGCCTGGCGCGCCAGTACGCCAAGTTGAACAGCTCGAGGGAGGTGCACGGATCTTCATGCATCGCCACTCCTCCTTCATCTTGATGTCACGCCGCCGTCGGAGAAAGCGAGATGATGGCTTCCTCCGTTACCACAGGGATCTTGGTAGCGCGTTGTTGAAGCCTTTGGATGTACTTTTGCGGGGTTTCCCCGGCTGCTTTGCTGATTTGGCGCGTGTCGCTCCGGCTGGTGGCGGTCGCGAGTACCCTAGAAGTTGGCGATGAAGCGGGTGCGCATCTCGGCCCGAGGAAGAGATGATGCACAGGGCGGATTCGAGGAGCGATTCGGGCCCGTCCTTGGCGCCATAGAAACCAGTTCGCAATGACCTTTTCATCCCGTTAGCAGCCTCGATGCCCAGCTCGTAGAAAGCTGGAGTATCACGCCAAGATGCGACCCTATCCTAAAGGAACTCGATGGTCCCACCAAGGATAGAAGCGCATCTTGAAGGCAACTTTTGCAAGGTGGACATCATTACATCAACATTACATAATACATGGGGATACATACATAAGGCATACAATGCCACACGAATACAACATCACATCATATACAAGATCAACATCCGACTACGGATGAAACATAAACGAAACTCAAACAATATCCACCACTGCTAGCCGGGCTGCCGACACAGAACCTATCCCACGATCGAAGAAGCATAAGAAGAACTCCAACACAAATAAACATCGCTCTCGCGTCATGATCATCATAACCTGTACACCTGGCCTGGTGGTGTAGTAAGCTGTGAGCCACGAGGACTCGGCAATCCCATTACCATGGGTATCAAGACTAGCAAAGCTTAAAGGAAAGGAAGGGGTAAAGTGGTGAGGCAGCGGCAGCGACTAAGCTTATATGGTGGCTAACATACATAAATGAGGCGAGAAGAGAAACAAAGGCGTTCGTCAACTAGTAATGATCAAGAAGTGATCACGAACTCCTACTTCGTCAGACATAACCCGAAACCGTGTTCTCCTCTCGATCAACCCGAAAAGAGACACTCACAGTTACGCTACGGTTGGTGTATTTTAATTAAGATCAACCGGGTTTTCTACAACGGACATTAACAAATTCCCATCTGCCACATAACATGGGCACGACTCTCGAAAGTTTATACCTGCGGGGTGTCCCAACAACCCATGATAAGCTCTCGCGATCAACGAAGGATATTCCTTCTCCCGGGAAGACCGATCGATCTCGGAATCCGGCTACAAGACATTCGACAACAATAAAACAAGACCAGCAAAACCGCCCGATCTTGCCGACAATCCCGATAGGAGCTGCACATATCTCGTTCTCGAGGGCAACACGGATGAGACATCCTCGAGTAAAACCAAACCTCGAGTTGCCACGAGGGGCCCATGATCTACTCGGTTCGGGCCAGCACTTAGAAAAGCACTGGTCAGAGGGCTAAATAAAGATGACCCTTGGGTTGGCCGACCCAAGGGAAGGTATAGGTGGTGGTGAGGCAAATGGTAAAACCAAGGTTGGGCCTTCTTTGGAAAAGTCTTATTCAAAGCGAACTGTCAAGGGGTCCCATAAATCACCCGACCGCGTTAGGGGCGCAAAATCCGGAACATAACACCGATATGTGCGAAACTAGAGGCGGCAAGAGTGGAACAAAACACCAGGCATAAGGCCGAGCCTTCCACCCTTTACCAAGTGTATAGATGCATTAATTAAATAAGATATATTGTGATATCCCGACAAGTAAACATGTTCCAACAAGGAACAACATCTCCATGTTCAACAAGGAACAAAACTTCATCTTCACCTGCAACTAACAACGCTATAAGAGGGGCTGAGCAAAGCGGTAACATAGCCAAACAACGGTTTGCTAGGAAGGGACAAAGGTTAGAGGTTCATGGCAATTTGGGAGGCTTGATAAGCAAGTGATAGGTAGCATGACATAGCGATAGAGCGAAGCAACTAGCATAGCAATGATAGTAATGAGATCCAGGTGGCGGTCATCTTGCACGAAATCCCGCTAGGAAGAAGAACGAGTCCATGAAGAAGATGAATGGAAGTAGTCGAGCGAATCCTTACAATCGCAACATTACGGAACGAGAAGCAACACGGAAAGAAACAAACAACATGGTAAATGCACAAGCATAAACATGGCGATGCACAATCAAGTATGATGCATGTCGGTTTAATGAGGCATGGCATGGCAAAGTGCAACAAACAATACTACAAATTAAGTGGAGCTCAATATACAGCAGGTTGCATATTGACAAAACCCACATTGACATATTTAGTTTGATCTCGTTTAGGTACACAACAATATTAAATGTTTTAAACATGGCAAGGGTGGAGCATAATTAAATTAACTACTTAGGCAAGTTTAAATGAGGCGGAAATAAGAAACAACAATTCGGAAAATCCTCATGAGCAATATTTTAGATTCGGTACTGTTCTGCCTATACACAATTTTAATGTTGTTAAACAGCAAAATAAAGTGGACCATGTTAAACTAGGCATTTTTCAACCCCATTTACATATAGAGAACATTTAATTCCGAGTTACGGTTATTTAGTTATGAATTAAATCATTTTAACATGGCATTATTAGCAAATTAATGCAAACATCAATTTAAATATTTTAAACATGGATGGAAATGACATATTATTAATCTACACAATTTTCTGAGCATTTTACATATATAAAACATTTTAATCCGATGCACAGTTCATGAGTTATGATATGCATGAAGTGCAAGGGGGTTTTCTGTAAAACTGACACACTCTAGAAAATTGATTAAACGTCCAGAACTGAAAAAAAACGTTGCGGGCTGAAACTGGAGGCTGAGGGAGCTGCTCACATTGGGCCAAGCCCAGTCGGGAAGCGGCCAGCAGGAGGCTGTGATGGAAGCGAGGCAGTGAGGCTGGCCGAGGCCTTAGGCCTCTCTGAGGATCTGGAGCCTGTGAGGCAGCGTGATTCGGCAGCGATCAACAGACGCAGGCGGCGGGACTTAGTGCAGACGAGGAAGAAAGAGGGCGCCAGTTCAGGTGAAGCGAGTCAGTGTGGCAGAAGCGGAGCTGCCGGATCTGGCGAGGCAATGGAGGCGGGAGCTTCTGCCGTGGCGGGATCCAGGCGAAGAGGCCTTGGCGAGTCGCGGGTGACCTGCGGCAGCCAGGTGAAAACGAGCAGGGGCTTGGTGCAGCCGCTTCAGCCAGCAGGCCTGGGACTTCTGTTGAGGGAGGATCAAGGCGGCGGGAGCGGCTGCCGTGACAGGGACTTAGAGCGCGGGAGGTGGAGCCTACCGGGGAGCAGGCAAGGCGGCGGAGGCGGCCGGATCTGACAGCAAGCAGGCAGCCAGTGGAGCTCGAGGGCTGACCATGGCGGCGTCTGGTTCGAGAGAGAGAGAGATGTGAGAGGAGGGAAGAGCAGGAAGGAGGAGGAAAGGCGGGAGGAGGCCGATCCACAGGGGTTGCAGCCCAGAGGAGGGCTTAGTGGTGGAGCTGCTTTGGTCTTGGCAGGTTCGAGGCGGCGCATGGAGCAGCTCGGCGGTGGCGCTCGGGATGGCGGGGATCGACCACAGGCTCTCTTGGGTGTCCACAGTAGGAGGATGGATCGATGGAATCGGTAGGTTGGGGTTGGCCCGATTTGGAAAGCGAGGAGGAAAGTGGCGGCTTGTTGGTGATTTGGATCGGGAGGGATCCCAGGAGGAGGAGACAGGTGGAGGTTTTTCTTGGCGGAGAGGAAATGATTGAAGGGACTGCCTAGTCTAGGGTTTGGACTGATTATATATACATCCGGTGGATTAGGCTAGGGGTATTTAGTCCCTCGATCGAAATCAAGCGACCGAGAATAAAATAGGTTAGGGAGTCAATAAACAAAGCGGAGATGTTTTGTAGGCGTTTGGGGATGATCCGGACACAAGCAGTACGATTTGCCTTGGTCGGGTTGGGGAGTTTTGGACGCCTTGCATAAGAGGGGTCGGTGGTTGTCTTGAGAGAGGTTGCGAAGGTAGACAAATAAGAGGCAAAAACTCGGTTGGACTGAAGCGACCAACGAAGGCAAAAGCGGTCGAGGAGGTCAGCGAGGACAAGGGCGACAAAATGACAACGGAGGCAAAGAGAAAAGGTAACTCTGAGCGGCTCGAGTTTTGAGAAAATATGCAAATGCAATGCACATGATGCGATGAGATGAAATGCATGGCATAAACAAAATGCAAATGATGCAATGATGAATACAGCGAACAAAACAAAAGCAAAACAACAAAAAAAACCCAACCACGGAGGAAATAAAAATCACATAGCGGAAATGGCAAGAGTCGAATTCTGAATATGGAAAGTTGCATCCGGGGTGTTACAACACTCCACCACTACGAGAGGATCTCGTCCGAGATCTAGGATGGCACGGAGGAAAAGGAAGAGGAAGATAAGCGGTAAAACTAAGTTGCTTCTTGACCAATGAGTGAAACCGAACCTTGAGAGGTTGAGCAATTAGAGATGAGCGAGATTGCAAACAATCCGTTAGAAAAGAGGAACAAGGAACATTACGAGAGCTTGAAGGTTGCCAAGACATAAATGGCGAGCACAATGGACAAGAAGGAATTGAAACCACTCTCGTTGAAGCGAGATAAGAATGAATAAGAATGATATAATTTGGACAGCACTCCGACTGTAAATGGAAGAAATTGAACATGAACTTGAGAAGATGGGATGATACTTGATGAAATCAACAACACACTGCCTCCGGAACTATTGAAAGAATGGCACAAGGTGTTAGAAAGATTTCAGACAGCTCTCCGGTTGAGGAAGGAGGCAAAACTTGATAAGATGAGAGAACTCGAATGAAAACACAACACTCGGTTAAATGGATAAGCAAGAAAAATAACATGATTTGACAAAAGCGAGGTGATGGGTGAAGAGAGCAACATCACAATGCCTCCGGAAGAAATAATAGAAGATAGATCATTGGAATAACAGAATGGAAAGAAAATGCCAACTTCTGCCTAATGAGGCTTGGAAAGCACCCTTCAAGATGGTTACAGCAGGGTTGTTGGAAAACAAGCGCCGAAAAGAATAAGCTTATAGTGGGCTTATGGAAACATCTCAAGACTATGAGGTGACAACCCGCCATTAACAGAAACAATTGATTGGTTGAGATCAGTGAAGATAAGAGAAACTTCTTCACCGAGATGAGAAGGAGAAATTTGGATCATTGATAAGCACCACAAATAGCAACATTCCTTAGGGAAGGCTTTAGGTGAAATATGACCCAAGATGACTCCAACGAAGAGATTGATGGATTTAAAATACCTCATTCTTGACAACATATTAATCATGAAACACGAACTCAAATTGTCCAGAATGACATAACACCACCTCAAATGACAATGTAGAATGAATTGCACTTCGAAATGCAAGATGAGGAATACTTGAGCTCCTCAAAACAAAACATGTGTTGAGCACCATGTTTAATTTTGAGTATAGCTTAGCGGATCATAACCCGAGAAAAACTTGAAGAACAATTGAAGAATGAAAGGAGTTCTTGATGAACCACCATGTAGAGCCTCCGATAAGCAAAATGATGAAAAGAATAGGATCCAAGCCTAGAAATGATTTAGAAGAAGCTTGCGATGAGATAATGCGAAAACTTGGAACTCCGGAAAGAAAAGATGAACAACTTAAAACCGATAAATGATATCATGAACAACTCCGGAAGAAAAGAATTGAATCACCTCGAGGAAATAAGAATAGATTTATTGTATGCTTATCCTTCATCAAATTAAATTGATGACAAGCAATGGATTTTACATACTACTTATTCTTCTTGCAAAAGAATTGAGAAATGGCATAACGCAAACTTGAGAAGGTCTTGATGGAACCACCGGTTGAATTGAAAAACGAATGAATAAAGTGATAATCAAGAAATGAAATCTTGAGCGAACCACCATAAAATTGAAAATGAGCGTAGCAAAAGCACAATTCACGGGAAGAATTGGAGAAAAAAGCGAAGATACTTGAGAGGATTTAGATACAAATGAATGAATAGATCACGAGCTGATTAGAGAATACTTGAATGATGCACGGTAAGATTTGGAGAGCGGTAGCTACAGCTGAGAATGAAGAATTATGACATGATGGCCTTGGAGGAAAGAAATGGAAACAACTCATGAAATGCTCGGATGGGTGAAAAGAATTCCCACAATCGAAAACAATTATGAGAGGATGGCATCAAATTTGAACCACATCTTTGGAAGAGCGGGTAAGATTTAAGAGGAACTCTTCTTGGTCTTCAAATGTTGAGAATGACGATGAAAACATCACCATGAATTATTGAGGCACTCCGGAATGAAAATTAGAAAGGTTGAACCAACGATGAAAAGAATTTGGAAGATCTTGGAGAAAGACATTTGGTGATGATAACTCATTCTTACGTCAAACTTTGAAAAGAATTTTTTAAAGCTCGGGAAAATTAGAAGAGTCGGGTAAGATCACAGGAAAAGACACGTGGGTTAGGGCCCACTCAAAAGAAACACCGTTGAACAATTTTAAAGAGAGTTGCACGGTTGAATTAAATGGCTTGAATGAGATAACAACCTTGAAATATCTTGAGCGGATATGGAATGAAAAGGCAGCCTCTGAGATATCTTCAACACTCGAACAAATGAATAGCGAAGTGAATGATTAAGAGGTGCATCGGCAAGAGAAAGCATTAGAAGCGAGGAAAGGAATATGATGAATATCGAAAGCTTGAATTGGATCCACGGAGAAGAAACAACAATGAAGGATGATGAACTTGAAACTGTTGGGCATCTTCATGGAAAATCACGGATAAGAACATTGAAAGAAAAGAATGAAGAGACTTCACATGAATAAATGGATACTTGATTAAAATATATAGTCCTTAAAGAAAAGGGTGGGAGGCGGAAAACAAAGACAACTTGGGACGGATGAAACAAACACCGTTGAGAAAAACTTAGAATTGATCTACATAAATGTTGAAATGATCGGATCCACTTGAAGAAAGCACGCGGTTGGAAAAGAATTAACATAGCGACCTCGATGATCAAGAAGGATTAGTATTCACATAGCAATATGAGAACACCGTTTAGAAAAGTATGGATTCAACATTTGACTTGAAGCAACTCGAATACCACAAATAAAACAAAACAAAGGATTTGGCTTGCGAGAATAAGCGAAACAAATACATATGATAGAGATTTACCCAATCTCATATCATGCATCTGTCGAAAAGATATTCTAGGAGCTACTTGAATTCCCACCTATAAACTCCGAAACTTTCGGTTATGCAATCTGGTGTTGGGGATCTGAGGGGACACAAAATATATCACCCAAACTAACAATACCTAGATCCATTGTATCCATCCGTCAACACATAACAAGAAACCTTGAAATCGTGTACCTCAACCTTGAAAAGCATCCGTTATACAAGCTATGGCAATACTCGAGCTCGCCCGATCTTTGGGTTATCGAGTTATCTCACCAACAAGCTGTACAAAAGAGATTTTCGATGTCGGCAAAACTCAGGTATTCGAACTGCAGCGATAAAATTGTGGCGACAACACCTCGGAGCTCAACTCCCGGGACACTGCCACAATCCCTAAATGTCGGGAGGCACCAAGAACAATGTTCTCGTCACAAAACCATCGGAGCGATTCCAAGATACCAGCGTGATCCTAAAAAATTTAAGTGAAATTTGAGGAGAGGAAAGACAAAACATCTCGTCGGGAGGCCTCACCGGAGCGAAGAAGGGACTGAGGAGTAAAAAGAATCCTACTCTCCGATATATATAATCCTAAGACTCAAAATAATTTTCTTCTAGACTCAACAACGGCCAACAAACAAGGGGCTCCTAAGGTCGGTCGAGGCTCGATACCAACTTGTCACGCCCAAGATCGACCCTATCCTAAAGGAACTCGATGGTCCCACCAAGGATAGAAGCGCATCTTGAAGACGCTTTTGCAAGGTGGATATCATTACATCAACATTACATAATACATAGGGATACATACATAAGGCATACAATGCCACACGAATACAACATCACATCATATACAAGATCAACATCCGACTACGGATGAAACATAAACGAAACTCAAACAATATCCACCACTGCTAGCCCAGGCTGCCGACACAGGAACCTATCCCTGATCGAAGAAGCGGAAGAAGAACTCCAACACAAATAAACATCTCTCTCGCGTCATGATCATCATAACCTGTACACACAACTGGTGGTGTAGTAAGCTGTGAGCCACGAGGACTCGGCAATCCCATTACCATGGGTATCAAGACTAGCAAAGCTTAAAGGAAAGGAAGGGGTAAAGTGGTGAGGCTGCGGCAGCGACTAAGCTTATATGGTGGCTAACATGCATAAATGAGGCGAGAAGAGAAACAAAGGCAGTGCGTCAACTAGTAATGATCAAGAAGTGATCCGAACTCCTACTTCGTCGGACATAACCCGAAACCGTGTTCTCCTCTCGATCAACCCGAAAAAGAGACACTCACGGTTACACACATGGTTGGTGTATTTTAATAAAGATCAACCGGGTTTTCTACAACGGACATTAACAAATTCCCATCTGCCACATAACGCAGACACGGCTCTCGAAAGTTTATACCTGCGAGGGTGTCCCAACAGCCCATGATAAGCTCTCGCGATCAACGAAGGATATTCCTTCTCCCGGGAAGACCCGATCAGTCTCGGAATCCGGCTACAAGACATTCGACAGCAATAAAACAAGACCAGCAAAAGCCGCCCGATCGCCGACAATCCCGATAGGAGCTGCACATATCTCGTTCTCGAGGGCAACACGGATGAGACATCCTCTGAGTAAAACCAAACCTCGAGTTGCCACGAGGGGCCCCATGATCTACTCGGTTCGGGCCAACACTTAGAAGCACTGGTCGGGGGGCTAAATAAAGATGACCCTTGGGTTGGCCGACCCAAGGGAAGGGTATAGGTGGTGGTGAGGCAAATGGTAAAACCAAGGTTGGGCCTTCTTTGAAAAGTCTTATTCAAAGCGAACTGTCAAGGGTCCCATAAATCACCCGACCGCGTTAGGGGCGCAAAATCCGGGAACATAACACCGATATAGCGGAAACTAGGGCGGCAAGAGTGGAACAAAACACCGGGCATAAGGCGAGCCTTCCACCCTTTACCAAGTATATAGATGCATTAATTAAATAAGATATATTGTGATATCCCAACAAGTAAACATGTTCCAACAAGGAACAACATCTCCATGTTCAACAAGGAACAAACTTCATCTTCACCTGCAACTAACAACGCTATAAGAGGGCTGAGCAAAGCGGTAACATAGCCAAACAACGGTTTGCTAGGAAGGGACAAAGGTTAGAGGTTCATGGCAATTTGGGAGGCTTGATAAGCAAGTGATAGGTAGCAGCATAGCGATAGAAGCGAAGCAACTAGCATAGCAATGATAGTAATGAGATCCAGGGTGGCGGTCATCTTTCACGAAATCCCACTAGGAAGAAGAACGAGTCCATGAAGAAGATGAGCGGAAGTAGTCGAGCGAATCCTTACAATGCAACATTACGGAACCGAGAAGCAACACGGAAAGAAACAAACAACATGGTAAATGCACAAGCATAAACATGGCACGATGCACAATCAAGTATGATGCATGTCGGTTTAATGAGGCATGGCATGGCAAAGTGCAACAAACAATACTACAAATTAAGTGGAGCTCAATATGCAGCAGGTTGCATATTGACAAAACACCACATTGACATATTTAGTTTTATCTCGTTTAGGTACACAACAATATTAAATGTTTTTAAACATGGCAAGGGTGGAGCATAATTAAACTAACTACTTAGGCAAGTTTAAATGAGGCGGAAATAAGAAACAACAATTCAGGAAAATCCTCATGAGCAATATTTTAGATTCGGTACTGTTCTGCCCTATACACAATTTTAATGTTGTTAAACAGCAAAATAAAGTGGACCATGTTAAACTAGGCATTTTCCACCCCATTTACATATAGAGAACATTTAATTCCGAGATTCACGGTTATTTAGTTATGAATTAAATCATTTTAACATGGCATTATTAGCAAATTAATGCAAACATCAATTTAAATATTTTAAACATGGATGGAAATGACATAATATTAATCTACACAATTTTCTGAGCATTTTACATATATAAAACATTTTAATCCGATGCACAGTTCATGAGTTATGATATGCATGAAGTGCAAGGGGGTTTTCTGTAAAACTGACACACTCTAGAAAATTGATTAAACGTCGAACTGAAAAAAAAAGCGTTGCGGGCTGGCCGGAGGCTGAGGGCTGCTCACATTGGGCCAAGCCTAGTCGGGAAGGCGGCCAGCGGGAGAAGCCTTGATGGAAGCGAGGCAGTGAGGGCTGGCCGAGGCTTGCAGAGCCTCTGCGGATCTGGGCCACCTGTGAGCAGTGATTCAGCCTTGATCCAGCAGGCACGCAGGCGGCGGGACTTGGTGTGGGCGAGGAAGAAAGAGGCCCAGTTCAGGTGAAGCAGTCAGCGGCAGGCGACGAGCTGCCGGATCTGGCCGAGCAGCGGAGGCGGAGGCTTCTTGCCGTGGCGGGATCCGGCGAAGAGAGGCCTTGGCGAGTCATGGGTGACCTGGCGTGAGTGAAAACGAGCCGGGCTTGGTGCAGCCCGCTTGAAGCAGGCAGGCGGGACTTCTGGCCTGTGAGGAGGATCGAGGCGGCGGAGGCAGCTGCCGGCGACAGGGACTTAGGCGCGGAGGTGGGCCTGCAGAGCAGGCAAGGCGGCGGAGGCAGGCGGATCCCCAGCAGCAAGCAGCAGGGTGGAGCTCGAGGCGGCCATGGCGGCCAGCGTCTGGTTCGAGAGAGAGAGAGATGTGAGAGGAGGGAAGAGCGGAAGGAGGAGGAAAGGCGGGGAGGAGGCCGATCTTGGGGTTCTTGTGCGGGAGGGCTTGGTGGTGGGCTGCTGGTCTTGGCGAGGTTCGAGGCGGCGCATGGAGCAGCTCAGCGGTGGCGCTCGGGATGAGCGAGGATCGACCCTGGCTCTCTTGCGGGTGTCCACAGTAGGAGGGATGGATCGATGGAATCGGTAGGTTGGGGTTGGCCCGATTTGGAAAACAAGGAGGAAAGTGGCGGCTTGTTGGTGATTTGGATCGGGAGGGATCCCAAGGAGGAGGAGGCAGGGTGGAGGTTTTTCTGTGGCGGAGAGGAAATGATTGAAGGACTGCCTAGTCTAGGGTTTGGACTGATTTATATATACATCCGATTGGATTAGGCTAGGGGTATTTAGTCCCTCGATCGAAATCAAGCGACCGAGAATAAAATAGGTTAGGAGTCCAATAAACAAAAGCGGAGATGTTTTGTAGGCGTTTGGGGATGATCCGGACACAGATAACGACTGCCGGGTCGGGTTAGGGAGTTTTGGACGCCGCAAGAGGGTCGGTGGTTGTCGAGAGGTTGCGAAGGTAGACAAATAAGAGACAACGAAACTTCGGTTGGACTGAAGCAGAGCGAAGGCAAAGCGGTCCGAGGAGGTCAGCGAGGACAAGGGCTGACAAAATGACAACGGAGGCAAAGAGAAAAAGGTAACTTCTGACGACTACGAGTTTTAAGAAAATATGCAAATGCAATGCACATGATCACGATGAGATGAAATGCATGGCATAAACAAAATGCAAATGATGCAATGATGATACAGCGAACAAAACAAAAGCCAAACAACAAAAAACAAAAACCCAACCACGGAGGAAATAAAAATCACATAGCGGAAATGGCAAGAGTCAGATTCTGAATATGGAAAGTTGCATCCGGGTGTTACATGGAGGAACTCCATAGGGTCAAATATGTGTTGTCGTGGCGAGGAGGCAGGTGCAGCTTGAACTTGGCGGAGCCACCTTGACTGCTGCCTTCGGAGGTGAAAGCGCGGCAGCCCTTGCCGTGGCCTGTGAGGCTCGGACGGCGAGAGGCTTGGTCTTGTGGGTCTCCTGCGCCCTTGTGCAGGGGCAGCGCAGTTCTTGACGTCTTTGGGGAGGCGCCCGGGCAGCTCTTCTTGAGCGAGAACATCTTAGCAGCTCTGCTCTTGCAGCCGGCGCTGGCGGAGCAAGTTCCACCAGGGCAGCGCCTTGAAACAAGGCGCCTTGATGAGGAGGCGGCTGGCGCCCGGGAACTTCATCGCCAGCGCAGGAGTGCAGTGCAGCGAGGCGGACGGCGGAGGTGCGCCTCCTGCAGCCTTGAACCAGGCTCGGCAACTCGGTCGAGCCATTCTTCGTGACGTCGTCGGCAAGCGGTGCGCAGAGCTCGTTAGCGTGATAGCGCAACTTCGGGCCTCCATGGCAGCGAAGCGCGTGTGAAAAACCAGCGAGGGTGGCGAAAGCGTGGCGGTGCGGTCGTCCCGCCTCATGGGCCAGTCTTTGGGGCGGCGCTTGCTGCTCGTTCCCGCCGGGCAGTGGCGGCGTTGATGGCGGCGACGAGGCAGCGAGATGCCCGCCCGACGGGAGCCGTCTGGCGACATGGGAGGCGAAGCGGCTCGGCGCTTCAGCCAGGCAAGCAGCGTCGAACATGGTTCGCAGTGGTCGGGGAAGAACGAAAGCGACGAAAGGCAGATTCGGCGCACCTACAGGCGTGCCAAATGCCGGTTCGGGTTCAGCGGACCCTTAAGTTAGAACTCAGGGTGTGGCGGAGATCCAACCCTCCACCGTCTCGTACCTCGCCCGAATCGCGAGGACCTAAACTACTAAAAAGAACAGCACAAGAGACATGAGATTTATACTAGTTGGGACCACCGTTGTGGTGTAATACCCTACTCTAGTTTGTGGTGTGGTGGATTGCCTCTTGGGCTGATGAGGAGCAGTCTGAGGGAAGAACAGCCTCATGAGAGTGCATTCTTGGTGGGTGTGATGAACTGCTAGGTGGTGTCCCGTCACTCTAGCTTGAGGATCGGGTCTCTATCTCTCTCTCTGGATGCTAATCGTCTTGATCCATCGTCCCCCTACTCTGAGTGTGGCTACTCCTATTTATAGGCGAAGGCCCGGGCCTCTTCCCAAATATTGGCGGGAAGAGCGCCAACAATTAGCCATTTGAAGGGAGCAGCGGGTACACTTATCTGACTAAAGTTGGTCCTCGCTTTGCCAAAGGCTCTAGTGATGGCCTTTGCTTGGGCTCCACGATGACTCCTTCCGGCCAGCTGGGGCTGGTCTTGGTCTTGTTGCACGAAGCGGATGCCTTTGCTTGATGCTATCGCTGCGCTTGCTCCTTTGCACCAAAGAGGAAAGGAGGGCGCTACTGTGAGCTGGCCCCGGCCTGGCGCCCTTGGTGCGTCATGGCTTGCGTCATGGGCACCTCATGAGTACCTGCCTTGAACTCTCCGCCTCCTCATGAGCCAGCTGGCGAGGCCGTGCTGAGAAGCTCCTTTAAATCCGCCCAGCAATCTCAGCCCCTCATGAGGTCTTGAGCTTGTGTTGATGAAGATGGGCTGTCTGGGCCTCCTTTGAGCCACGCCATAAGCATGAGCGAGCAAGTCTGGGGACCCCGTTCCCAGGCAGCAACAATATCAGCCTGCCGTCAAAGCGCCGAGGAGAGCTGGGCCATGGTAAAGCAGCAGTACATGAAGGCTGACCCAAACCACATGGCGAGTCGGACTGTGGGGCACGATGGGAAGGAGATCCTGTAAGCAGTGTGCGGCCAAGTAGAATTGGCATAAGTATTCAACAAGATTGTAAATTAGATAGCCTATTAGATGGCATTGAGGAGGAATACAATGAGTCGAGTTGACTATGTAATTAAATATGACATGAAAAATGTCTTCTAGCGGATTGTAGATCATTTGTCATAGCGAACCTTTTAAGCCGACCTCGGGACCCAATAGTCGGAGTGCGTCCGAATACCTTTGTGGTTATATAAGAACAGGGTATTCATGGAGACAAAGGCGTGGGGTCATTATTTCTGTATCGGACAAGTGCCCAACTAGTTATGTTATATTACATGGATAGTAAGAAACATCTTCGGGGAGAATAGTTCCGTTAAGGGTTCCTTTATTTGGGATGCATGCCTAAAGTGCATGTCAAAATTGCTAGGAAAGCAGAAAATCATCACAGGGGCAGATGGGTAAATAGTTAAAATCATCTTTCAGTTCACCGACGAATATTCCCTTAAAACGCTAGCTTTCGGCTTCACCCGGTCGAGGTACACATCCGGTGACCAGCGTAACAATCGCAGAGGTGCTCCTTTACCACCTAGCGAACAATCGGGAGCGTGGGGGGTAAGCACAGAGCCGAACAACCCAGCTTGGCCAAATCTTAAGTCATATCGATGCATATAATGGTGAATAAAAGGTACGCGGAAGTTTGGCGCATGTGTTGGGCATAAAGCCCGTATAAATAAGCTTTTGGTAAAGAAGCCCCGGGTATAATGGCGCGTACAGCGCGTCAAGTATGTCTTGAATAAAGCGCAAGCAGGCCTCTAAAGGCTTCGGGAAGAAGGAATAGGAAGGAGAGAAATAAAAGACAACAAAATAAAAAATGTGGGCGGAGGATGGAGGCGAACTTGGAGTCCGGGCTTAGCGTAGAATCTTCATAGGCGGGCTGCGTTCCATGGGTTCGGCTCGAGTCGGTTATCCGATCGCCCCATGAGCGGTATGCTCCGCCGGTCGGGACCTGGTCGATGATGAAGGGCCTTCCATTTGGGCTTGAGTTTGTCCTTTTTCTTGTCCGGCGTAGAACTAATCGCCAGCGTTATAAGCTTTGGCCGTGCTTCCTGCTTTGATATCTTGAGCCTGCTGTTGATAGAATCACGGAATGAGCTTTTGCCACGTCGCGCTCCTCCTCCAATGCGTCCAAACTATCTTGCCGATCGAGCTCGGCTTCTCTTTCTTCATACATGCGCACAGGTGAGTCATGTATTATGTATGAAAACAAGACTGCCTCTGCGCGTACACCATAAAAATGGTGTGAATCCGGTGTCTGATTTGGCGTGGTCCGCAGCCCCAGTCTGGTCGAGCTCCTCAACCCAGTCGTGTTAGATTCCTTGAGGACCGCACTAGTGCTGGGTTTAATGCCGCTCATGATTAGACCGTTTGCTCGCTCGACTTGACCATTGGTTTGAGGTGATAGGCGAGGCGTGTCGAGCTTGATGCCCATGTTTTTGCACCATAATTTGACCTCATCGGCCGTGAAGTTGGTGCCGTTATCGGTGATAATCTTGTGGGGACACCGTGTGATGCACTACCCCGATATGAAGTCTATCACGGTCCGGATTCAGCCGTTTTAACAGGCTTGGCCTCTATCCATTTGGTGAATTTATCCACCATGACCAATAGGTATTTTGCTTGTGGGTTCCTCCAGAGAGGGTCCAACCATGTCAAGCCCCAGGACATGACGGCCGGTGATGGGTATAGTTTTGAGGCGGTGGGTGGCATGTAACTTTAGTTAGCAAAAGCTGGCAACCAACGCATCGTTGGACTAAATCCTGCATATCTGCCCGAGCCGTCGGCCAATAAAATCCTGTCTGGAAGGCCTTGCCTACAAGGGCCGGGCTGCGGCGTGGTGCCCACCCAGTCCGGCATGAAATTCAGCCAGGAGGTTTAGCCCTTCCTCTTGGAGATACACCTTTGAAGGACTCGGTAGTGCTTTTCTTATAAAGCTCTCCCTCATGGACTTTATAGGCTTTAGATCGCCGTACTATGCAGCGAGCCTCATTTTGGTCTTCGGGGAGTTCCTGCCTAGTTAGGTAGGCTAGGAATGGTTCCGTCGATGGGGCGATAACCACCATTATTTCGTGGGCGGAGGGTGTTATCTCGGTGGCAGAGCCTCCGATTGTGTCAGAGTGTTCGGCGTCAGGCAGTGCGGTTGGGTCTGCATCTTTATTGTCGGACTCCCCTTCCCATAGTACGGATGGCTTGAACAGCCGTTCCAGAAAGATGTTGGGCGGGACGGCATCGCGTTTTCAACGATCGTGCCAATATGTCCGCCGCTGGTTGTTATCGGGCTATATGATGAAATTGAGCCCTTGAACCGTCTTGACATTATTAGGACCGCATTGCGGTATGCTGCCATTTTCGGATCTTTGGCATCAAAGTCTCCGTTTATTTGAGATATCGCGAGATTGAATCCCCACGCACCTCTAGGCGTTTAATGCCCATGGAGACGCCATCCGGAGGCGTGCGAAGGGCCTCGTATTCGGCTGCGTTGTTGGAGTCCATATACATTATCTGAAGGACGTATTGGACTGTGTCCCCGGTTGGGGACGTCAGCCCCCAGGCTGGCCAACATTTTGGAGCCGTCAAAGTGCATGATCCAATTGGAGTATGCGCCGTACTCTTTAGGGAGTTCGGCTTTGGTCCATTCTGCCATGAAGTCGGCCAAAACCTGCGACTTGATAGCTCGTCGTGGCTTGTAGGTTATGTCGAATGGAAAGAGCTCTATGGCCCATTTAGCAATCCGGCCCGTCGCGTCGTGGTTGTTTATAATGTCGTTAAGAGGTACTTGGAGGCTACCATTATCGAACACTCTTGAAAGTAGTGTCGCACTTCGGGATGCCATGAACACGCGTATGCTATCTTTTGATAATGTGGGTACGGGACTTGCATGGAGTGAGGACAATGGACACGTAATAAACGGTCTTTGAAGAGGAACGGTGTTAAATCCGTTCTCGTTCGACAAGCGAGTACCAGCTGACAACTTGATGTGTTGCGGCGATATATAATAGCATTGGTTACGCCCATATTGGGCGCGGCCAGAACGGTTGTTGCCAATATGGATTTTATCTCTTGAGTCCGGCCGTTCGGCATCCGTCCACTCAAAGTGTTCGGTCTTGCGGAGGAAGCGATAAAGGTAGCCTTTTCTCCCAAGCGGAAATAAAGCGGCTTAGAGCTGCTCGCATCGATCAATTTTGTATTTGTTTGAGGTCTTTTGGAATATCAATTGTGATAGAGCTTGGATCTTGGCTGGGTTTGCTTCAATTCATCTACGGACACAATGAAGCCCAGGAGCTTTCCGGTGGAGCATGAGACGCATTTTCAGTTGAGCTTGATGTCATATTTTGAAGATTGTCGAATGTGAGCCTCAAATCGTCTACTAGAGTTTTGACATGCTTGGTTTTGTGACCACGTCATCTACATATGCTTCCACTGTTTTGCCGATCTGGTTTGCGGACATGTACGAATCATCTTGGCGATATATTTTGTTTGGCGTTTTGAACTGAAGGGCATTGTGTTGAAGCGAGAATGGGCGTATGGAGTGATGAATGCTGTTGCAGCTTGGTGCAGCTCCGCCATCTTGATTTAGTGGTAGCAGATCTGCGTCGAGGAAGCACAATGAGTCGTGTCCTGCTGTAGCGTCGGTAATTTGATCAATGCGAGGGAGGGGGAAGGGATCCTTTGGGCAAGCCTTATTAAGGTCTTTGAAATCAACGCATAGGCGCCAGGATTTGTCCTTCTTTGGTACCATCACCAGGTTTGTGTCACATCCCTAGCCTTGCAATGCACTAGTGCTAGCTTGGTTGTTGCATCATGTCTAAAATTATTGAAAGTTGAAATGGGGATTGCCTAAACCCTAGCATTAAAGGAATTCAAATAGGTTCAACTAAAAATATTTCAGATAAATCAAATGACTTCCAAAATGTTCATCATTCTTGGAAAATCTGGAAACTTGATAACGGTGATGCACATTTTCCATGACATATTGGGCTCTGGATTTAAATCATACCTTATTTGCATTTGGGCATTTAAATTTTATATATTATATTAAATGTCCAAATATTCATGAACTGAAATTCTGGTTATTGGAAATAATCCGGATAGTAGCCTAGCAGTCTCATCATTTTGAAAGTGCATAGGTATTTTTAATAAAGCCCTAAAATTTCTGAGAATAATAGGAAACTGAAATAATTAGAAAAATGGAGAGAGAAAACCCACAGGCCTTCTTACAGGCGTGCTGTAGCCCAAGTGGCCGGCCTATGCAGCCCAGCCCACAGCCCCTCCATCGTCTTCCTCCTTGCCGGGGAGGGGCCGAGAGGCAGCGTGGCCGCCAGCACCTGACCACCGGCAGCCACCTCCTGATTGCCGCTCCCCTCGGCGCCTGGGCGCCTCCCGTGGCCCACGCAACTCCACAGTTCACTCCCTCCCCCTCCCCCATGCTCGTTCCCTTCTCTGACCCGCTCTCTCTCCCGCAACCGAACGCGTCGTCGCCGCCGCTCGTCGTTGCCGCGACCACCGGCCCTCCCTCGCTTTCCCGACTAGTCCACAAGCTCCGCGACGTCGCCCTCGACCCCCTCACTGAGCCATGCCCCGCCGGAAGCCCCGCAGCGTCGCCCTCGAGCTCGTCTTCAACCTTCGGCCGCCGGCAACCTCACCTTTGATTCGCCGTCCTCCGAGCCTCCCCGAGCACGCCGAGGCCACCTCTGCAACCGCTGTGAGCTCACGGACCGATTCCCCCTCCTCCCCTGCTCGTGCTCGTGCTCTAGCTCCATTCCCCACCTCCGCCGGAACTTGCCGTCGCCGCGAATGTCTCCGTCGTCGTTACGGTGGGCCAACGCCGCGTATGAGCACCAGGTCGAGTTCCTGCTGCCCCGTAGCCTCTGCCCGTGCTCTTCGTTTGCTCTAAATCGAGCTGCAGCCCCGCGCCCGTGCTAGCCCGAATTCCGGCCGCCGCCACGAGATCGACTCCGTGAGCTCGCTCCACCCAGCTCCTACCTCTTGGCCTATGAGACCTTGCCTTGCTGCGCATAGGATGAAACCGCGATCGATTTGGTGGGCCGTGGGCGATTTCAAGCCCTCCGCCTTCTCTGCTCCGCCCGATGTGAGCAGCATGGTCAACTCCGCGAGTTGGCCGGGTTTGACCTAGTTTGACTCCCCGAGCCAGCGACATGCGGGCCCGCCCGCTAATTAAGTTAGGTTAGTATTAACTAAGCTAGGTTAGTTTAGTTGAACAACGACACTCGGGACCCACGGTCAGTTTGACTGGGCCGCCGTTGACCTCTTGGCGTCACTAATCGTCATCTTGGCGATGTTGTTTCTGGATTTTAATAAATCAGAAATGATTTATTATTTTCAGAAAATACCCAAAACTTCTAAAAATCATATAAAATCAACCGTAACTCCAAATTAAATAAATTATATATGAAAAATGATAAGAAAAATCCAATCTATCCATCTGTACCACTTTCATGCATGTTAGATCAACTTATACCTGCTGATCAGGTCAAATCAATTAAATGGCATTTGAATTTCACATACGGAGTTTGAATTTGAACCCTTGGTTCAAACCAACTTCATTTAATATGGTTGCTAGTTGCATTAGCTCAATCAACACCATATTGCCATGACATTATCATGCATCATATTTGTTGCATTGCATTGATTGTGTTCCTCTTTGTTTGCCGGTATTTGTTCCCTCTCGATGAGCGGCGTCTGACGATGAGTTTGATGACACCGATGAAGAACTATATTATCTTGAAGTGCGAGTAAGCAAAACCCCTTGTTCATTACGATACAATCCCACTCTCTCGCTCCTGCTCTCTTTTACTGCATTAGGACAACAACGATTCATACATTACTTGCTGCGGTAGCTGAACCCCTTATCCTCTGCATGACTGTCATTCCACAGTAATTAGATGAAACCCACTAGTATGAGTAGGAGTTGTTTGAGCCATGTTGTGCCTACTCATTCATGCTTGTTTGCCATGCCTGCTACTGCTTAGAGTTGAGTCAGGTCTGATTCATCGGGGATGAATCGGAGGTGTGTGAACATGTCCTACTGTTGAGAGCTAAGTGTGTGAACACGATTTGGTAAAGGTAGCGGTGAGAGGCCATGTAGGAGTACATGGTGGGTTGTCTCATTGCAGCCGTCCTCGAACTGAGTTACGTGTTTGTGATCCATGAAACAGTTACTACCACGCATTGGGCCCGAAACCAATGGACCCTCTAAACTTCTTAACCATCCTTGTTCTCTGTCCGGGGAGTTGCAACTAGTTTACGGTGTTTGTAGGATATGTGTTGGAGGCGTGCGTGGCCGACCCTAGGGGTGGCTATGATGCGGTAGATACACCATGGCCGGTGTGCAGAGTGCCGTTTGGTATCTCGGGAACCCTGCACACATCGTTCGGGGCCGTTAGTGGAAACCTCGGCGGACTCCTGCGGATGGAACCGAATAGGCGATAAACCTGAAATAGGGACTTGAGTGTTTAGGTAGGCGTGGCCGACACCCTTGCAGGCTTCCGCTTGAAGGTTGCAGTACATGTCGTGTATGGCAGCGATAAGTGGTGAGCGTGTGTGAAGAAGTACACCCTGCAGGGTTAATATGATCTATTCGAATAGCCGTGTCATGAAAAAGGACTTCGGGTTACCTATAATAGTTCATAGACAAGTGAAAGTGGATACTCTAAAATCGCAAGATAAGCGTGAGTGCTATGGATGGCGTTCTCGTGGGGAGGCGGGAGGCGGATCCATAGTGGTGTAATGATATGGTGAATATGTGGACTCGTGTGCCACCTCAAAAGAGTTACTTGCGTTAAGTAGTTCAGGATAGCCACGAGTCAAAGCTGGCTTGCTGCGGTCAAACTCCACCACCTTTGTTGATAATGATGCATATGTAGTTAGTTACGATGTAAGTCTTCTGAGTACATTTGTACTCACGTTTGCTTATTTATGTTTTGCGAGAGAGCGTCGGTCTCGCTAGTAGTTCGCTTGGACTTGACGTTTAGCTTGTTACCTCAGCTACGATCTTGTGCCCTCGGCAGGATCTCGGTAGATAGTCGGGCTTCACACCTCTTTTTCATTTGTAGATGTACGTACTCGGACATGTTAAGCTTCGCTTGTGCTTTGACTTGTATGCTCGATTGTTGGGTCATGAGACCCATGTTTGTAATATCTCGCTCCTCGGAGCCTAATGAATAAATATTTGAGTCGTGAGTTATGTTGTGATGCCATGTTGTATTTACATATTGAGCATATTGTGTGTATGTTTGAAATGCTTGGTATGTGTGGGATCCGACAATCTAGTTGTTTATCCTTGGCAGCCTCTCATATGGGAAATGTAGTCTAGTGCTTCCTAGCGATAGTAGTCCGCTTCAGCCCCGGTTCACGAGTCCTGCTAGCCCGGCACTCTTTGCTCTGGACACTTGACTGGCGGCATGTGTTTCACTTCGTTCTGTATGCATCCCTTGAGAAATGTCACTTGCGGTGACATCCGAGTCCTGTTAGCCCGATGCTACAGCCGGATTCTGCGTTGATGACCGACATGCTCGATGTGATTCATGTATGCCTATCCCCATGGGTTAGTGCCGCTTTGGGTTCACGACTAGCCATGTCGGCCGGGTTCTCTGTCATATGGATGCTAGCGACACTATCATATCGTGAGCCAAAAGGCATAAGCGGTCCCGGGCCATGGTAAGCGATACCGTGGGAATACCGTGCGTGAGGCGCAAAGTGATATGAGGTGTTACCGGCTAGGTCGATGTGACCTGGAATCGGGGTCTGACGGTTTGCTAGCCAGTCCGGATGTTTTATATCTCGATGAATCCGGCTTTCAAAAGTTTGGTAGCTCCTCTCCATGGCTTGTCTCTTGGGTTGGGAAAAGCGTCGAAGAGCTGTTTGGTAGCTTGAATCCTTTTAGGATATTTAGGCTGTGCTCTGCCGGTGTCGTGGGATTCTGGCATGTCGAAGGTGCGGGAAAAGAGATCGATTTTCTCGTAGAAATTCTCGTAGTGTGGCCTCTACATCGGGGTTTAATTGTGCCCCAATGGAGCCGTCTTTGCGAGTCCGTTGGGTGGACTTGGAATTTGACTATTTCATCCGCTAGTTTAAAGAGGTGGACTTGGATCTTTTATCAAGTATCACATCGTCCCTGTTCACCGTGGGCGCATCACGGTGAGTTCCTCGACGCTAGGGCTTGGATAGTGCCTCGAGGGCTAGTGCGGCTGTCTTGTTTTGGTAGCGGAGTGCTATGTTGGATCACTAGCGAGTGATGATTTTGTTGGGTCCGGGCATTTTAAGCTTCATGTACCCATAATGGGGTATAGCTTGAAAAATTGTGAATGCCTCTCGCCCTAATAAAGCATGATATCCGCTCTTGAGCAGGGCCACTTGAAATGTGACCTCCTCGGACCTGTAATTGTCCGTGAGCCAAACACTACGTCCGATGTGATATTTCTGTGCAGCATGCTTCCGGCTGAGATTATTCCTCTAAAGGTTGTGCTGCTTCGCTCAATGCAGTTCGATATATCTCCATTTTGGAGGGTTTCCTCATAGATGAGGTTTAGTCATGCCGCCATCCATGAGTACCTTAGTAAGGTGAAAGCCGTCCACTATTGGATGAGGACCAATGCGGTGGTGCTCGGGCTGTTCAAATTTGGGTTAAATCCTTTGGCATTAAAGGTAAGAGCTGTGTCCTCCATGGATTTATTGTTGCTACTTGGTAGACTTGACAAGGTTGCGGAGTGTTTGTTTCGCATGTTATTTGATCTGAAAGTCTCGAAGACTATTAACACCCGTCTTGGTGTTCTTTGGGCTGGGATTCTGAAGCTAGAAGCTCTTAGCCACTTTTGGCCACTGCCGTAGTATCCAACATGCTCGGAGGCTATGAGTTGGAGTGGCGCCCTCGTGCTATGAATTTTGCGAGGTCGTTTAGCCAACCCTCGATGCAGTTCCGTACCCTTTAGGGGTTTTGGTTTTTGGTGTTTAACCCGGTGCTTGGTGATGATGCACCCTTTTATTTCGGACTAGGGATGTATTGGGGCGGATTATCCCAAAATTTACTTTCGGTTTTCCAAGCACTCTCCATCGCACAGTACTTTTGTATTATGGTCACCAAGGCAGCAAAGCGTGTAATTTCGCGACGACTTATGGCTTTTAGGATTCCCTTGTCCATGAAATTATTGCAAAAAAGTGATATTGCGTCCTCCTCTCGGCCCAGTAATGATGTACTGTTTCAGCGGGCTCTTGCCAAATTCGGGATAGATCGCTAATGTTTGGGTGGGCGGGTGGAACTAGATCTGGAACCCCGTCCAATTTAGGACTCAGGGGTCGAGAAGTTTCCGAACTCGGAAGTTTAGATTTTTGAGTGCTATCTAATGAATCCAACCCGCCGCCTGACTTTAAGTTCAGGGCTTGATTGACATCCATCCCTCTACGGGAATCCGGCATGGAAGGATCGGGAATCCGGACGTAGCTAGTCCTTAAGATAGAAGAAGAATCGCCGCATTGCTCCTCTATCACAGCAACATGATGGGTAGCCTGGGGAGAGTTGATTTCTCATAGATCGGTTTTAGGCCCATCCGGTCGTGAATCATGTAGCGACTCGAGCGGCGTGCGATCAAGTGCTTTCGTTCTGGGAGGAGAGCTCGATCGGATCTAACTGTTTGGCAAGTTCCGATTTAACATGAAGATTGGTTTCGATGGCTCGAGAAGTCATCATTGGCGCGGCGGCCGAACTGGCGGTCATGAGAAAACCACCTAGCCGAAGAGTCTAACCAGTGGCCAAGGCTTCTTTGGCGATAGTATCGTCTTTAAAGACGAGATGAGGCATCCTTCCTGACGGCGACGACACAGAGGAACTCTCAATGAAAGCACCAATGTCGGTGTCAAAACGGCGTATATAACGCCCCGATCGGCTATATCTCCCGCGTGTCGAGGCACGACTTAGAGGCATAACCGCATTGAAAGCAATGTCATAAGTGAGGTAATCTTCACACAACCCATGTAATAAATAAGGAAAGAGATACATAGTTGGCTTCGATCGCCACTTCACACATACATAAATAAACATCCATCATTGAGTACACTCAAGGTCCGACTACGGAACCAAAATAAAAGAAGATACCCCAAATGCTACACAGATCCCGAATCGTCCCAACTGGGCACCACTCACGATCATCGGGAAAAGACACATAGTAACGACCACGTTCCTCGTCGAACTCCCACTTGAGCTCGGTTGAGTCACCTGCCTTGGCCTCGTCGGAACCTGCAACTGTTTTGGAAGTATCATGAGTCACGGGACTCAGCAATCTCACACCGAGATCAAGACTATTTAAGCTTATAGGAAGGACAGAGTAGTAAAGTGGAGCTGCAGCAGCGACTAGCATATATGGTGGCTACATCGCAAAGAGAAGCGAGAAGAGGAGCAAAGAGCGGTCGTGAAGCTAGTAGCGATCAAGAAGTGATCTGAACTACTTCGTCGGACATAACTCCAACACCGTGTTCACTTCCGGACTCCGCCGAAGAGACCATCACGTTACACCTTGATTGATGTGTATTTTATTTGAGGTCAACTTGGGTTTTCTACAACGGACATTAACAAATTCCCATCGCCTCATAACATGAGCACGGCTTTGAAAGATATTACCTGCGGGGTGTCCCAACAGCCCATTATAAGCTCTCACGGTCAGCGAAGGATATCCTTCTACCGGAAGACCCGATCAATCTCGGAATCCCGGACTACAAGACATTTCGACAGCAATAAAACAAGACCAGCAAGACCACCCGATTGTGCCGACAAATCCCGATAGGAGCTGCACATATCTCGTTCTCGGGGCACACCGGATAAGCTAAGCGTCACAGGAACCGGCGTAATCCATGTTGCCAAGGAATGGTCCCATACGGTGCTCTAGTTTGGACCAACACTCGAAGAAGCACTTTGTCCGGGGTTTAAAATAAGATGACCCTCGGGCTCGCGAAAACCGGGGAAAAGGCTTAGGTGGCAAATGGTAAAACCAATGTTGGGCCTTCTTTGGGCGAGTCTTATTCAAAGCGAACTGTCAAGGGGTCCATAAATCACCCAACCGTGTAAGGAACGCGAAATCAAGGAACATAACACCGGTATGACGGAAACTAGGGTGGCAAGAGTGGAACAAAACACCAGACATAAGGCCGAGCCTTCCACCCTTTACCAAGTATATAGATGTATTAATTATAGCAGTTATATATTGTGATATCCCCAACAAGTAAACATGTTCCAAAAAGGAACAACATCTCCATGTTCCAACAAGGAACAAACTTCAGCTTCACCTGCAACTAGCAACGCTATAAGAGGGCTGAGCAAAGCGGTAACATAGCCAATCAACGGTTTGCTAGGAAAGGATGGTTAGGGGCTGACATGGCAATATGGGTGGCATGATATAGCAAGTGGTAGGCATCGTAGCATAGGCATAGCAAAAGAGCGAGCAACTAGCATAGCAAAGATAGAAGTGATTTCGAGGGTATGGTCATCTTGCCTGCAATGTTCTCAGAGTTGTCGAAAGCTTGATCCTCGTAAGCGTTCTCAACAGGTTCCTCGTTCACGTACTCGTCTCCCAACTCTACCCAAAGCAACAACACAAACAAAGGAACCACAATAAATCACGGTGCAATGCACAATCAACATGATGCAAAACATGACATGATATGCGAGATGCGATATGCAATGCGTATGTGCGCTCCGGAAGGTAAATGATGAACCAGGCATCAACTTGACAAACCAAGTATGCCACTGGAAAGATGAGATGATTTCGGTTGAAATCGATATAAAGATCACCGGAATCGGATGCACGGTTTGCAAATGACAAGCAAAACAAGAATGGCACAAATCTGCCATTAACAGCATGATGCCACTTTGCAAGCAACAATTAATTAAGCTACTGCACCCAAATGTATCAACAAAGTGCATGGCAGTGATCTACACAAGATGCTCGACAAAAGATGAGCACTGAGCTACGGCTAGTTCACATCATAACAGGTTCAAACAAGCATGGCAAAAGAGCACAAAATATCAGGCTGGACATGGCAAAAACAGCATCAGGTTGCAATGTTCAGAGCAACAAAACTACATGCTACAGGAACTTAAAATAGCAAAACAAGGCATGGCATGAATCTACTCAAAGCATAGAACAAAAGTCCCTTACTGACCATAAGCCAAAAAGGACTAGAAAATATAGTAACACCCATGTCAATATTGAAAGTTTCGTTAACAGATTCAGCAACATGACATGTCAAAAACTGATAACGAGAGGGCATGTTTACAAGCTCAATGCACTCACTACAGAGCCTTATATGATAAACTAAGCATACATACATCAAGAAGACATGACATAGAAGACATACATGGCAAGAACAATAACATAGCTTGCATGGATCAACCACAACAACCTGGGCAAAATTGAATAACATGTAAACAATCTGCCAGGAAACATTTGATAGGAAAAGTAGAGCTTGATTGACTCAAGCTATGGCACTCCATAATTGCAAACAAGGGCATGGATGGATAGAGCAAGACATGTTTTACAAAACATCCTTACTGAAGTATCTCAAAATATGCATGTATCTCTCGGTAGCATCAAGTAAACATGGCATCAAAATCAGCTAAAACAGGGCTGAAATCAGCAACAGCAGGACACCTACTTTGCATGCTTGTGCTAGTCACCACATAGATCACAAAAATACATGGCATACACCCCTGGAAAGATGGCATGGCATATTACAAAACACATGTAGGACTCAAATTCATAGGGTGCACACAATAATCATGGCAAAAATAACAAAAGTGCAAGTTCTGATAAAAATCAGAAACTAACATCACATAGCACTCTTCCAACAGCATTTCGGGCATCAATATGAGCTCAAAAGAAAATGATGCAATGAGATGAAATGATCTACTCTTGAGGCGAACATTTTGATATATTATCTGCATAAAATGGATCTATAGATGCAAAGATACACTACTTTGAAAATGCAACAAAATAACAATAGATGCAAAAACTTAGAAAAAATTAGGAGGGAGAAGTCAGCGGGCACACGCGGATCGAGGCAGGATCGGGGCCCAACCCGATCGGATCTGGCGACGCAGTGGAGGAGCTCGCCCGAGGTCAGGCGCCTGGGGGCGGCGGGCCGTCAGCGGCGGCCGAGCCCGGCCAGGCCGAGAGGCCAGGCGAGGAGGCAGTCTGAGTGTGGCAGAGAGCCACCAGTCTGTGTGGCGCCGGCCGGAGAGGAAACAGGCGAGCCATGGAGGCGGGCAGCCAAGCCTTGCCTTGGCGCGGAGGCCTTGATTGGCAGTGTGTGGTGCAGGTGGGCAGGGAGGGCCCAGGCTGGAGACCTTGTGATGGCAGCAGCGGCCAGGGCGACCACGTGGCAGCCTGCCACAGCTCTGCTCACGGTGTGCGTGGAGGAAAAAAACTAGGGTTAGGGGAAGAAGACCCGGGATTTGGAGGGTTTACTTAAATAGGCATAGAGGAGCTAGGAGAGTCAAATGAGGTGTAGTTTTCGCCCACGATCGTGATCGAGCAGCGGAGAGCATGGAAGTGACTTAGATGGGTTATTGGGCTGTTTTGAAGGGTGTTGGGCTGCAACAAAAGAGGCTTTTGCGAGAGTCGGTTAACCGTTGGAGTACCAAACGAGCTCAAATGACCGAAACTTGACCGGTGGTCTCGGGTGGTATACCAAGGCCACTAGACAAACCTCGGTCCATTTCGAGAAGGTTTAGTACCCTTTACGGAAAAAGCGTAAAAGGACCGCCGGGAGATAGGAGTGCGGATTGCAAAAGCGGACAACGGGAAAAATGCTCGGAATCATGAGGCGAACACGTATGCAAATCGATGCACATGATGACATGATAAAATGCATGACATGGACAAAATGCAAAAGGAGAAAAACCCAACCACGGAGGAATATCATATATCAATGCGAAAATGGCAAGAGTTGGAGTTACAAATATGGAAAGTTACTTCCGGGTGTTACAACACTCCACCACTACAAGAGGATCTCGTCCGAGATCTAGGACTGAAAGAACTCCGGATACTCGAGCGGAGGTGATCCTCGCGCTCCCGGTAGCTTCTCGGTGGAATGGTGTGACCACTTCACTTTCAGGAATTTGATTGACTTGTTGCGAGTCTTGCGCTCGGTTTCTTCAAGAATAGCAGCAGGGTGCTCATGATAAGAGATCTTCTTGAAGGTCAATCTCTTGAAGTTGATAGTGCGTTCAGAGTCTTGAAGCACTTGCGAAGCTGTGACACGTGAAACACATCGTGCACGTTTGCAAAGTTGGATGGAAGCTCAAGTTGATAGGCGAGATCGCCTCTTTTGCCAATGATCTTGAAAGGACCCACGTATCTAGGGGCAAGCTTCCCTTTGATACGAGCGGCGAGTGCCTTTCATTGGAGAGGCGGAGGTAGACATGGTCTCCGATTTCAAAAGCCACATCACGGTGCTTATCATCATAATAGCTCTTCCGCGCGATTGCGCGGCTTTGAGATTCTCACGAATGACTTGGCACATTTCTTACATACGTGATCAAGTCATTGCCAAGAAGTTGGCGTTCACATCTCGAGACCAATTGAGAGAAGTACGGCACTTTCGCCATAGAGAATTTCGAATGGGGCCTTGCCGAACTCGCTGGAAGCTGTTGTTGTAGGAGAACTTCGGCATATGGAAGACAATCTTCCCACTTCATACCGAAAGAAATGACACAAGCCCCGAGCATATCTTCAAGGATTTGATTTACTCGCTCAACTTGGCCACTTGTTTGAGGATGGAAAGCTGTCTTTGAAACGAATGTTGGTGCCCATGGCCTTGAAAAGAATCCCAAAACTTGGAGGTAAAGATGCTGCCACGGTCTGAAGAGATCACTTGTGGAATGCCGTGCAAGGAGACAATCTCGAGGTGTATAGCTCGCCAACCGAGCTGCTGTGATGGATTCTTTGATAGGAAGAAAATGAGCCACTTTAGTAAGCTTGTCAATGACAACGAAGATAGCATCATTTCCACGCTTGGACTTTGGAAAGCCAGATCCACGAAGTCCATTTCAATATGATCAAACTTCCATTCGGAATAGCAAGAGGTTGGAGGAGACCAGCTGGTCTTTGGTGTTACCTTTCACTCTTCTGCAGACATCACACTCATTCACGAATTGAGCAATTTCTCGCTTCATTCGAGTCCACCAATATGACTGCTTGAGGTCATGGTACATCTTCGTACTTCCGGGATGAATGGATAGAAGCGAATTGTGAGCCTCGTTCATAATGACTTTTCTCGAGATCACCCTTAGGAACCACAATCCGGTCCTCAAAAGAAGAGTGTCTTTGTCATCAACGTGGAAGCACTTGTACTTGGAAATGCCCTTGTCGATACCACGTTTCACCTTTTCACCATGGTATCCAGAAGTTGAGCCTCACGAATCTGATCTTCCAAAGTAGGAGAGACTATGAGGTTGGCAAGAAAGCCTTGAGGAACAACTTGAAGATTCAGCTTGCGGAAAGCTTCACGAGATCCGGTGAAAGGGCTTGAGGATTAGGCTGTTGCGATAAGCTTTCTGCTCAAAGCATCTGCAATGACATTGGCCTTGCCCGGAGTATATTCAATACTTGGGTTGTACTCTTGAATCATTTCGACCCATCGAGTCTGCCTGAGGTTGAGGTTGGGTTGAGTGAAGATGTACTTGAGACTCTTGTGATCGGTGAAAATGTCCACTTTCCTTCCCAACAAGAGATGTCTCCATGTTATCAATGCATGGACAACTGCCGCCAACTCAAGATCGTGAGTGGGGTAGTTCTTCTCGTTAGGCTTCAAGCTGGCGAGAGGTATAAGCCACAACTCTCTTCTCTTGCATTAACACAGCACGAGACCTTGAAGAGAAGCATCACGAGAAAACTTCAAATGGCTTGGATTCATCGGGAGGAGTCGAGCAGGGCTGTGACGAGTTTCTCTTTGAGGGTATTGAAAGCAACGTCACACTCGGGAGACCGGACATACTTCACATGCTTCGGAGAAGGTTGGAAAGAGGCTTTGCAATCTTGGAGAAGTTCTCAACGAATCTTGACAATAGCTTGCAAGACCAAGAAAACTGCGGAGCTGCTTGACATTACGAGGAGGTTCCCAATTCACAATTGCGGACACCTTCTCGGGATTAACTGCGATGCCCTTGGCGGAGATGATATGACCAAGATAAAGCACTTCATCAAGCCAAAATTCACATTTGGAGAACTTAGCATAGAATTGATACTCTCGAGCTTGTCTAGCACCAATCGCAAATGTTTGGCATGATCCTTCTTATTCTTGGAGAAGACCAAAATATCATCAAGATAGACCAAGGCGAATTCATTGGTGTAGGGGTTGAATATGAAGTTCATCATCCGAGAGAATGTTGGAGGAGCATTGACGAGGCGAAAGACATGACAGTATATTCATAAGAACCAAAGCTTGTTCGAATCTTGTCTTGGGAATATCTTGTTCACGAATCGAATATGATGATACCCCATCGAAGGTCAAGCTTGGAGAACAACTTTAGCACCTTTGAGTTGCTCGAAAAGCTCATTGATGTTGGGAAGTGGATACTTGTTCTTGATTGTCTTCTTATTCAATGGACGGTGTCGGCGCAAAGTCGGTCCGTGCCATCCTTCTTCGGACAAAAGAACACCACAACCCCAAGGAGATGAACTCGGTGCGATCAAACCCAGACGCTCTTGTTCATCGAGCTGCTTCTTCAATTCCTTCAGCTCATCAGGTCCAAGCTTGTATGGGCGCTTACAAGCGGGTTCGATGCGGGCTCAAGATCGATAACGAACTCAAGCGGCCGATGAGGAGGCATACCGGAAGCTCTTACGGAAAGACATCTTGGTACTCTAAACATTTGGAATCGAGAGATAGCATTCATTTCGCCCTTCTCATTGAGAGAAAACAACCGAATGGTTTCATCACGAGCGGCATAGATGATCACATCATTAGAAGAGTGAGTCAATTGAATTTCCACAGCAGCACAATCAAGCTGAGCTTTGTCTTGATAAAGCCATCCATTCGAGAATAAGATCAATATCCGAGTCACCAAGGACAAATGGTTTAGCAAATCTATAATCGCCCATCTTGATAGAAACATCCGGAATCCTTGTGGTAGCCCTCATAGAAGAGGCTGGAGAAACAACTCCCAAGGGTTTTCCAACATTTCCAAAATGAAATCATGCTTTGCAACAAATGATCTAGACATGAAACAATGCGATGCACGGTATCAAATAAGACTTTTGCAGGAATATCATTAATCGAGAGATTACCCATGATCACATCGGAAGAATCCTCTGCTTGAGCTGCATTCATCATATTGACCTTGGCAGAATTTGGATTATGCTTGACCACCGCATTCTTTGGAAGATTTCACGGAGGAGGAGGCGGAAGGCGCCTCTGGTTGAAGCACTTGTTAGCATAGTGACCTTCTGTGACATTTGTTGCAAGTCACTTGAGAGGGACGGTGGTAAGGAGCACTTGACCTTGGAGCTTGAGAATTAGACTTGTTACGATAGCTTGGGTTGGGTGGGTGGGAAGATCCACGGCCACCTGAGTTCTTCTGGCGGTAAGGCCGACGAGCGGAGGAGGAGGAAGGTAAAACTTCTGCTGCTTAGCTGCCACTTGAGAGGAAGAAGAAGACTGAACTGCATCCCCGATTCTCTTCTTAGAAGCCTCACATTTGAGCTGGGCAGCTTCTTGCTTGAGTGCCATGTTGTAGAAATCATCATACTTATCGGCTCAAAAAGCACAAGAGGTAATTGCAGATCTTCTCTCGGACCACCTCTGAATTGATAGATCATACTCTTTTCATCAGTGCGTCTTGCTTAGCAAAACAAGCGAGCTTCGAACTGGATATTGTATTGATAGACAGACATGTTGCCTTGCTTGAGATTGCGGAACTCCTCACGCTTGCTCTCAACAACACTTTTGAATGTGATGAGCTCTGAAATCACGGCGGAACTCATCCTGTAATGACACGACCTCCTCTGGAATCTTTGTATTCTTGGTACCACTCAGCAGCTTGATCCTTGAGTTGAAGCGATGCAAACTTGACAAAGTCCTCGAGTCCGACATTGCTACAATCAAAGTGCTTGCAGATGTCCACTAACCAATCGTCGGCGTCTGTGGCCTCGACACGAAACCCGAAAGACTTGCTGATTAGCGAGGAACCGATGAGAGTAGCAAAGTGTGGCTGATTGTTGCCTTGACCTTGATTTCCTTGATTGCCTTGCCCTGAGTGCGTTCTTGCAAGAGCTGCAAAATCATCGAGCATTGGCATTGGTGGCTGCCATGATAGCTTGCCGTGCCTCTGGAGGCGGAGGTGGAGGTGGAGGTGGAGGTTGGTGATCCCCATCATTGCGATCCGGATTCGAGACGCGTTGGCGGAGCCATCTGAAGAGGGTGACATCCGTTAGTCCTTTGATAGACAAATAGATAAGTAGAATCAGCGGATAGAAATTGCAACATATAGTCTTCACAATAAACATTGAACAAGAATGAGCGAATGAATTCAAAGTTAATCATCACCGTCCATTAAGGTGAGAAGCCACTTAGATAAAGATATGGAAACAACATCATTTTAGAAACAAATCGAATATCTGGCTGAAAACAAAAGATTGGCTTCTAGAATGAGCGGAACAAACACATGATAGAGATTTACGCCCAAAGTGTTAGTGGTGGGGCCCACACGGACACGACGTATAGCGGACGTCACGAATGACAAACAAGGCGTCCCGAATCAGCATAGCCAAGGATTCTTTAAGGCGTCTCGCGACCACTTTAATCGACCGTGAATGGGCGGACCACTAGACGTTGAACCCCAATCTCAAATCATACATCATCGGAAAGAATATCACGTAAGCTACTAGAATTCCCACCTATAAACTCCCGAAACTTTCTGGTTATGCAATCTGGTGTTGGGGATACAGGGACACAAAATATATCACCCAAACTAACAATACCTAGATCCATTTGTATCCATCCGTCAACACATAACCAAGAAATCCTCGAAATCGTGTACCTCGACCTTGAAAAACATCCGTTATACAAGTCATGGCAATACTCCCTTTTCGCCACGATCTTTGGGCTATCGAGGTTATCTCACCAACAAGCTGCACAAAAGAGATTTCGATGTCGGTAAAACTCAGGTATTCGAATCGCAACGATAAAATTGTGGCGACAACACCTCGGAGCTCAACTCCCGGGACACTGCCACAACCCCTAAATGTCGGGGGCACCAAGAACAATGTTCTCGTCACAAAACCATCGAACGATTCCAAGATACCCACGTGATCCTAAAAAATTTTTAGTGAAATTTGAGAAGAGGAGAGTCAAAACTCTCGTCGGGAGACCTCACAGAGCGACGAAGGGACTGGGAGTAAAAGAATCCTACTCTCCGATATATATAATCCTAAGACTCAAAACATTTTCCATTCTAGACTCAACAACATGACAAACAATCAAGTAGGGGCTCCTAAGTCGGGAAGGCTCGATTACCAACTTGTAGCGCCCGATGCGGCTATATCTCCCACGTGTCGAGGCACGACTTAGAAGCATAACCGCATTGAAAGCAATGTCGCAAGTGAGGTAATCTTCACACAACCCATGTAATAAATAAGGAAAGAGATACATAGTTGGCTTACAATTAGCCACTTCACACAATACATAAATAAACATCCATCATTGAGTACACTCAAGGTCCGACTACGGAACCAAAATAAAAGAAGATACCCCAAATGCTACACAGATCCCGAATCGTCCCAACTGGGCACCACTCATCGATCATCAGGAAAAGACACATAGTAACGACCACGTTCCTCGTCGAACTCCCACTTGAGCTCGGTTGAGTCACCTGCTTGGCCTCATCGGAACACGCAACTGTTTTGGAAGTATCTGTGAGTCACGGGACTCAGCAATCTCACACCAGCGAGATCAAGACTATTTAAGCTTATAGGAAGGACGAGTAGTAAAGTGGAGCTGCAGCAAGCGACTAGCATATATGGTGGCTACATCGCAAAAGAGAGCGAGAAGAGGAGCAAAGCACGGTCGTGAAGCTAGTAGCGATCAAGAAGTGATCTGAACTACTTACGTCGGACATAACTCCAACACCGTGTTCACTTCCGGACTCCGCGAGAAGAGACCATCACGGTTACACACGCCGTTGATGTGTATTTTATTTGAGGTCAACTTGGGTTTTCTACAACGGACATTAACAAATTCCCATCTGCCTCATAACCGCGGGCACGGCTTTGAAAGATATTACCTGCGGGGGTGTCCCAACAAGCCCATTATAAGCTCTCACGGTCAGCGAAGGATATCCTTCTACCGGAAGACCCGATCAATCTCGGAATCCCGGACTACAAGACATTTCGACAGCAATAAAACAAGACCAGCAAGACCACCCGATGTGCCGACAAATCCCGATAGGAGCTGCACATATCTCGTTCTCGTGGCACACGGATAAGCTAAGCGTCAGAGGAACAAGCGTAATCCATGTTGCCAAGGAATGGTCCCACGGTGCTCTAGTTTGGACCAACACTCGAAGGAGCACCGGCCGGGGTTTAAAATAAGATGACCCTCGGGCTCGCGAAAACCGGGGAAAAGGCTTAGGTGGCAAATGGTAAAACCAATGTTGGGCCTTCTTTGGGCGAGTCTTATTCAAAGCGAACTGTCAAGGGGTCCCATAAATCACCCAACCGTGTAAGAAGCGAAATCAAGGAACATAACACGGTATGGCGGAAACTAGGGTGGCAAGAGTGGAACAAAACACCGGCATAAGGCCGAGCCTTCCACCCTTTACCAAGTATATAGATGTATTAATTATAGCAGATATATATTGTGATATCCCCAACAAGTAAACATGTTCCAAAAGGAACAACATCTCCATGTTCAACAAGGAACAAACTTCAGCTTCACCGCAACTAGCAGCGCTATAAGAGGGCTGAGCAAAGCGGTAACATAGCCAATCAACGGTTTGCTAGGAAAGGATGGTTAGGGGCTGACATGGCAATATGGGTGGCATGATATAGCAAGTGGTAGGCATCGTAGCATAGGCATAGCAAAAGAGCGAGCAACTAGCATAGCAAAGATAGAAGTGATTTCGAGGGTATGGTCATCTTGCCTGCAATGTTCTCAGAGTTGTCGAAAGCTTGATCCTCGTAAGCGTTCTCAACAGGTTCCTCGTTCACGTACTCGTCTCCCGACTCTACCCAAAGCAACAACACAAACAAAGGAACCACAATAAATCACGGTGCAATGCACAATCAACATGATGCAAAACATGACATGATATGCGAGATGTGATATGCAATGCGTATGTGCGCTCCGGAAGGTAAATGATGAACCAGGCATCAACTTGGCAAACCAAGTATGCCACTGGAAAGATGAGATGATTTCGGTTGAAATCGATATAAAGATCACCGGAATCGGATGCACGGTTTGCAAATGACAAGCAAAACAAGAATGGCACAAATCTGCCATTAACAGCATGATGCCACTTAGCAAGCAACAATTAATTAAGCTACTGCACCCAAACGTATCAACAAAGTGCATGGCAGTGATCTACACAAGATGCTCGACAAAAGATGAGCACTGAGCTACGGCTAGTTCACATCATAACAGGTTCAAACAAGCATGGCAAAAGTGCACAAAATATCAGGCTGGACATGGCAAAAACAGCATCAGGTTGCAATGTTCAGAGCAACAAAACTACATGCTACAGGAACTTAAAATAGCAAAACAAGGCATGGCATGAATCTGCTGAAAGCATAGAACAAAAGTCCCTTACTGACCATAAGCCAAAAAGGACTAGAAAATATAGTAACACCCATGTCAATATTGAAAGTTTAGTTAACAGATTCAGCAACATGACATGTCAAAACTGATAACGAGAGGCATGTTTACAAGCTCAATGCACTCACTACAGAGCCTTATATGATAAACTAAGCATACATACATCAAGAAGACATGACATAGAAGACATACATGGCAAGAACAATAACATAGCTTGCATGGATCAACCACAACAACCTAGGCAAAATTGAATAACATGTAAACAATCTGCCAGGAAACATTTGATAGCAAAAGTAGAGCTCGATTGACTCAAGCTATAGCACTCCATAATTGCAAACAAGGGCATGGATGGATAGAGCAAGACATGTTTTACAAAACATCCTTACTGAAGTATCTCAAAATATGCATGTATCTCTCGGTAGCATCAAGTAAACATGGCATCAAAATCAGCTAAAACAGGGCTGAAATCAGCAACAGCAGGACACCTACTTTGCATGCTTGTGCTAGTCACCACATAGATCACAAAAATACATGGCATACACCCCTGGAAAGATGGCATGGAATATTATAAAACACATGTAGGACTCAAATTCATAGGGTGCACACAATAATCATGGCAAAAATAACAAAAGTGCAAGTTCTGATAAAAATCAGAAACTAACATCACATAGCACTCTTCCAACAGCATTTCGGGCATCAAGATGAGCTCAAAAGAAAATGATGCAATGAGATGAAATGATCTACTCTTCGAGACGAACATTTTGATATATTATACGCGCAAAATGGGTCTACAGATGCAAAGATACACTACTTTGAAAATGCAACAAAATAACAATAGATGCAAAAACTTAGAGAAAAATTAGGAGGGGGAGAAGTCAACGGGCACACGCGGATCGAGGCAGGATCGGGGCCCGACCCGATCGGATCTGGCGACGCGGTGGAGGAGCTCGCCGGGGTCGGGGCACCTGCCGGAGGGGCGGCGGCGTCAGCGGGCAGGCGGAGCGGCCGGCCGAGGAGGCAGGTCTTGAGGTGGGCAGCGGAGCCACCCGGTCTGGCGCGGCGCCGGCCGAGGAAGACGACGGCGGGCGGCGAGCCATGGAGGCGGCGGCGCACCGGGGAGGCGCTGGCGGCCGGAGTGTGTGCAGCGGGTGTGGCGGGGAGGGAGGCCATGCAGAACCAGGCAGGCGGGCATGGCAGTGGAGGCGGCGGCGGGGCCGCGTGGCAGCCTGCCACTGGCTGCTGGCGGCGGCGGAAAGCGTCCAGCGTGGCCAGGACGCGTCAGCGCGGGCGCGAGGGAAAAACTAGGGTTTGGGGGAAGAAGACCCGGATTTGGAGGGGTTTACTTAAATAGGCATAGAGGAGCTAGGAGAGTCCAAATGAGGTGTAGTTTTACCCCACGATCGTGATCGAGCGACGGAGAGCATGGAAGTGACTTAGATGGGTTATTGGGCTGTTTTGAAGGGTGTTGGGCTGCAACTTAAAAGAGGCTTTTGCGAGTCACGGTTAACCGTTGGAGTACCAAACGAGCTCCAAATGACCGAAACTTGACCGGTGGTCTACGGTGGTATACCAAGGCCACTAGACAAACCTCGGTCCATTTCGAGAAGGTTTAGTACCCTTTACGGAAAAACGTAAAAGGGACCGCCGGGGAGATAGGAGTGCGGATTGCAAAAGCGGACAACGGGAAAAATGCTCGGAATCATGAGACGAACACGTATGCAAATCGATGCACATGATGACATGATAAAATGCATGACATGGACAAAATGCAAAAGGAGAAAACCCAACCACGGAGGAATATCATATATCAATGCGAAAATGGCAAGAGTTGGAGTTACAAATATGGAAAGTTACTTCCGGGTGTTACACGCGGATCTCGGGTAGGGGGTCCCGAACTGTGTGTCTAGGCGGATGGTAACAGGAGACAAGGGACACGATGTTTTTACCAGGTTCGGGCCCTCTCGATGGAGGTAATACCCTACTCTGCTGATTAATATTGATGATATGGGTAGTACAAGAGTAGATCTACCACGAGATCAAGGAGGCTAAACCCTAGAAGCTAGCCTATGGTATGATTGTTGTTCGTCCTAGGGACTAAAACCCTCCGGTTTATATAGACACCGGATAGGTTAGGGTTACACAGAGTCGGTTACAACGGTAGGAGATCTACATATCCGTATCGCCAAGCTTGCCTTCCACGCCAAGGAAAGTCCATCCGGACACGGGACGAAGTCTTCAATCTTGTATCTTCATAGTCCAGGAGTCCGGCCAACGGTGATAGTTCGGCTATCCGGACACCCCCTAGTCCGGGACTCCCTCAGTGGTCTTCGCCTGCCAAAGGCTCTGGTGGTGATGCCGTCTTGGGCTCCACGGTGACCTCCGTCCTGCCGTCCTGCTGGCCTTGGTCTTGTTGCACCGATATGGAAACCTTTGCCTGATACCTCAGTTCTCCTCGCCCGCGCTTGCCTCCTTAGCACCAAAGGGAAAACGAGGACGTTGCGCGCGCTGACGCCCGCCTGGCCTTGGTTGTCATGGCTTACATCACTGGAACCTCACAGGGTTCGCCCTGCCTTGATCTCTCCGCCCCTCGCGAGATAGCTTGACGAGGCCGCTCCCGAGGAGGTCTTGTGTCATTCGCCTCGCGAAGCTTGGCCCCTCGCGAGGGTCCTGAGTGTTTGTTGGTGAAGACGGGCTTACTGGGCCATGAGTGGAGCCACGCCATGGCCGTAGGCAGGCAAGTTTGGGGACCCCCATTCCCAGAACGCTGACAGTAGCCCCCGGGCCCAAGGCGCGCTCGGACTTGGCTTTGAGGCGAATCCAAAGGGCAAGTGCGGAGCGCCGCGGGCCCCAACAGCCTGCGGCCTTGGTCGACGCATGGCAATTGATTGGACGTGGGCGTCTCCACTTCCCCACGCTGCCTCGGCAACTGCCCGACTTGACGAGTCCCTGCTACATGCAGAGAAATATCATCATTACATGTGATCATGGGGATCGCCGGTTGGCCTTCTCCTGCTATAAATGAGGAGGGGGTAGAGCCCCCGTCGCCCATCTCTTCTCATTCCGCTCACTTATCCTCCCTTGCTCCATTGCTAGTAGCGATACCATGGTGCCAATCCGAAGATTCTCGGCCGCGGAGAAGGGAAAAACTCCCCGCGACGAGCCCGGGCCGCTTCCGCCGAAGAAGAGGCCTGTTCACCGTTGCGACGTAGTCGTGAGGCAGGAGGTGACGAGGCCTTGGTACGAGCGGACTCCTCCTGGGTATCCGCTGCCTTTATACGCCCAAGTCATGGGCTCAGGAGGAAGAGGCGGCGAGCGGCGCCGCCCATGCCGCGGCCGAGGTCACCGTGCCATAGTGGCGCACGCCGTGGACTCCTTGCGCGAACTCGTGCTGTGGGCGGCGATGCCTCCACGCTCCTGGATCCGCTTCCCCCAGCTCTTCTCCACCGATATCCCGCCGATGGGGCCCCTCGAGCTATGGCTGAAACACGCCGACTGCGACGCAACGGCGACCGGAGCGGAAGTGGAAGCCGTCTCCCCGGGCAAGATCTTCATGACCCACAGCTGGGGCGAGGTTGCTCGGGTTTGCCACGCAGAAGGTGCCCTCGCGATCCACTTCAGGTACGACGGCGCCTCCACCATGTTCTTCAAGGTTTTCGACGCGGAAGGCCGTCGCTTCGAGTGCTGCCCCAGAGTGGGCCGCCTGAACGGTGCCGTGGCAGGAGCTGGGCCTGCCGCCCACCTCGCCAGCGAATCATCCAGCAGCAGTGGTGCCGCTTGGGAGTCCAGTGATTCTCCCGAGCCCTACGAGACTCCGGAGACGAGCGACGACAGCTACGTGCCCCTGAGCTCTCGCAGTGCCCGGAGCAAGGCCTCAGCGTCCGGCCGCCGCCGTCGCTGATCTGGATGGGGTTGGCGCCGGGCTTCGACGGCCCACTATTGATGATGGCGTCGGCTGCGCTGGCGCGTGTAGATAGGGCTCCTTGAATTTCTTTTGTTCCCTGCGAGGAATCGAGATGAACCCCGTGGGGGCGTGTAAAGAACCTCTAATGTCTTTTGTTAACACTATCCTTACTATGAAATTATGCGAGCACGTGTCCTGCTTCGGCTCAGTCTGCCCTTTCTATCCTCGCGACGCCTTGGTGCTCTACGCTGACAGGTCCCGGTCCCCAGGCAGGCTACAGTCGTCGTTGGTATGCCAGGTTGTGATGCCGTGGTCAAGGCCAGGAGGTGAGCGGCCCGAGGTCCAATAAGAGCTCCTGAGATGCGATGCTCAGGAGGTCCCCTTTAGCGTGCAAGCGGCCGCCAAAAGGTAAGAAAGGGAGGCGACGTTGCCGTGGCAGGGTTGTAGCAAGTGAGAATCCGTGTCGTAGCGATTGGTTGGTCCGAGCGCAAAACTTATCTTGGCAGTCTAGAGTCGTTTCCTTGTGTTGCACCAGAGTTGTGCGTCGGCGGTCGTGACATAGCTAGGTTAGGCCCGTGCAAGCTTCCCCTTCTTCCCCACGCTCTACTTCGTGCTCTGCCTCCTCAGGTCCCGGCCCTCGAGCGAGCTTAGCCACCGCCGGTATGCCAGGTCGCGATACCGTGGTCAAGGTCAGGGGGTGAGGGCTGGAGAGCCAATAGGAGCTCATAAGTCGCGATGCTCAGGAGCCCCCCTTTTAACGCGCAAGCGAATCGCATGGGAGAAGAGGGAGCCCGCGGCACCGCCCGCTGTTGTCCTCGGGAGGTTCCTGTAAGTCAGCACGAGGAGGGGCAGAGATTGCCATTATAATTGTCGGGCAGCCACTGGTCGCTTCGTAAGAGAATGACGGCACTGAGGGCCTGGTGAGGTGACGTGCACGCGGCATGCCGCGGGTCAGAGCTCGACCGCTTAGATTTATCGACGTTGCAGGGACGGACCCGAGCACAAGCGTCGTGCCAGCGTGAACAGCTCCCGTGGGAGGTGACAATCAAGCAGGTGATAATCTCAGACAGGTTAAGCATGAGAAGCAAACTAGCTTAGGCAAATGCAAGAACGATACATGCCACTGGGCTGGACCCGAGCGGCTTGGGGATGATGCAGCCCGAGGGGCACCCCTAGCAAAGTAAAGCTAAAGATGCAAAGGGATACATGCCACAGGGACGGACCCACGCGGCCTGGGAATGATGCAGCCCGAGGGGCGCTCCCAGCTAAATAAAGTTGGAAAATGTCACTTGGTTCTGTTGTTGGAGGAATGTTGGGGCAGCTGAAGACGCGTGGTGAAGGGGTTGCTCCTCACGAGCCACCTGGACCCTGAGCCTCGGGAGGCTCTGGGGGTCTGGGCGATTCCTTGAAGACGTCTCCATCTCGCCAGGATTGCGTGGTGCCTGGTCTCCTGAGCCGCCAGGATGCTCCGCAGGTTGCGCTGGAAGGCGGATGCCACGCTCGGCAGACCGAAGGGCATGCGAACGTAGCTATGAGGTGGGCCATCGCAGCATCCCACGCGTGAAGGCCAGAAAAGATCCTGAGATGCAGCCTTGTTGAACCCTAAGATGTCGATGCAGACGCGCAGTCCGCCATCCTCGCCTGGATGGGGATCCACGCGGGTGAGTGGCGGTCGCCGCGCATGGCTCTTGCATCCCTGCAGATCCTGAGTGGTCTTGGCAATGAACTCCTAAAGCGCCGAGCGCTCCTCGCACGGTGTCCTCCCGAGGGAAACATGCTGCGAAGCACGCCTCCACGTGGTGCCCGAGCGCCTCCCTCGTGACGTTGGCATGGTCGGAGGCCCTCCAGAAGAGAGCCCCCGAGCCCTGCCCGAGGAGGGCACCGGGCGCGCCTTCCTATGCGAAGCGCCCTAGGCGCGGGCGCTGATCCTGACGTAGCTCCGCTTGCGGCGCCGCTCTCCTGAGGCCCTGTGCGGAGTAGCGACTTCTTCTTCTTGGGGACGACCTCAGGAGGGTACTGTGCTGCATTGTTGTCGGGTTCTTCAATTGACGCTGCTTGGAAGGCGCGCTTGAGGGAGCACACCACATCTCTTTCTTCACAGGGGACTGTGATGATCGCGCCACTTCCTGGCATCTTGAGGACGTTGTAGCCATGGTGTGTAACAACCATGAATTTGGCCAGGGCTGAATACCCGAGGATGGCATTGTATGGCAGATGGATGTGGGCGACAACGAAGTCGATGAGCTCGGTGCGGTAGTTGTCGCGCTGTCCGAAGGTAACAGGGAGGTGGACCTGCCCTATCGGTGTGGTGGAACCGTCGGTCACTCCTGAGAAGGGCTTGGTAGGCTGAAGCTGATCGTAGGGAACTTGAAGGCTGTCGAATATCTCGACGGACAGGACGTTAAGCCCTGCACCGCCGTCGATGAGGGTCTTGGTGACTTGTAGGTTGCTGATGGCGGGTGAGCATTGCATCGGGAGAGCGCCAGCGGTGGCCGCGCACTTGAGCTAATCTGCCGAACTGAAGGTGATGGCGCACTTGGACCGCCTAAGCGGGCATGTGGCCTCGAGTCTGGGAAGGACTACATTCACCTCGCGAGCAAACTGCTTAAAGATTCACTAAGAGGCTGGGCTCGAGCTCCGTCCAAGATGCAGGCAATAGCTCGCGGCTCCTGGAAGCCCCCAGCCCTCTCATCCTGATGGCGGTCTTCGTCCCTTCTTGGTGGTGGCGGCAGCGGAGGAAGACCAGCATTGCCCTGGGAGCGGTCCTCGCGAGGATGATCCCTCCAGGCGCCCTCACGAGGCTGGTCTTGCCAGCGGTCCTCACGAGACCGGTCACACCACTCCTGGCGAGGGCCACGGTCGTCCCAGCGTCCTCTGCCATGTCCTCCTCCTCGGCCGTAGCCCCGGTCATTGCGCTTGGGGCGTAGACTGACGCGTCCATATCGAATGGCCCTGAGCTCTTGACAATCGTTGGTCTTGTGAAAGTGCAACTATCCCTGGGTGGTTTTGGTAATTCCTAACAACATACAGCTCATTGAGCTAATGCTATTTCATGATAGATATTTCAGGAAAGCTCAATGATTGGCATGACATGGATTAGAAAGTGGACCCTTCAAAATGCTAAGGACAAAAGATTGGCTCAAGCTCAAAGCACAAGACTCTACATTTTCTATTTTAGTGATCCAAGATCACATTGAGTCTATAGGAAAATCCAATACTATTAAGAAGGGATGAGGTATTGCTTAATCAGGTGCTTGCTCAAAATGCTTAGTGATATGCTCCAAAACTCACCACTACTTTCTCATATCCACATATGTCCCAAACCAAAAGTCCAACTCGGCCCCACCGATTATTTCTATCCGGAGCCACCGAGTTCACTTGACATAGCCACTGCCAGAAACCCTAGTCTTTTTGGTCTCACCGATAGGGCTATCGGTCTCACCGAGATGGGATTGTAATCTCTCTGTTTCCCTTCATAACATTTCGGTCCAACCGAGATGAGTGATCGGTCTCACCGAGATTGAAATGCAAACTCTCTCTTTCCTTTTCGTAACGTTTCGGCCCCACCGAGATGAGCGAATCGGTCCCACCGAGTTTTCCTAACCAACTCTCTGTTAGTCTATTACCAAAATCGGTCACACCGAGTTTGTGTAAACGGTCTCACCGAGATTAGTTTATGCCCTAACCCTAATGATATCGGTCCCACCGAGTTGTCATGCCGGTCCCACCGAAACACCTAACGGTCACATTATGAACCAAATCGGTCTGACCGAGTTCTCCGATTCGGTCCCACCGAGTTTGGTGATTTGTGTGTAACAGTTAGATTTTGTGTGGAGGCTATATATACCCCTCCACCCACTCTTCATTCGTGGAGAGAGCCATCAGAACATATACCTATTTTCTGAGAGAGAACCACCTACACTTGTGTTGAGGTCAAGATATTCCATTCCAACCACATAAATCTTGATCTCTAGCCTTCCCAAGTTGCTTTCCACTCAAATCTTCTTTCCACCAAATCCAATCCTATGAGAGAGAGAGAGAGAGTTGAGTGTTGGGGAGACTATCATTTGAAGCACAAGAGCAAGGAGTTCATCATCAACACACCATTTGTTACTTCTTGGAGAGGGTGTCTCCTAGATTGGCTTGGTGTCACTTGGGAGCCTCCGACAAGATTGTGGAGTTGAACCAAGGAGTTTGTAAGGGCAAGGAGATCGCCTACTTCGTGAATATCTACCCTAGTGAGGCAAGTCCTTCGTGGGCGATGGCCATGGTGGGATAGACAAGGTTGCTCCTTCGTGGACCCTTCGTGGGTGGAGCCCTCCATGGACTCGGGCAACCGTTACCCTTCGTGGGTTGAAGTCTCCATCAACGTGGATGTATGATAGCACCACCTATCGGAACCACGGATAAAAAATCTCCGTGTCAACATTGCGTTTGCTCCCTCGAACTCCTCCCTTTACCTTCATATGCAATTGTTTTACATTCCGCTTCTATACTCTTAGAATTTCATGTGTAGGTTGATTGCTTGACTTGTGCTAAGTTGTTAAAATCTGCCAATAACTAAAATTGGGAAAAGGCTAGATTTTTATTTGGTCAAGTAGTGTAATCACCCCCCTCTAGACATACTTTCGATCCTACAAGTGGTATCAGAGCTTTGGTCTCCATTTGCTTTGATTTCCATAGCTATTGGTGGTCATAGCCTTGGTTTCACAACCTAGGAGAGTATGGCGTCTAGCGAGGGAACTTACCACCATAGAGGTCCTTACTTTGATGGTACAATTTTTGCTAGTTGGAAGCATAAGATGAAAATGCATATTCTTGGACATAACCCCGCTGTCGGTGTCAAAACCGGCGGATCTCGGGTAGGGGGTCCCGAACTGTGCGTCTAGGCGGATGGTAACAGGAGACAAGGGACACGATGTTTTACCCAGGTTCGGGCCCTATTGATGGAGGTAAAACCCTACGTCCTGCTCGATTGATATTGATATCGTGGATGTTTACAAGAGTGGATCTACCACGAGATCAAGGAGGCTAAACCCTAGAAGCTAGCCTATGGTATGATTGTAAGGGTTGTTGTTATGATAGTCCTACGGACTAGAGCCATCCGGTTTATATAGACATCGGAGAGGGCTAGGGTTACATAGAGTCGGTTACAATGGTAGGAGATCTACATATCCGTATCGCCAAGCTTGCCTTCCACGCCAAGGAAAGTCCCATCCGGACACGGGGCGAAGTCTTCAATCTTGTATCTTCATAGTCTTGGAGTCCGGTCGATGATGATAGTCCGGCTGATGATAGTTCGGCTAATGATAGTAGTCCGTCTATCCGGACACCCCCTAATCCAGGACTCCCTCACCCGCCATTTGGGCTATTGTGTGTATTGGCTTGCAAGGTGAATTCTTTGATGGTAGAGAACCAAACCGTGAAGCTACCGCGGAAGAGTTGAAGATGCTACAATACAATGCTCAAGCTTGTGATATTCTCTTCAATGGATTGTGCCCCGAAGAATTCAACAAAATCAGTCGTCTTGGGAATGCTAAGGAAATTTGGGATACTTTGATTGATATGCACGAAGGTACCGACTCCGTCAAGGAATCCAAATTGGATGTGCTTCAAAGTCAACTTGACAAGTTCAAAATGAAGGATGGTGAAGGTGTCGCCGAAATGTACTCTAGGCTTGCTCACATCACAAATGAGATTGCCGGATTAGGAAGTGAAGAGATGACCGACAAATTCATCATCAATAAGATCCTAAGAGCCTTGGATGGAAAATATGATACCATGTGCACATTGATCCAAATGATGCCCAATTACAAAGATCTCAAGCCAACAGAAGTCATTGGAAGAATTGCTGCTCATGATATGTCACTCAAGGATAAGGAAGAGCTTCACAACAAGTCTAGTGGTGCTTAAAAGCTTCGTGCGATTCTCCAACATCATCAAGTGGGAAACAAACCTTCAATGAAGAATTGAGCCTAATGGTCAAGAACTTCAACAAGTTCTACAAGAGTAGAAGCAAAGAAAGAAGTTCCAAGTCAAGGTCCTATAATGACAAAAGATCTTCTAGTCGTGAGCGTAATTCCTACAATTGTGGAAGGCCCGGACACTACTCAAATGAGTGTACGGCACCCTACAAAAGAAGAGAAGATTCTCCCAAAAGAAGAAGTAGAAGAGAAGAATCACCACCAAGAGAAAGGAGGAGTAGAGATGATCGTTATGAACGAAGACCCTCTCAAAGAAGCAAGGACTCGGAAAGGAAGGAAAAGTCATCAAGGAGCTACACAAAAAGAAGACATCAAGCTCATGTTGGTGAATGGGTATCCGGCTCCGACACCGACAATCACTCCGAAAGAAGTTATCACTCCGACTCCGAATATACTCAAGATGAAGGTGTTGCCGGTCTAGCACATGTGTCAACCAACTCCTATGACATATTTGGCTCACCAAATGAAGGAATTGGAAGATGCTTCATGGCCAAAGATCCAAAGGTAACACATCCCAAGTATGTTGATTTCAATAGTGATGAAGATGATTTGCTAGGTGATGATGATTTACTTGTTGATAACTCTAGTGATGAAGACTATGATGAAACGTCAATGAATCATGCTAATCAAGATAAAACGAATGATGATGATAAGAAGGAGATTGAGCGTCTAACTAAAGAACTAAACACTCTTAAGTTAGCTCATGAAACTACCTTGGAAAATCATCGAGAACTTTTAAAGACTCATGATAAGCTACGCTTTGAAAAGCTCAACCTTGAGCAAGAGCATGAGTTTTTGAAGGCAATCAATGATGATCTTCGCAAGAAAAGTTCTTCTTACATTGCCAAGCGTTTACTCTTGTCTACTTACATGCCACAAGTTAAATCTAGCAAAAAGAACAAGAAAGATGCTTCATCTAGTAGTAACAACAATCATGCTAAATCCAATATTGTTGCTTCTAGTAATTCTCTTGATTCCACAAATGATTCTCTTAGCCAAGTTATACTTGAGCAAGAAAGTAGCTTATTGAAGGGAATTATAGAGAAAGGTGTTTACAAGAGCCTTGCCGGAAGTAAGCAATTTGAGGAAATTGTGTGCAAGCAAGGAAGACACCGGAAGAATCAAGGTGTTGGTTTTGAACGAAAGTTCAATGCCAATGGAGTTGATTGGGAAGAAGATCAATACCCCAAGACGAAGTTTGTTCCTCAACAAGAGAAGTATGATCCTACTTCTTTCAAAGGGACACAAGCTCAAGATGATCTTCCACCACAAGACCACAAGCAAAAAGGCAAGGACAAGCTTCAAGAGGAAATTGATGCATTTGAATAAGCACCTAAGGCCTTGGTCAAGTGGGTTCCCAAGACTACATCAAGCTCTACTTCATCAAGGACAACTACAACTCCAAGTATTCCCATCAAGATGGTGTGGATCCAGAAGAAGAAGAAGAACTAGAGAGTTCTTGAGAGTGACTCCGCCAACATACTTCACTATTATCATTTTGGCAAGAACAAGTGCAAGCAACTTCCATATCTTGCACTAGTTCAAGGAGTCACAAAACCTCTTGTTGGTAAGACAAGGGACAAGGTAACCTACTGCTTTCATGGACATCATCTTGTGTATGCATCACTCTATGTCTATGGATATCCTTGTTTGTTCCTTGTGGGACTAACCCGGGTAGGTAATGAAAGTGCAACTCACTCCAAAGGATTGCTCCAAATGATCTACATCAACACTAAGCATCTACATCTTCAACACCTACATGAAGTCATCATCGACAAAACCCAAGGTTAGTTCATCCCTCTAAGGGGGGATATCACAACTAGGGGGAGCTTTACTCTAATCAATTGAGTCAAAGCAACTCTAATGGTGTGAAAAAATCAATGCTTTATGTAAAAGTGGTAACCCCATTTGAACTTAGACGATGAGTATGACCTATGATGAAATGTTCTCATTTGACTCCTAAGTCAATATACTCATATATAGATGACCTAGTCATCGCCAAATTGCTTGATAGATGCTAGAGTGTTTGTGCATGCTTTGTCACATATTTCATTTGCCATTTTATTGTGTGAGCATGTTGGTTGCATATTTCACTCATTTGAGGACATCCATTTGTTGTTTTGATTGTTTGGCTCTTTCTCTTTTGCCAAATGGATGGACAATAATGCCTAAGAACCCCCTCTAGCTATCTATGCTTTTCTCGTCTCAAACTCTATTCATGCTACATCACAAAGTTTGATCAAGTCAGATTCGAACCACTCAGTGTGAGGAGCACTCGAAGTTCCCGATTCGTCATAGACTTAAACCTCCAAAACCTCTTTGCGCATCTTGGTCTGACCGATTCATTATTTTTGGTCCTACCGAGTGACTAAGTTGATCTAGGGTTTTCAATCTCGGTGCAACCGATTAGAACTTTTCGGTCACTCCGAGTTGCAGTAACTACTTGCACCGACAGGGTCAGGTTATATATACCGACGGGCCAAATTTTGGGAATTTTTCTGAACCCTCTCGCCCACGCATAACTTGCTCTGCCTCTTCGGGTCTCCGGATCATCCTCTCGTCGCCAGAGACCTCCCGCCACTGGTCTCTGCCGCCATCAACGGAAATCCTCACCGCCGTTGCCGCCGTAGCAAGTTCGTCGCCGAACTAGGGTACGAACTTAACCTTTGTGCTAATCCCTAACTCTGATTCTTAGCACATTACTTTGCCATGATCTTTCCCACGATTGAAATCATCCTGTCCAGTGAAAACATCCCGTAGATTAGTTTTGATTTGAAAATTTAGGGTTAGGTCTCTGTCGAATTCATCTCGGACCGACCGAGTTGTAGAAATCGGTCTCACCGATTTTGGCCTAGGCCAAAGCACACGCGTTTTTGGTCTGACCGAAAAATGCAAATCGGTGTGACCGAGTTCGGTTCTTTGTGAAACCCTAGCAGTCTCGGTACCACCGAACTGTGACTCGGTCTGACCGGGTTCACTAGTTTAGGTTCCAAAAGCTGCTTCGGTATCACCGAGTTTACAAATCGGTAGATCCGAAATGCTTTCGGTGAAGAACTAAAACTAAGTTTCTAAGTCATCCTTTCTGCAAAACTCCTGTACTTTGTGATGCTCATCCACTCTACCTCATCTATAACCTATTCACAGGGTCTGCTGTCAAAGTATTTGCAGAGATGTCAGACCAAAGTGACAGCCAGAACAAGTCAGAAGAGCAGGTTCAGTTGAGTGAGGGCACTAGTCCCTCTAGCAGCTATGATGAGGGCAGCAGGAGCACACCAAGCAATCTGCCAAAGGCTGCCACAAGGACAAGGAAGAATAGGAATTATGACTCTGAGGATGAAGATTATGTGGCTGTTGAGGATGAAGCCACTTTGAAGAAGAAAGTGCTGAAGAAGGAGTATGGCACAGCTGCTGCAACAAAGCCTGGACTGAAAACAAACGCTCCAGTAAGAAGAGTTCCAATGTCAAAAGCCAGAGCCTCCACAGGAGAAACAATGGAGTTCACTCTTGAACCCAAGGAAACTGGAGATGGCAAGAAGAGAAACGAAAGGGTCAAGAAGACTATTGCCAGAGTTATTGGGAAGCCATCAATGATGAGAGATTCTGAAGAAGAGGAAGAGGATGCTGCACCAGCACCCAAAGCACAAAAGATTATGGGAGATGCAATTAAATCAGGGGCTGCTCCATCAAACCCCAAAGCTGCTCCCAAGGCTGCTGCTCCAGCTCCAAAGCCAAAACCCAAGAGAAGCACTAGGAACATACCTGCTAAAGAGAAGAACAAGGCCCCAATGCCTCAAGCTGCTGCTGAAGAAGAAGATGATTCTGTTGTGCTGAGGAAGCTAAATCCCAAGATCCCTGACCACAGAGATGCACACCTAGTTGCAGAGAATATGAAAATCAGGAAGGATGTAGGATTGATACTATGGAGAGAGTTGATCCCTATGCTATCAGGAGAAGGACTGCTGTGGACTACAGATTCCACACTAAGGAACAACATGACTTCTGTGAGACTATTCTACTTGACAAGAAACCCATTGTGTGTGACATGAGATGGGTTGACTGGGAGTTCATCAAGGAGAATGAAGATCACTTCCCTGGTATGCTTGATAGCTTCAAGGCATGTGGAGTGGACACTTTTGTTGCCCAGAAGCTCACCAAGTGGAATGATGAGCTCATCATGCAGTTTTACTCCACTGCCCACTTCTCTCCAGATGGAAGAATAGTGTGGATGTCTGAGGGTACTAGGTACCAATCTACAGTTGATGAGTGGGCCAAGCTCATAAATGCTCCTGAGGAACATGAGGATGACTTGGACATTTATGCAGAGAAGAAGAAAGGCCACAACAGTATGGCCAATATGTACAAGGAGATCCCAGATGCTGCTTTGGATACACATAAATTTGGATCTGTACACTATCTGTTGTCTGGTCTGCCAACTATTAACTAGATCTTAAGGCACACATAGCTACCCAAGTCAGGTGATCACAAGATGATCATAGGACATGCCATCTACTGCTGCACATATTTGATGTCCCACAGAAGTTCAAAGTCATGAGCCTGATTGTTGAAACAATCAAGAGGACTACAGCTGATCAGAAGAGAAGTTGTGGGTATGCCCCACACATTCAGGAGCTCATCAACTCAAAGATGGGCAAAGGCAAGTACATCTTGGATAGGGAGCACCTGCCCATCTATCCTGAATTTGAAGATAACACTGTTGTGATGAATGAGAATGAACCGTCTTCAGCTCAAGCACATGAAAAGAGAGAAGGCTAAGGCTGAGAAGGCTGCAAAGATGCCAACTGTGGAAGAGGCATCTCCCGTATTCTTTAAGATCAAGCTAGACCAGCTTGGATATCTGATCCAATCCACCCCGCGGATTGAGAAGGGCTTGGCCACCTTGACCAAGAACCAGGAGAGCTTGGAAAGGATTATTGAGACAAAATTCTATGACCTTGATGTTAAGGTAACAGAGATCCAAACTGCACTTGAGCAACTTCAGGAGGAAGCAAAGGAGAAGAAGGGCAAGTCTACCATAGATGCTTTTGCCAGAGTTCCTAGAGGACAGAGATCTGCTGCAGTGCAGTGTGATGACACTAGAGCCACAAAGATCGCAGACCAAAGCAGCTACAGCTCCGCCCACCACCTCCAGCAGCTACTCCACCAGCTCCAGCTACTTCATCAGAAGCCACCGTCCTTGGAGTTCTCTCAACACCTCCTACCGAAGATCAAGCCTGAGAGTCATTTAGCACTATGCTTTTTTGAATTTTTTGGTAACTTGTTGCCAAAGGGGGAGAAAAATGTATAGTTCATAGGCTTCGAGAGAGAGTGTGTTGGTTTTTATCTCTCTTTGCACTTATTTGGTTTGGTTTGAAACTTTACTGTGTGCTTGTGATGCTTCTTTATGTTCTTGTGAGATACTTGTTGATCATGTGTTTGATCATATGCTACCCTTAATGCTTGTTGGATGATATTATCTTTATATCATCTTATGATCATTCACTTTGCTTGGTGATGAGTGCATGTGTTTTAACTTCTATCATTTTGAGCGCTCCACCAAGATGTATGTGACATGGAAGAGTAAGCCATGATCCTAATCGATTGTGCATTTGCATTCAAAAGAAAATTTTAAATAATGCACAAATTTAGGTGGAGCTTTTGCTTATCACATACTTCTCAAAGCGACGATGTTTTTCAATTTTATCATTTGTCGAAGCTTTGATCTATATGTTGTCATCAATTACCAAATAGGGGGAGATTGAAAGTGCAACTATCCCTGGGTGGTTTTGGTAATTCCTAACAACATATAGCTCATTGAGCTAATGCTATTTCAAGATAGATATTTCAAGAAAGCTCAATGATTGGCATGGCATGGATTAGAAAGTGGACCCTTCAAAATGCTAAGGACAAAAGATTGGCTCAAGCTCAAAGCACAAGACTCTACATTTGCTATTTTAGTGATCCAAGATCACATTGAGTCTATAGGAAAAGCCAATACTATTAAGAAGGGATGAGGTGTTGCTTAATGAGGTGCTTGCTCAAAATGCTTAGTGATATGCTCCAAAACCCTCCACTACTTTCTCATATCCACATATGTCCCAAACCAAAAGTCCAACTCGGCCCCACCGATTCTTTCTATCCGGAGCCATTGCCAGAAACTCTAGTCTTTTCGGTCTCACCGATAGGGATCTCGGTCTCACCAAGATGGGATTGTAATCTCTCTGTTTCCCTTCGTAATGTTTCGGTCCAACCGAGATGAGCGATCGGTCTCACTGTGATTGAAATACAAACTCTTTGTTTCCTCTTCGTAATGTTTCGGCCCCACCGAGATGAGCGAATCGGTCCCACCAAGTTTGCCTGACCAACTCTCTGTTAGTCTATTACCAAAATCGGTCACACCGAGTTTGTGTAATCGGTCTCACCGAGATTACATTATGCCCTAACCCTAATGATATCGGTCCCACCGAGTTGTCATGTCGGTCCCACCGAAACACCTAACGGTCACATTATGAACCAAATCGGTCTGACCGAGTTCTGCGATTCAGTCCCACCGAGTTTGGTGATTTGTGTGTAACGGTTAGATTTTGTGTGGAGGCTATATATACCCCTCCACCCACTCTTCATTCCTGGAGAGAGCCATCAGAACATGCCTACACTTCCAATACCTATTTTCTGAGAGAGAACCACCTACACTTGTGTTGAGGTCAAGATATTCCATTCCAACCTCATAAATCTTGATCTAGCCTTCCCAAGTTGTTTTCCACTCAAATCTTCTTTCCACCAAATCCAATCCTATGAGAGAGAGTTGAGTGTTGGGGAGACTATCATTTGAAGCACAAGAGCAAGGAGTTCATCATCAACACACCATTTGTTACTTCTTGGAGAGTGGTGTCTCCTAGATTGGCTAGGTGTCACTTGGGAGCCTCCGACAAGATTGTGGAGTTGAACCAAGGAGTTTGTAAGGGCAAGGAGATCGCCTACTTCGTGAAGATCTACCCTAGTGAGGCAAGTCCTTCGTGGGCGACGGCCATGGTGGGATAGACAAGGTTGCTTCTTCGTGGACCCTTCGTGGGTGCAGCCCTCCGTGGACTCGCGCAAACGTTACCCTTCGTGGGTTGAAGTCTCCATCAACGTGGATGTACGATAGCACCACCTATCGGAACCAAGGATAAAAAATCTCAGTGTCAACATTGCATTTGCTCCCTCAAACTCCTCCCTTTACCTTCATATGCAATTGTTTTACATTTCGCTGCTATACTCTTAGAATTGCATCTGTAGGTTGATTGCTTGACTTGTGCTAAGTTGTTAAAATCTTCCAAGAACTAAAATTGGGAAAAGGCTAGATTTTTATTTGGTCAAGTAGTCTAATCACCCCCCCTCTAGACATACTTTCGATCCTACATCTTGTCTCTTGTGGCTGTGAACGTTGTCGAAGGTGCAGAACGGACGGCTGCTCTTGGATGACTCGGGCTGGTCCCGGCCGCGCTTCGTGTCTGGCTCCGCCTTGAGTACGGCCACTCCCTTGCGCTTCACGTACTTGGCCTTGGCTTTCTTCTCCTCCAGGTCGATAGCCGGGAGCTCGAGGAGGGAAAGGCGCCCTTCCTCAGCCCTTGCACACTTGGTCGCCAGGTTGAACAACTCCAAGGACGTGCACAACTCCTCCTGGATGGAGAGCTCCTCCTTCATCTTAACGTCGCGGACGCCATCAGAAAACGTGGAGATGATTGCCTCGTCCATCACCTTGGGGATCTTGAGGCGAACGTTGTCGAAGCGCAAGATGTACTTCTGGAGGGTCTCCCCTGGTTGCTGCTTGACGAGGCGCAGGTCGCCCGCGGCCGGAGTGCGGTCGCGAGCGCCTTGGAAGTTGGCGATGAAGCGGTCTTGCATCTTGTTCCAGGAGGAGATGGAGCCCGGGGGCAGGTTCAGGAGCCACAAACGTGTGCCATCCTTGAGAGCCATGGGGAACCAGTTCTCCATGACTTTTTCATCGCCGTTGGCCGCCTCGATGCTTAGCTCGTAGAGCTACAGAAACTCGGCGGGGTCGGGGGTGCCGTCGTAGCGTGGAGGCAGGTCTGGCTTGAGCTTGCCCGGTCATGCGACGCTACGCAGCTCAGGAGTGAAGGCGCGGCAGCCTGCGGTGACCACCAAGACCCTTTGCTGATGTGGAGCCTGCCCTTGATGTCCGCGCACCACCACCGCAGGTGGTGCTCGATTTGGTTGTAGTGGTGCTGGGGCGCGGGAGTGTTTTCTTGCGGACGAGGAACTTCTTGGCAGCTTCGTTCTTCGTGCGTGGGCGCCCGACGCGGTGGGTCGCGCCGGGGGGGGCATGCCTTGGCGCGAGGATGCCATCTTGGTGCGGAGGTGGTGGTGGCGCTCCATGCACTACAAAAAAAAGACACATCCGTGACATTTTGGGCCGAACGAAAATCTTTTCTGTCATACTTATGACAGTTCTATGACGATAATTGTGACAAAACCCGGTATCATCATAGATGTGGTGGGGTCCTACTTCTATGACAAAAAATCATGACAGAAAATGGGCTTTTCATCCTGGGCGGGCCGGAGACGCAGCTGCATGACATTCTTTGGGTTGTCCATGACGGAAAAAACCGTGGTAGAAGCGGGGGCGCGGGGGCCGAGCGATGCGCGTTTATCTCATACGTACGCACGTGTGTGCGAGGCGTTGGGCTCTAACTGAACCCGAGTGAGGTGTTGGGCTCTATCTGAACCCGGCGATTACTGCAGAACGCTAGCGTTCGAACCCAAGCGATCGATCGATGGCTATTAATCAACCCGATCGGCGATTCGCCGCTATTGCTGCTAATCGAGCGATCGATGCTGCCTCTGGATGAGCATGGCGTTGCTGGGGGTTTGGATGAACAGTTCCTGGTGGTGGTGGATGAACAGGACCCCATGGCGTTGCCTCTGGATGAGCAAAGAGCATTCTTTGGGGGGTTGGATGAGCAGTTCTGGTGGGGTGGATGAGCAGGGACCACGATCGTTCGAGCGGTTGGGGTGGATGAACAGGACCCGTGGAGGGCAGGATGAACAGGACCACCCGTGGAGGGCAGGATGAGCAGTGAGACGGTGGAGGGCTGGATGAACAGTAGCCCGTGGAGGGGTGGTTGAACAGGAGCCCGCGGAGAGGGCTGGTTGAACAGTAGCTGGTGGAGTAGGGCACGGTTGAGGCTGGATGAACAGGAGCCCGTGGATGAACAGTCGCAGGTGGAGGCTGGAGGAGGTCGACGGTGGATGAAAAGTAGCCTGTGGAGGCTGGAAGGGGTCGACGGTGGAGATGAATAGTATCCCGTGGAGTCCGTTTTGATGCACGCCACACCCTCCCGATGAACAGGACCCCGTTTGACGTGGCGCTCCAACACAAGTCCGTTTCCTCCGTTTTGCGGTACGCCACACCCCTCCCGATCAACAGGACCCCCGTTTCGACCGTAGGAGGTCCGTTTCCTTCGTTTGTGGTACGCCAGACCCCTCCCGATGAACAGGATCCTGTTTCGAACGTGGCCAGTCGAACACAAGGCCGTTTCCTCCGTTCTGCGGTACGCCAGGCCTCGTTTCCAGCGGCTATTCCGTCCAAGCCGGTTGGCTCCCACGCATTCCGTTTCCTCCCGATGAACACAACGCATTCCGTTGCCTCCCCATGAACACGACGACGACGCTGTTTCTACATTCCGACCCAGCCATGTACACAAGCCCGGCCGACGACGCTGCGGTAGGTGTTCAAGACCCGCCCGTATATGCGTGCGTGGCGTGTTACTTTCTTGCACCCTGGCCGCTGTACGTACGTGTACATGTTACGTGCGCGCCTCTACTACAACACGTGCACGCCTCTACGTCGACAAGTATGTACGTACACATTCGCGACCAGAATGACAACGCTACGTACGCTTCGACCAGGTGGGTCTCGACTGTCAGGCACTTCCTTGTGTGCGAAGATGTAGCTGGTGGGTCCCAACAGTCAGGGGGAAACATTTTTTTTCACGAAATACGGTGGTCCGTCTGGTGGGTCCCTGCTGTCAGGTGGAGGAATAATTATTTTGCGCGTAATAAGGAGGCACTTCCTTGCTGCAGCCATGGACCCAGCTATCGGCCTCTCCACGTCTGATCCACGTCCGATGGAAGCCGTTCCTTAACCACGTTGGCAATGCCGCACCAAGAGCACCAGGCGGTGGGCGGCGAGGCCTAGGAAGGGGCGGCGGAGCGGGGAAAACGCGGCACTTGAAGCCAGCGGAGAGAATCGAGGTTAGCTGGTTCAGCTTGCGGTGTGAGGCTGCCGTCGCCTAGGCTGCCAGCCGGTGGGAATAGTAAAGGCGGTGAGGCCTCTGCGGCAGCATATCCGACCATGGGAGGCAGGAGCATGCGGCACGACCGGCGCTGCTTTGGGCAGCTCGAGTAATAAGACCAGAGGTTGAAGAAGCACACGGCCGTTGGATGGATATCATACGGTCACTGGAGCTAGAATCATTCATATTGACTAAGTTGACAAAGTACTCCGTCCTTGTCAACTTAGTACGCCCACAAGTTAGCCTCCCACCAAGGTGGCTCCTAACAAGCAGGGGGCGTATTCATTTTTGTGTGCGTAATAAGGAGGCACTTCCGGTGGGTCGAGCCGACAATGAGAGCGTTTTTCACTGTCGGTGGCTCGTCCGGTGGGTCCCAGCAGTCAGGGGGCAAACGTTTTCTTGTGAAATACGGTGGCCCGTCCGGTGGGTCCCTGCTATCAGGTGGAGGAATCATTATTTTCCGCGTAATAAGGAGGAACTTCCTTGCTGCCATCATGGACCCAGCAGTCAGCCTCTCCACGTACAGTCCACGTCCGATGGAAGTCCTTCCTTGACCACGTTGACCACGCCGCGCCGAGAGAACCAGGGCGGTGGACGACGGCGAGGCCTAGGAAGGGGACAACGCGGAGCGGGGGAAGACACGACAATGGAAGCCCGCGCGGAGAGGAGTACGAGCTTTCACTAGTTTGGCTGCAGTGTGAGACTGCCGTCCCCACGGAATAACAGGGGGTGTGGGTGAGTAAAGGGATGGCCTCGCCAGCGGTGAGAGTAGTAGGGGGCGGTGAGGCCTCCGCGGCATCACCGCGGGCCACGGGAGGCAGGAGCACGCGGCACGACCGGTGCTCCTTTGGGAGGCTGGAGCAAGAAGACCAGAGGTTGAAGAAGCACTACAGCCGTTGGATGGACATCATACGGTCACTACAGCTAGAATCGTTCATATTGACTAAGTTGACAAAGCCCTTGGTACGCGTCAACTTAGTAGGCCTGAGTCAGCTTCCGAAATAGTGCGCCCCAGATGTCAGGGGGAGGAATCATTTTTTTGGTGGGTGAAGCTAGAATATCCGAGATTGAAGAAGAAGCACGACATCCGTTCGATGGACATCCAACGGCCACTGCTGCTAGAACCGTGTGTTGACTATAATAAGTTGACAAAGCTTTGCATACGCGTCAACTTCTTTTTTTAGGGGACGCGTCAACTTAGTAGGCCCACAAGTGTGTGGGAGAGAACTTATAGCCCATTTGCGATTTGTAAGAATGTACAACCCATTTTTGAATTCTAATGGAATTTACTATAGCCCATTTTGCAGTTTGTTAAAAGTACAACCCATTTTCAATGATTAATAATTTCAACCAACCGTTCAAGACAGAATTCAATAAAAATTTCCCACATTTTGATGGGATCCGAAATATTTTTATCCCGAAATTTCTAGTCAGATTAAATATAAGTTTGTATTACGTAAAAATCTAACGAAACATTGCACGCGCAACAATTAAAAATTAAGATTTTCAAAATCCATAAATAATATTTTATAAACTAATTCCGTGCTTGCTGCAATTTTTATAGTTACTGCCCAATTTTTATAATTACATCCCATTTATTATTTTTTTAAACCCATTTTCCTGTTAAGCCTAATGCATCCCTCCTAGGAATGATTTGCAGCCCAGTGGGGTGGAGAATAACAAGTTGACCTTGCTTGGGTATTCCTCAAAAAAACGTATAGCTGGGCTAGCCATTTTCATCTTAAAAAAATTAATATCTGGGCTGGATATTTGTCCTGGGCTAGACGGGCCACAGCCCGCCGAGCTAATACCCTGCTCTCCTCTGAACAACAACGAAAACATCGCCAAGAAATACTCTGCAGTGCTCACGCCTCAAAAACACAAATACTGCTCGAGTTGCTTGGTCCCAGCTGTCGGCCGCACCTTGTGCAATTCTCTTGTTTATATTGACTACATAGGTTGACAATGGTGTGGGACCGTGATGTCAGGAAACCAGGAGGAAGCAAAAAAATATAGTTGTACATAATAAGGAGGCACTTGCGTACGTACGGCTATGGCCCTAGTGGGTCCCTCTTGTCATCCAGTCAAAATAAAGTCATCTCCTGAATCCTCATGTTCATTGACCATGTTAACAATGCTCGGCGCCACGGCGAGCACAACAACTCCAAGGACGACGGAGAGGGCCTCGCGGGCCCTATGGATGGTCTGACACAGCACTAGCTGCTCATTCAGGAAGCCGGGATCATCGGACACCTATGAGCACCTTCGAGAGACTGAGACGACATGAAACGGTAAGGCCGCGCTTGGGAGCTCTAGTTTATTTCACACCTGTATTAAGATACAAGTGTAATTTACTCGTCATCGGAAACAACGCGTAAAATACAGGTGTAATGAAACTGAGGGCCCGAGGTCTGTAAGTAAAACCGGCGGCTTACGCGTGTAATTTGAGTGAATGGTGTATATTTTACTAGTCGAAATCGACCAACCAAGCGCTTCGCCCGAGACCATCTGCTTTTATTTACAAGCGTCGGTTTTACAAGCGGTTTTGGTTGGGAAACGATGATCCAATCATGGCCTAAGATGATGAGTTGGTCTGAAGATCATATGGTTTCACGTCTAACCTACCCGACTTGTCGTATAGGCTATGAATGAAACATAAGATGATGAACTTCTTAAGCACGGAAACAACAGAAGAAGATGATCTTCCTAACAAGCAAATCATTAGCATTAGATCAACATGCAAAACTATAAAAAGCATTATTCTCAGGAGGCACGGTGAACAACTCGTGATGCCGCATGCCACAACATTCCAAGCTCAACTTTGCAATCATACACAAGGCCTGGCATTACATAGACAATATTCAGAACAAACTCTTAAAATATCTTACATAAGTCAACATTCATGTGACTACGCATCTCAGCAGAGTAAATATTTACTTCTGAACTGAAGTCATGAATAGGTGTCGGGGGTTGGGTGCGACAGATGCCAAAGGATGGCTTATCATGGAGGGGGCGTAGAGCGTCGCGGTGCACTCGAAGCAGGATGGCGAAGACATGCACGCCGGCCAATCTTACCCAGCTTCAAGGCTCTCGAGGAGATAACACCCCTTCTGCTCTGCGGGGTCTCCATGATCACTATGGCAAAGTGAGTACAAGATGCTCCTTGAGTTGTTGGGGTGAGGAAGGAGAAGAGCAGCTAGCTCTTCTCTTCCCTCTATGTGTGTCTAAAACTACTAGGTTCCAACCCTTTGCATGGGTGCCCAGGGGTTATATAGGCCTACCCCGAAGTACAATAATAATCCGGCTGGGCGCGGGTCCCGGCCGTCGATCTCTTAGGTTGTCGTCTTCTCCCGACTCCTAGGGCTCGCCGAATAGTGGGCCCCACCGACGGTCCAGCATGGGGCTGACAGCCCTTGTCCGCTTGTGGCGCTCTTGCCGGCTGCAGATTCTTTGTAGCCGCTTCTAATGACGCGAAGCTTGGTCGCGGGGCATGGCAACAAGGCCGCCCGCGCCTGCGATCACGATCCTTTGCCATTCCTGTCTTATGCAGTTAATGGCGCCTGAGCCCGCGGAGGGGCGGCCGACTCGGAGGCCGATTCCAACGGGTCCGTCTTTGGGGCGTTTCGCCGTCTTCAGACTCCCCGCCGGTAAAGTGGTCCCGCCGTCTTGGGTCATACTGAGACAGCCATCGTGGGTACAGAATCTGCCTGCAGGGCTGACGTCGTGGCAGTGTGGCTACAGATGCTGCGCCAGACGGAGATCTCCGTCGATGCAGGCGCCACAGCCATGCCTCGCCTTTTATGGCGGGCGGGACCGGCCATGAGCCGCTTTATCCCATCCGCTCGTGAAGTCGCTCATGCGAGGTGGGCGGAGTCGCGGGCCGACTCCCAGCCGGCTTCATTGGAGGTCGGCTGGCTTGGAGTCGGCTTGTCTGAGCCGTCTCGGGACTCAGCCTAGAGGCGATCGGCGACTCTGTCGCCGACTCTCTGGCGGCTCTTCGTCTTAGGGTCTTGAGGCGCGCAGTCTGCCCGGATGTTTTGAAAGGTCGAGGGCTCGGTCTGCCTACCGTGGCCCATTACTCCGGCAGTGAGTCCCAAGCTGGTGAGGCACCGAGGCGACATGTCGAGGAGCCTCGATAGCTTCATCCCTTTGGTAGAAGAATCTGGACTCGGCCCGCCGTCTCCATCTTGAGCCAACTAGCTTGAGTCGGCCTTGCAGGGGGCCGTCTTGCTCTTCAAAGGTTTCGAAGGTCGCAGCGGGATCCGGGCGACGTGCCTGATAAGCTTCCCGGCAGCTGCCCGTTGCGGGCCCGCCACACGACGCCACACGGCAGGGCTAGTCTGCTAGCCCACGCGCGTGACAAGACAGGCCCGTTAGGCGGGGCCCGCCACTACCACGCCTCGGCGCGCAGTGGATCCGCTGCGGTCGTGCGGGCGGTTGGGCTCCCCACGCCGTTACTGCACGTAGTAACGTCGTGGGTTAAATCGTGAGGCGTGGGGGCGTGGCGCGATTAATCGCCGCCCCTAAACCGCTCAGCCTGGCGCCTATAAGTAGGCGGGGGGAGGGAGGGGGCGGCGACGCACGCGCACCCTCTCTTCCCCGCTCCCTCTTGCTCCCTGCCTCGCCTTCTTCCTCGCTCCGCTGCGCCGAACCTCGCCGCTCAGCGGAGATGAGCTCCTCATCCGCCGCCGCGCCTCCCACCGCACGCTCCGGCGTGTGGGACGGCTCAATCATTGACGACGGCATCATTGAGTTTCTTCGTCAAACCCGCCGCATCCCCGGCAGCCACCTAGTGCGGACCCGCGCCGCGCCGGAGGGCGAAATCACGCCGACGCCGGAGGAGGGCGAGCGGGTCATTTTCCGCTCGCACCTCATGTGTGGGCTAGGGCTGCCGTGGCGGCTTCTTCAGCGTTCTTGGAGTTCTTGGGCTCGGCGCACCACCTCACCCCAACACGGTGGTGCTGCTGGCCGCCTTTGCATCTTTATCGAGGGCTTTCTCGGCGTTCTCCCCACCATCGAGCTGTGGGGAAATTCTTCAAGCCAAGCTAGGGACCCCGTCGCTCGCGTCGCCGCTCAGTGCGGCACGTTCGCCATCAGGAGGCGGTGCCCGAGAACCCTTTTCCTGCCATCTCCCTCATCAAGTCGGTGAAGATGTGGCAGCGTACATACTTCTATGTCAAAACGTCGCCCCGAGGCGGCGGTCAACTTGCCGCCTTACGTGGGCGGCGAGTTGTGAGCCGACCCAGCTGGTCCTATAGGGCCGGACGCTGACTCCCGAGCAGCGCGCCGCCGTCCAGCAACTCCAGCGTGATGACGCAATCGGAGGGCCTGGCTGGGCGGACGGACTTGGCCGCGCCGTGGCGCCGCCGAGTTCTCCCTCTTCAATGCCGACCTCATCGATCAGCCGGATGAGCGCCGCCGACCCCAGCCGGCTGTGCTCCAAAGACATGCCCCACGGAGGTGGTGGACACGGTGAACTTCTTGGCAAGCTGCGGCCTCACGGAGGAATAGCAGTTCGGCAAGAAACCATACTGCGGCGCCAACCCCCGCCATTGGTAAATCGTCTCACCTTCTCTGTTTCCTTCTTCAGCGAATCTCTAATTTTCCTTGGTCTTCTCGATTCAGAATCCCCTCATGCTGCCTTGGCCGGCGCCCTTGAGGCGGCTCGTGGTCGTCCCGACCGGGCGGAGAGCGATGCCGGCGACCCGACTTGGGCGTGGCGGCGATGGAGGCCAGCGCCGAGGCAGGAGGAGGGGCCGACGACTTCAGCCTTGGGCACTTTCGCCGATTGGCCCGACAACGACGGGCGAAGGAAGTCGTCCCGCCGCCATGTGAAGCGGCCATCGGTATGAGCTCCTCCGCCGCCTTGGGTCGGGCGGCGCCAAGAAGCGCCGGCAGCGCCCGAGTTCGCCAGCGGCAGCCAAGAAATTCAGGAACGGCCGCCGTGACTCAACGTGAAGAGGCGGTCGCGAGGCTAACCGCCCGCAAGGAAGTGAAGAAACCACCGCTGGTCTCAGCGTAAGTATTTTTTATTCATCTTGTTTTCTTCTGGTCCATCTTGTCCCAGTCTTCTCATGTCTTTTTTTCTCATCGGGCTCCCTCACCTTGGAGAGGGTCGCCGCCGCCTCCATCATAGGGTCGGTGGGCGTCCACCAATAGTCGGCGGGTTGACCCTCGGCCGCCCTCCGGGGCAACAGGCGGAATCTTGCAGGAGAAGCGCGACGAGGAGGTGGCCGCCCGTCTGGAGAAGGCGGAGGCCGAGAAGGCGGCGCTTCGCCCGGAAGAATCTGGAGGAGGTCGAGCCGTCGCTGCAGCAAGAGGCGAGCCGAGGAGGCTGGCGCCTCCTGGTCCCGGCGCTACTCGTCACCCGTTGAGCTCTGCGCGCCCGCCGCCGGAGTTCACAGGGCAGTCGAGGGAGTCGGCGGTGAGGTCTCCGTCGCGGGGAGGGAAGGCGGCGAGGTCTCCCTACCGGCGCGGCCGCCACCTCCGCCGCCTCCACCGCAGTCGAGATCATGCGAGACAAGCAGCGGCGGACCCGCTTTGCCGCCGACCGACGCAGCGAGGCCGTGGCGCAGCTACTTCTTCAAATCGCCTCGCCCGGTAGCGCCGTCTTGAAAGCGACTTGGCGCGCGCCCTTGAGACTGGCGCCGCCAGCTTCGGCTATCCGACGCCGAGGCGACAAGCGCGCTTTCGTTGGGTGGAGTGCGAGGCGGCACGGCCCGAACTGAACACGGCGCTCCTGGGCGTCCAGCGGCTGCGGGCTGAGGCGGCGCCATCGAGAACCTCTCAAAGCGCACTGCATCGCGATCCGCCGTGCGGGTATGTTTCTTTGAACTTTTTCTTGCCCTTGATGTGGGGCGCCCAGCTACCCACTTGTGTAATCCCGAGTTTGGGCGGCTTGCTGAGCAGCGACTTGGAACTCTATTTGCTATTCCAAGTTTTTACCTCATGCGGAATTCTTGTGGCAGGAGTATCACAACCTTGCGCTCGCCTTCAACCCGCGTTGAGGAGCTGAGCAAGCAGGCTGCTGACTTGGCGAAGAGCCGAGGTGAGTTTTCTTCTTGGCGAAGCCTGGCGCACTGCCAGCTGTAATCCCGAGATTGGCCGACTGCAGCAGTGATCGGGCACGGATCTTCTGGCGACCTTCTTAGGTGGCGACTTAGCGTCCTTCTTCTTTTATTCTTGGAATCCAACGCCGCTCTCGAGGGGCAGCTGGGTATGGCGAGACCGCTTCTGGCGCCAAAGAGGAGGAGTCGGCAAGCTCGCCATGAGCGTGACCTGCTGGCTCACGGTGGCGGAGGCGGGAGCTGCTCAAGGTGGCGCAAGCAGCGGAGAAAGAAAGAGCCGCTCTCCTGGCGAATTTGAGGCGGCGCTCCGCTGGACCCGACAGGGAGCGGCTGACCTCCGGCTTCCATGAAATCGAAGATATCGTCGATGGTGAGTTTGCTTTACTTTTTCTTTTGGGTTTGCCGCCTATGGGTCAAGCCGACTCTTATTTCGACTTGCTTCTTCTTCTTCTTGGCAGACTTCTTCCCGGTCCTGTGACGCAATCAGGCCATCGAGGCTGGCCTTGAGGTGGAGGGGGCGGGTGGCGCTGAGATCGCATGCGCCCCGGACCCTTGACGAGCAGCTCCTGAGCATTGAGGCTCGTCTGCGGCGGCCATCGGATCTTTGCGCCGTCTTGATGTGTCGGTGCCCAGCGACCGCTGCTCTGGGCGGACATGCGGTTCTGCGCCTCCCAGCGGACCGCTGGCCATTGGCTGGAGGTCGCGGCTGGCCGTCTTGAGGCTTGGAAGGGTTCCGCGGCTCGGGCTGGAGCTCGCCGAGCCCTGGAGTTCGTCAAGGCATGGTATCCAGGGCTGGATCTGGACCGGCTGGCCGCGTTCCGGTCAGAAGCCCATGCGGAGCTGCTGGCCGTGGAGGACGCCCTCGTCAAGCGTGCGGTGGCGATCGCCGTCTACACGGACACCAGCGTCTTCGTCCCTGAGCGGGCTGAAGACGGTGGGGAGGCACCACCGGAGTGGTTCAGGATGAACCCGGACTAGGGCGAGGACGCGGCGGAGGTGATCGACTCCAGCGCCGAGGATGAAGACGAGGCGGAGGACGGAGACGGCATGGAGGTTCCAGAAGAGGGAGCGGGCGACCAGCCTCGGCCGATCGCGCCTCCGAAGAACGAGCCGCGCTTATCTGGCCGGGCTGCCGCCAAACGATCAAGCCGAGACCGCCCCGGCTGCCCGGCGCTGACGCCGCCGCCGCCTCCGCCTTCCAACCCCATCCGCGCTTCTTAGGCGCTGCCTTGCCTTTATTTTATCTGTTTGCTAGTCTTTTAAAAGAACTTGTTAATTTGCACAATTCCACCCGCGGGGTGTATTCTGAACCTCTGTCCGAATATCCGGCCAAGGGCCTAAGCTTGTGTAAATATTATTCTAATTTTATCTTTCCTTGCTTATTGCTTTTGTGGCTTTTTCCTTTGCCGCCTTCCCTTAGATGCCGCCTTGCCCATCGGGCAACCGCTCTGCGGACTGCCGTCTAGGTCAAGTGCTTGGCTACTTTGAGAAGGCAAGTACTTGGCCATTTTTTAGAGTCGTTAAGCAAGTTGGGTAGAAAGCGACAAGCCGGCTACTTAGGAGTCGGTTTTACGAAACGGGCTGGAAGCCGATTTAAATTATGTTTATGCTTTGGGTCCTTAGCCATTTTTTCGTGTGGGCGCCCGTTCTACCTTACTCCTGCCCACCAAACAGTCGCTCTGCAAGCTGCGGCTTCTGACAGGAGACGGCTTAGGCACCGCACGTTACTTGTCTGACTGCAGGAAGCATTTCATAGCCCAAAGGCGGCGAGTCCCCGGGCCGACTAATCGAGCCCGGTGCCAAACAGCATAATCAAAGGGTAACATACTCAAAGGCATAATTCTTATCATCTGAGATAACAAAGAGGGCAGTCCCGAGCTCGTCTCGGGGCCCGAATCTTAGTACTTTAAACACAAAGGGTAGCGTGGTACATCTTGCATCAATCTGTAAAATCTTTGGAGGAGATTAGCATTCCATGGCTGCTCCGTCTCTTTGCGGAGTCGTCCCTCTTGCGTGCTCGGGGTTTACGGCGTCGATCGAGTAGTAGGAGTCGTTGCTTGAGCACTTTGCGATGATGAATGGGCCTTCCCAAAGGCGCCAACAGCTTGTCTTTGGCGGCTGTTATTTGGATCAGGCGGAGCACAAGGTCGCCCTCTAGGAATGATCTTGGCTTGACCTTCTTGTTGTAATGTGGCGCATGCTCTGCTGGTAGATCTTTGGACCGTCCGAGTGCCAACAACCGGCCCTCTTCCAGGGATCGGCGTCGTCTTGGCGTGCTTCTTCCGCTTCCTCTTTGGTGTACATGGTGACTCGCGGGAGTCGAACTCTATATCCGTTGGGATGGCGGCTTGGCACCGTAGGCGAGGAAGAAGGTGTGAAGCCGGTTGACTTGTTTGGAGTCGTCTGCGAGACTCGGAGGGCGGTAGCAACTCCTCAAGCCAGCTGGCCGGCGAGCGCTCCAATGGTTCGACCGGTCGAGGCTTGATGCGGACAAGATGAGGCCGTTCGCTCGCTCCACCTGGCCGTTTGACTGCGGATGGAGTAGCAGACGCTAAGTCGATCGGATGCCTTCGTCGTCGAGCAAAGCGGGCGAGGCGCCTTTGGCAAAATTTGTGCCGTTATCGGTGATGATCTTGTGTGATGCAGCCGTGCGAGTCGTGATGTCGGCGATAAAAGTCACTATCGTAGGACCATTCAACTTCTTGATGGGTTTTGCTTCTATCCACTTGGTGAACTTGTCCACCACGACAAGTAAGTGAGTTAGGCCACCTCGTGCCGTTTGAATGGTCCCACCATGTCCGGGCCCCAAACAGCAAAAGGGCGAGGCGATGGGGTTAGTCTTGGCGCAGGCGGTGAAGCGGCTTGGAGCGGAACACACAGCACCCTTGCATTTTTAACTAATTCCTTGGCCTCTTCTAGGGCAGTTGGCGAAAAAACCGTGTCGGAAGGCTTTGGCGGCAAGTGCTCTTGAGGCTGCATGATGGCCTTTTCATACGATGGATGTCTTTGAGAATTGCTTGGCCTTGCTCGACTTCGGCCTTGTGCTGGTAGACACCGGTGACCTTGCGCTGACCAACTCTCTATTGACTATAGTGTAGGCTGCCGCTCGGCGTTGCACTTGCCGAGCCAAGGTTTCAACAGTTGGTAGCTCTCCGCTTACTAAGAACTTGAGGATGGGCTGGGCCCATGAGGGTGCTACTATTTCTTTGACTGCCGATCTTGCTACTTGGATGAGGCGGCTGGGCTGGGGAAGCGGCGGGTTGGAGTCCGCAGCAGCTTGCTGGGTTGAAGAAGTCCCGGACGGTGGCGCAGTCCTCGGGCGAGTATTGGAGTCTTCGCAATGGTCGCCAGATCCCGGGCCGGTTACAAGTCCCGGGCAACCATTGCCGCGTTCTTGAGGCGTCTGCAAGGATTCTTGTACCATCTGCTGAGGCTTTGAGTCGGATCCGACTTCTTCGCGAGGCGGCACAAAATGGAGTCGACTGGTGGCTTGATGATGGCTTGAGGAGGCGGCGAAGGCGGCAGCGGATGGTATTACTGGCCGGTAGAGCCGATTCTTGCCCGTGGCATCTGCTTGGTCGTTGTCGTTTCTTGGCACGTGGAGGAATCGCATCCTCAAAATATCCACTCAGCTGCTTACCGTAAAAGCGGTAGCTTCGCCATATTTGCATCTTTGGCGTCGATCGCGGATGACTGTTGGACCACCAAGTCGAATCGCCATAGCAGGATCCGGCGAATGCCAAGCTCTTTGGCAAGCGGAGCCCGTGAATGGCGCCTCGTATTCGGCGGCGTTGTTGGAGGCGGCGAAATGGATCTGCAGCGCGTGCCAGAGCTTATCGCCTTTGGGGATGTGAGGATCACGCGGCTTCCAAGCCGGTGCGCATCTTGGAGCCATCAAAGTGCATCCGCCAATGGGTGGAGTCGGGCACTGGCGGCAGGTACTGGGTCTCGGCCTAGTCGACGAGGAAGTCGGCCAGTGCTTGTGACTTGATGGAGGTGCGGGGCTGGTAATAGATGGTGTAGGGGGCCAACTCTACGGCCCATTTGGCCACTCGGCCTGAAGCATCTCGGCTTCCGATGATCTCTGCTAGTGGGGCCGTGCAAACCATGGTGATTGGATGCTCTTGAAAGTAAGGCTTCAACTTCTTGGCGGCAAAGTGCACGCCGTAACACATCTTCTGGTAGTGGGGGTAGTTTTCCTTCAGGTCGACAGTACCTCGCTCAGGTAATACACTGGTCTCTGGACAGGTAGCACCTTGCCTTCCTCCTTGCGTTCAACTACAATGATGTGGCTGACTACCCCGCTTGGTGGCGGCAATATCTGAGGACATGGGCTCCTTTGGAGTCGAACCGCCAAAGACTGGGGAGTAGTCAGCATTCTCTTCAAGCTGGAGAAAAGCTTCGTCCGCCTTGAGTTCCATTCAAGAAGGTGGTCTTCTTCATAAGCTGAGTGCAGAGGAAGAGCTTTCGCCCGACCGGTGATGAATCGGCTGATAGACGCCAAGCAGCGGTGAACTTCTGCACATCTAGCAGTCGGCGGGGTACTTCCATCCTTTCGATCGCCTTGATCTTCACGGGGTTGCACTCTATGCCGCGTTCAGAGACCAGGAAACCAAGGAGCTGGCCGGTGGTACTTCAAGCGCATTTCTGCAGGTTGAGCTTGATGCGAATCGGCGCAGATTTTCAAAGGTCTCCTTGAGGTCTTCCAATAGCGTTCTCGCTTCTCGTCTTCACCACCAAGTCGCCCACGTAAGCGTGGTCGTTTCGCCAAGCTGCTTGAGGAGCACTTCGCATGCAACGCTGAAAGGTGGCGTCGGCGTTCCTCAAGCGACGTCATGGTCGCAGTGTAAGGCTCCAAGCGGCGTGATGAAGGCGGTCTTCAATCTATCGGCGGGTTCAGCTTGATCGGTGATATCCGAATATGCATCTAAGAAGCTCAACAGCTCGCATCCGCTGTGGAGTCTATCACCCGATCAATTCTTGGCAAAGCGAACGGGTCCTTGGGGCAGGCTTTGTTGAGGCTTGTGTGGTCAATACACATCCGCCATCGCTTGTTCTTCTTTAGTACCAAGACCGGGTTCGCTAACCATTACTCGAAAGAACACTTCCATGATGAAACCGCCGCGAGGAGCCGGCTATCTCTTCTCCAACAACTCTTCTTTTTCTTCCGACAGCGGCGCAAGGGAGCTGCTGGACGGGCTTCACATCGATCGGACATGTAACTTGTGCTCGGCGAATCTGGGTACACCGGCATGTCTTTGGGGACCATGCGAAGATGTCCCGATTCTCATGGAGGAAATCGACGAGCTTCGCCTTCCTATTTGTCAGTCGATGTTTGCACCTCACGACAACAGATCTCTCGGTGCTCCGGGTCCAAGGGTATCTTCTTGGTCTCTTTGGCGGCTTGAACGAGCCCTCACCTTCGACTCCTTGGGGTCGGGCGATATCTCCGGCTGCTTGCCGCCATTGCCACAACCCGATCCAGAGTCGCTTCCATTCTGCGATCACTGGGGACTCGGCCAGCCGGCTGCTTTCAGCTACACAGCGGCGACTTTCTGTAGTCGCCGCCACGGTCGAATCCCCTTGGTACTCGGCATCTTCATCTTGAGGTAGGCGTAGTGGGGATCGGCATGAACTTGGCGAGCAGGTCGGCCAAGCAGAGCATGGTAGGGGCTTTGAGGTCCACCACTTGAACCAGACGGGCTCTCGGCGAAGTGATCCTTGTCCCCAAAGAGGACGTCTATCGTAATCTTGCCAATCGGTGAGCAGGAAAGGCCAGTACAATTCCGTGGAACACAATCCGATATCTTTGAAGCCGCCGTTGCTTGATTCCTAACTTCTCCATCGTATCCTTATGCAGGATGTTGATGCTGCTGCCTCCGCTATCAGCACTCGCGAGAAGCGAGCGGCCCGCCTATCCGCTGCAAGGGTGGATCCCAAGACCAGGGCGTGGAGCCGGATTCGCATCATCTCCGGGTGATCAGCCCGGCTCTAATCGATGGGCTTCTCATCGGTGCATGAATTTCGAGTATCCGATGCTCTGCATTCACTTCTTGCTATTGCTGCCGCTTTCTGCGGCAATCGCCACCACACCGTAAACACTACATAGGCACCATGCTCTTCCGGTACTCGTCTTGTATCTTTGGCCGACCGGCCCGACAAATTCTTTGAGGCGATGGTGGGCGGCCCAGCGGTTGGAGGAGGGCAAGGCCGTCTCCTTGGCGATCTGGTGAGCGATGGCACTTCGGGTGGTGTGATTTGGCGGCCCGGCGCGCTATGGAACTTGCAGGTCCGTCGAGCCTGCTTGTAAGAGAAGGCGGCAACCAGTTGGACTTGCGGCCTTTTCCGCGCTGGTGAGGCTGCCCCTCTAGCTGCTGGTTCGATCGCCGCCACCGCCGGCTGTTGGAAGCCGCTCACGGGCCTTGCGCTTGTGATCATTCTGTTGTCGCCCGCCGATCGTCGCCGCCAGCCGGAGTTCGGGGAGCATGAGGAGCCACCTTGCGGTCGCCTGACTTGATCTCCGACTTCATGGAGGAGTCGGCTGTGGCGTTTATGCCGCTATGATCAGCAGCTCGTCGAGGGTCTCGGCTCGTCGCAAAGGAGCTTGTGCTTGAGGAGGGTGCCTTCTCTGCACCCGTGGTGAAGTACTCGATTGCTTGCATCTCATGCACTCCTTCGCAGGAGTTCCGGAGCTCGGCCCAATGCGTGAGGTAGTCGCGAGTAGACTCGTTGGGGCCTTGCACGCACAAGGACAGCTGACGAGGCTTGGGAGGTCGCTTGTATGTGCTCGTGAAGTTGCGAACGAAGGCCTCGGTGAAGTCGACCCAGCTGTTGATGCTGCGGGGCTTCAAGCTGTTCAACCATGTCCGGCCGTGCCACAGGAGCATGAGGGGAAACATACTTCTGACAACGCTTGTTGCCGTTAAGCTATCTTGACGGCCGTGTAGTAGTCCACCAGCCACCCTCCGGCTTCACGGAGCCAGTGTATTTGGGTGTGTCTCGGGGAGTGTGAATCCTCAGGGAAGGGCTCGTCTCGGATCACGAGGTCCGAAACAGGCGGGCCCAACTTCGTCTTCTTCTTCCAGCGCCGAGGATCGGTGGAGTCGCTCGATCCGTGGCGGGCGCTGCTTTCTCCGACTCCCTCTCGGCGGCCAAGGCGGTCGCCGAGAGTCGGATGCTCGGCGGGTGGCGGGAAACTTCGCCTTTCTCTGCGGGAGGAGGAGGCAGATAGTCGTCCCGCCGCTCCCATCGCTCTCGGGCGGCCGTCTTTGTCGCGCTTCGATGGAGATGTGAGTCCGGCTATGGCTGACAGCCGGATCCTTGTTTTTTTTTCGCTTGAGCGCCGCCCGATCGGCGTCGAGGCGTCGCGCTTTGATCTCGGCGGGAGGCAAGTCGCCGTGTTGTCGTCGCGGGGCCTCCGTCGCGGCAGCCGGCTTCGTCTTCGCAGCGGCAGCGTCGAGCTCTTGGACTCGCTCCGTCATCGCGGCGCTCCTCGCCCTCGAAGTTATCCAGCTAAATGCGCCGCCGCTGGTAGGCGCGGATGTTCTCCGCGGGCGTGACATACACAGGGCGACTGGCCCCAAACAGACTGGCGATGGCTATGCCGCGCTGCTGGACCGCGCCTAGGCGGCTAGGCCCAGTCGGAGCCAGCGAGCCGCCCACGGCGCGATCCTTCTCGCGCTGGTAGGCTTCTGACAAGCGTCTCATGCTTGCCAGCTTCTGTGCGCCCACGAGGAGCTGGAGGTGGCGTGCTTCCAGCGTCCCAGCGTCGGCGTCTTCCGGAATGGGGGCGGTCAGGTCTTGCAGAACCGCGTCGAGAGGGTCACGAGCTCCCTCACCGGAAGGCTCACTGTGACCGATAACGAGCACCTCCGTGACGGTGCTTCCGCTGCTCTCCGCGCGAGGGAGAGGCTCGTCGTAGACCACCACGTTGGTGGGGAGCAGCGAGCGGCGGCTGTGTCGAGTCGACCAGCATCGGGTCGGTGGAGCCTACGGACTCCAGGTCGGCGGCGGGCTCGCCGGCGACGTGGAGCTGCTCGAGGAGGTCCGCGAGGAGGCTTTCGGGGCTGTCCGTGCCTGCGTCGGATGCAGGCTCGTCGGAGAGGCGAACCTCGCCGACAAGTTCGGCGAGCAGCTCGCCCATTGTGAGAAGCGCACTCGGCGCCATGCAGCGCGTCAGGCGCAGACTCCGTCTGGCGTGCGGGCTGGCTGCGCTTCGCCAGGGAGGAAGAGGTTCCGTCGAGGCAGGTCTCCGGACGACGGTGCACAAGGCCCCATGGTGGGCGCCAAATGTCGGGGTTGGGTGCGACATATGCCAAAGGATGGCTTATCATGGAGGGGGAGTAGAACGTCGCGGTGCACAAAGCGGATGAGGCGAAGACATGCACGCCGCGAATCTTACCTAGCTTCAGGGTTCTCCGAGGAGATAACACCCCTACTGCTGCTCTGTGGGGTCTCCGCATGATCACTATGGCAAAGTGAGTACAAGATGCTCCTTGAGCTGTTCGGGGTGAGGAAGGAGAAGGGCACGGCTAGCTCTTCTCTTCCCTCTATGTGTGTGTCTAAAACTACTAGGTTCCAACCCTTTGCATGGGTGCCCCGGGGGGTTTTTATAGGCCTACCCCCCGGGGGTACAATGGTAATCCGGCTGGGCGCGGGTCCCAGCCGTCAGTCTCTTAGGTCACCGTCTTCTCCGCCGACTCCTGGGGCCCGTCGACGGTCCAGCATGGGGCCGACATCCCTCTTCCGCCCCGGGCGGCTCTTGCCGGCTGCAGGTTACTGTAGCCGCGCTTCTAATGACGCGAGCTTGGTCGCGGGGGCATGCTGTGATCTTGCCCGCTGGCGGCGATCACTGCTGCCATTCCTACTGTATGTTCGGTTTATGGCGCCGCGAGCCCGCGGAGGGGCCGACCGACTCTCGGAGGCCGATTCCAACGGGTCCGTCTTTGGGCCGTCTTCTGCACTCCCGCCGACAGGCGGGTCCCGCCGTCTTCGGGTCGTACAGACAGGCCATCGTGGGTACAGGAATCTGCCCACGGGGCTGACGTCAGGGCCGGTGTGGCTACAGTGCTGCGCCGGACGGAGATCTCCGTCGGTACGGCGCCCTGTGGCCATGCCTGCCCTTTATGAGCGGGGCGGGGACCGGCCGCGAGGCGGCTTTATCCCATCCCGCTCGTAGTCGCTCATGCAGGGAGTGGACGGAGTCGCGGGCCGACTCCCTGTAGCCGGCTTCATTGGAGGTCGCTGGCTTGGAGTCGGCTTGTCCTGAGGCCGTCTCTCGGACTCGGCCTAGAGGGGCAGTCGGCGACTCTGTCGCCGACTCTCTGAAGGCGTCTCTTCCTCTTGGGGTCTTGAGGGGCGCAGTCTGCCCCGATGGTTTTAAAGGTCCAGGGGCTCGGGTCTGCCTACCCGTGGCCCATTACTCCGACAATAGGAAAAAACGATCGACGTTGCTCACAGCAAAGGGCGTCCCACTCAAAAATATCAAACGCATGTCTTTTGGCTAACATCAATGAGCAAAAATTGACAAGGTTTTCCAATTCCAATATATTAAACTAATGTCAACTTTGACAAGCTTTTCCCATTTAAAATATGTAATGCATATGATTGTAGAAAGGGCATGGTTTGTCATCAGTTTGTCATCTGATAGTCCGGTGGCTCAAGGTGACGACGAATGATTAGAGAACCATTCGATGTATTGTGCATGATGTGAAGTATTATGGAGGACACGAACCATCTGAACATTTTGTGTAGTTCCACTAAAATCAAGCTGAGCATCCCTGTGGATTTCGTATTTATATGCTGCCAGAAAACAAAGAAACATCAGCACACACATGAATATTGGCCCCAGTGTCAACCCACCAATCGGTGGACTAACAAACTGAAAGTACGGTAAACAGATTACCATACTATTGGAAATATGCCCTAGAGGCAATAATAAATTAGTTATTATTATATTTCCTTGTTCATGATAATCGTTTATTACCCATGGTATAATTGTATTGATAGGAAACTCAGATACATGTGTGGGTACATAAACAACACCATGTCCCTAGTAAGCCTCTAGTTGACTAGCTCGTTGATCAACAGATGGTTACGGTTTCTGACCATGGACATTGGATGTCGTTGATAACGGATCACATCATTTGGAGAATGATGTGATGTACAAGACCCAATCCTAAGCCTAGCACAAAGATCGTAGTTAGATATGCTAAAGCTTTTCTAATGTCAAGTATCATTTCCTTAGACCATGAGATTGTGCAACTCCGGATGCCGTAGGAATGCTTTGGGTGTACCAAACGTCACAACGGCAATCGGGTGGCTATAAAGGTGCACTACAGGTATCTCCGAAAGTGTCTGTTGGGTTGGCACGAATCGAGACTGGAATTTGTCACTCTGTGTAACGGAGAGGTATCTCTGGGCCCACTCGGTAGGACATCATCATAATGTGCACAATGTGATCAAGGGGTTGATCACGGGATGATGTGTTATGGAACGAGTAAAGAGACTTGCCGGTAACGAGATTGAACAAGGTATCGGCATACCGACGATCGAATCTCGGGCAAGTACAATACCGCTAGACAAAGGGAATTGTATACGGGATTGATTGAGTCCTTGACATCGTGGTTCATCCGATGAGATCATCGTGGAACATGTGGGAGCCAACATGGGTATCCAGATCCCACTGTTGGTTATTGACCGGAGAACGCCTCGGTCATGTTCAGATGGTTCCCGAACCCGTAGGGTCTACACACTTAAGGTTCGATGACGCTAGGGTTATAGGGAATAGATATACGTGGTTACCGAATGTTGTTCGGAGTCCCGGATGAGATCTCGGACGTCACAAGGAGTTCCGGAATGGTGCGGAGGTAAAGATTTATATATGGGAAGTCCTATTTTGGCCACCGGAAAATGTTCGGGATTTTTCGGTATTGTACCGGGAAGGTTCTAGAAGGTTCCGGAGTGGGGCCCACCTGCATGGGGGACCCACATGAACGTGGTAGTGGGGCAAGGCCCCACACCCCTGGTCAAGGCGCACCAAGATCCCCTTTAGAAGGAATAAGATCATATCCCAAGGGATAAGATCAAGATCCCTAAAAGGGGGATATCAATCGGTGGGGAAAGGAAAGGATGGGATTTCTTTCCTCCCACCTTTGCTAACGCCCCAATGGACTTGGAGGGCAAGAAATAATCCCCTCCACCCCTATATATAGTGGGAGGCGCATGGGAGCTGCACCCTTGCCCTCGGCGCAGCCCTCCCCTCTCCCAAGTCCTCCTCTCCCTGGTGCTTGGCGAAGCCTGCAGGATTGCCACGCCCTCCATCACCACCACACCATCGTGCTGCTGCTGGATGGAGTCTTCCCAACCTCTCCTCTCTCCTTGCTGGATCAAGGCATGGGAGACGTCACAGGGCTGTACGTGTGTGTTGAACGCGGAGGTGCCGTCCGCTCGCACTAGGATCTCCGTGATTTGGATCACGACAGAGTACGACTCCTTCAACCCCGTTCTCTTGAACGCTTCGCTTAGCGATCTACAAGGGTATGTAGATGCACTCTCCTTCCCTCATTGCTAGTTTCTCCATAGATAGATCTTGGTGACACGTAGGAAAATTTTGAATTTCTGCTACGTTCCCCAACAGTGGCATCATGAGCTAGGTCTATTGCGTAGATTCTTTGCACGAGTAGAACACAAACTAGTTGTGGGTGTTGATTTTGTTCAATATGCTTTCCGTTACTAGTCCAATCTTGTTTCGATGGTATTGTGGGATGAAGCGGCCCGGACCGACCTTACACGTACACTTACGTGAGACAGGTTCCACCGACTGACATGCACTTGGTGCATAAGGTGGCTAGCGGGTGCCAGTCTCTCCCACTTTAGTCGGATCGGATTCGATGAAAAGGGTCCTTATGAAGAGTAAATAGAAATTGAAATATCATGTTGTGGCTTTTGCGTAGGTAAGAAACGTTCTTGCTAGAAACCCATAGCAGCCACGTAAAACATGCAAACAACAATTAGAGGACGTCTAACTTGTTTTTGCAGGGTATGCTATGTGATGTGATATGGCCAAAAAGGAATGTGATGAATGATATGTGATGTATGAGATTTATCATGTTCTTATAATAGGAATCACGACTTGCATGTCGATGAGTATGACAACCGGCAGGAGCCATAGGAGTTGTCTTTATTTATTGTATGACCTGCGTGTCATTGAACAACGCCATGTAATTACTTTACTTTATTGCTAACTGTTAGACATAGTAGTAGAAGTAATAGTTGGCGAGACAACTTCATGAAGACACGATGATGGAGATCATGGTGTCATGCCGGTGACGATGATGATCATGGAGCCCCGAAGATGGAGATCAAAAGGAGCAAAATGATATTGGCCATATCATGTCACTATTTGATTGCATGTGATGTTTATCATGTTTATGCATCTTATTTGCTTAGGACGACAGTAGTAAATAAGATGATCCCTCATTAAAATTTCAAGAAAGTGTTCCCCCTAACTATGCACCGTTGCGAAAGTTCGTCGCTTCGAAGCACCACGTGATGATCGGGTGTGATAGATTCTTACGTTCACATACAACGGGTGTAAGCCCGATTTACACACGCGAAACACTTAGGTTGACTTGACGAGCCTAGCATGTACAGACATGGCCTCAGAACACAAGAGACCAAAAGGTCGAGCATGAGTCATATGGTAGATACGATCAACATGAAGATGTTCACCGATGATGACTAGTCCGTCTCACATGATGATCGGACACGGCCTAGTTGACTCGGATCATGTAATCACTTAGATGACTAGAGGGATGCCTATCTGAGTGGGAGTTCATAAGATGAACTTAATTATCTTGAACATAGTCAAAAACCCTTTGCAAATTATGTCATAGCTCGCGCTTTAGTTCTACTGTTTTAGATATGTTCCTAGAGAAAATATAGTTGAAAGTTGACAGTAGCAATTATGCGGACAGTAGAAGGCTTATGTCCTTAATGCACGCTCGGTGTGATGAACCTCGAGCGTCGCCTGTGGATGTTGCGAACATCGACATACACGTCTTGATAACTACGTGATAGCTCGCTTAAGCGGTTTAGAGTTGAGGCACCAAAGACGATTTCAAACGTCATGAACATATGAGATGTTTCGAGGGCTGAAATTGGGATTTCAAGCTCGTGCCCACGTCAAGAGGTATAATACCTCCGACGATTTTCTTAGCCTGAAAACTAAGGGAGAAAAGCTCAATCGTTGAGCTTGTGCTCAGATTGTCTTAGTGCAACAATCACTTGAATCGAGTGGGAGTTGATCTTCCTGATGAGATAGTGATGTTTCTCCAAAGTCATTGCCACCAAGCTGCTAGAAGCTTCGTGATGAACTATAACATATCAGGGATAGATATGATGATCCTTGAGCTATTCGCAATGTTCGACACCACGAATGTAGAAATCAAGAAGGAGCATCAATTGTTGATGGTTAGAGAAACCACTAGTTTCAAGAAGGGCAAGGGCAAGAAGGGGTACTTCATGAAACGACAAATCAGTTGCTGCTCCAGTGAAGAAACCCAAGGTTGAAACCAAACCCGAGACTAAGTGCTTCTATAATGAGAGGAACGGACACTGAAGCAGGATTACCCTAGATACTTGGTAGATGAGAAGGCTGGCAAGGTCGATAGAAGTATATTCGATATACATTATGTTAATGTGTACTTTACTAGTACTTCTAGCAGCACCAGGGTATTAGATACCGGTTCGGTTGCTAAGTGTTAGTAACTCGAAATAAAAGCTACGGAATAAACGGAGACTAGCTAAAGGTGAGCTGAAGATATGTGCTGGAAGTGTTTCCAAAGGTTGATGTGATCAAGCATCGCCTGCTCCCTCTACCATCGAGATTTGTGTTAAACCTAAATAATTGTTATTTGGTGTTTGCGTTGAGCATAGACATGATTGGATTATGTCTATCGCAATACGGTTATTCATTTAAGGAGAATAATGGTTACTCTATTTATTTGAATAAAACCTTGAATGGTCTTGCACCTAAAAGAATGGTTTATTGAATCTCGATCGTAGCGATACACATTTTCATGCGAAAAGATATAAGATAGTAATGATAGTACCACTTACTTGTGGCACTGCCATGTAAGTCATATTGGTGTAAAACGGATGAAGAAGCTCCATGTTGATGGATCTTTGGACTCACTCGTTTTCGAAAAGTTTGAGACATGCGAACCATTTCTATTGGTGTATACGCATGAAGAAACTCCATGCAGATGGATCATTTGGACTCACTTGATTTTGAATCACTTGAGATATGCAAATCATACCACATGGGCAAGATGACTGAAAAGCCTCGTTTTTAGTAAGATGGTACAAGATAGCAACTTGTTGGAAGTAACACATTTTGATGTGTGCAGTCCAATGAGTCTTGAGGCATCAATGAATATCGTTATGTTCTTACTTCACGATGATTCGAGTAGATGTTGAGTATATTTACTTGATGAAACACAAATCTGAATTATTGAATGGTTCAAGTAATTTCAGAGTGAAGTTAAAGATCATCGTGACAAGAGGATAAAATGTCTATGATATGATCATAGAGATGAGTATCTGAGTTACGAGCTTTGGCACGCAATTAAGACATTGTGGAAATTGTTTCACAATGAATACCGCCTGGAACACCATAGTTTGATGGTGTGTCCGAACATCATAGTTGCACCCTATTGAATATGGTGCGTACCATGATGTCTCTTATCGAATTACCACTATCGTTCATGGGTTAGGCATTAGAGACAACCGCACTCACTTTAATAGGGCACCACGTAATTCCGTTGAGACGACACCATTTGAACTATGGTTTGGAGAAACCTAAGTTGTTGTTTCTTAAAAGTTTGGGTCTGCGAAGCTTATGTGAAAAAGTTTAAGGTTGATGAGCTCGAACCCAAAGCGGATAAAAATGCATCTTCATAGGACACCCAAAACAGTTGGGTACACCTCCTATCTCAAATCCGGAAGCAAAAGTAATTGTTTCTAGAAACGGGTCCTTTCTCGAGGAAAAGTTTCTCTCGAAAGAATTGAGTGGGAGGATGGTGGAGACTTAATGAGGTTATTAAACCATCACTTCAACCAGTGTGTAGCAGGGCACATGAAGTTGTTCATGTGGCACCTACACCAATTGAAGTGGAAGCGATGATAGTGATCATGATGCTTGGATCAAGTCACTACCGGACCTCGTGGAGTCGACAAGGCCGCGTACTACTTGAGTGGTACGCAATCCTGTCTTAGAGGTCATGTTGCTAGACAACAATGAACCTCGAGCTATGGAGAAGTGATGGTGGGCCCGGATTCGACGAATGGCTCGAGGCCATAACATCGAGAGAGGATCCATGACTTTGGAAGAAATACTTGATGGTCGTGGGGCGTTGGGTAAAGATGGATTTTAAAGGAAGATGACAATGATGGTAAGTATCACCATTAAGAAAGCTCGACTTGTTGTTAAAGATATTTTCCGACAAGTTCAAGGAGTTGACTACGGTGAGGCTTTCTCACACGTAGCGATGCTAAGAGTCTGTTGGAATTGGAATTGGATTAGCAGTTACTGCATTATTTATGAAATCTTGCATATAGGATGTCAAAACATTGTTTCCTTGACAGTTTTCTTGAGGAAAGGTTGTATGTGATACAACCAGAAGGTTTTTGACAATCCTGAAAGACGCTAACAAGTATGCAAAGCTCCAGCTATCCTTCTAAGGACTGGAGTAAGCATCTCGGAGTTGGAATGTACACTTTGATGAGATGATCAAAGATTTTGGGTCTATACTAAGTTTATGAGAAACTTGTATTTCCAAAGAAGTGAGTGGGAGCACTATAGAATTTCTGATGAGTATATGTTGTAGACATATTGTTGATCAGAAATGATGTAGAATTTCTAGAAAGCATATAGGGTCTTTTGAAAAGTGTTTTTCAATGGAAAACCTGGATTAAGCTACTAGAACATTGAGCATCAAGATCTATGAGGTTAGATCAAAAAACGCTAAATGGTACTTTCAAATGAGCACATACCTTGACATAATCTTGAAGGTGTTCAAGATGGATCAGTCAAAGAAGGAGTTCTTTCCTGAGTTGTAAGGTATGAAGTTAAGAGTTAAAGCTCGACCACGGCACCGGAAGGTCGTCCCCTATGCTTCAGACGTAGGCTCTATAGTATGCTATGCTGGGTACCGCACCGGAAGTGTGCCTGCCTTGAGTTAGTCAAGGGGTACAAGAATGATCTAGGAATGGATCATTGGACATCGGTCAAAATTGTCCTTGGAGTAAATAAGGACATGTTTCTCGATTATGGAGGTGATAAAGAGTTCGGCGTAAAGGGTTACGTTGATGCAAGCTTTAACACCTATCCGAATGACTCTGAGTAGCAAACCGGATACGTATAGTGGAGCAACCATTTGGAATAGCTCCAGGTGGAGCGTGGAAGCAGCAATTACAATATGACCTAGAGATTTGCGAAGTACATACGGATCTGAATGTTGCAGACCCGTTGACTAAAACCTCTCTCACAAGAAAAACATGATCAAACCCCAAAACTCATTGAGTCTTAATCACATGATGATGTGAACTAGTTTAGTGACACTAGTAAACTCTTTGGATGTTAGTCACATGGCGATGTGACCTGTGAGTGTTAATCACATGGCGATGTGAACTAGATTATTGACTCTAGTGCAAGTGGGAGACTGTTGGAAATATGCCCTAGAGGCAATAATAAATTAGTTATTATTATATTTCCTTGTTCATGATAATCGTTTATTACCCATGCTATAATTGTATTGATAGGAAACTCAGATACATGTGTGGGTACATAAACAACACCATGTCCTAGTAAGCCTCTAGTTGACTAGCTCGTTGATCAACAGATGGTTACGGTTTCACAACCATGGACATTGGATGTCGTTGATAACGGGATCACATCATTTGGAGAATGATGTGATGGACAAGACCCAATCCTAAGCCTAGCACAAAGATTGTAGTTCAGTATGCTAAAGCTTTTCTAATGTCAAGTATCATTTCCTTAGACCATGAGATTGTGCAACTCCGGATGCCGTAGGAATGCTTTGGGTGTACCAAACATCACAACGTAATCGGGTGGCTATAAAGGTGCACTACAGGTATCTCCGAAAGTGTCATTGGGTTGGCACGAATCGAGACTGGGATTTGTCACTCCGTGTAACAGAGAGGTATCTCTGGGCCCACTCGGTAGGACATCATCATAATGTGCACAATGTGATCAAGGGGTTGATCACGGGATGATGTGTTACGGAATGAGTAAAGAGACTTGCCGGTAACGAGATTGAACAAGGTATCGGCATACCGACGACCAAATCTCGGGCAAGTACAATACCGCTAGACAAAGGAAATTGTATACGGGATTGATTGAGTCCTTGACATTGTGGTTCATCCGATGAGATCATCGTGGAGCATGTGGGAGCCAACATGGGCATCCAGATCCCACTGTTGGTTATTGACCGGAGAACGTCTCGGTCATGTGCAGATGGTTCCCGAACCGTAGGGTCTACACACTTAAGGTTCGATGGCGCTAGGGTTATAGGGAATAGATATACGTGGTTACCGAATGTTGTTGAGTCCCGGATGAGATCCCGGACGTCACGAGGAGTTCGGAATGGTCCGGAGGTAAATATTTATATATGGGAAGTCCTATTTTGCCACCGGAAAATGTTCGGGATTTTTCGGTATTGTACCGGAAGGTTCTAGAAGGTTCGGAGTGGGGCCCACCTGCATGGGGACCCACATGAACGTGGTAGTGGGGCAAGGCCCCACACCCCTGGTCAAGCGCACCAAGATCCCCCTTAGAAGGAATAAGATCATATCCCAAGGGATAAGATCAAGATCCCTAAAAGGGGGATAACAATCGATGGGGAAAGGAAAGGATGGGATTTCTTTCCTCCCACCTTTGCCAACGCCCCAATGGACTTGGAGGGCAAGAAATAATCCTCTCCACCCCTATATATAGTGGGGAGGCGCATGGGAGCTCCACCCTTGCCCTGGCGCAGCCCTCCCCTCTCTCAAGTCCTCCTCTCCCTTGGTGCTTGGCGAAGCCTGCAGGATGCCACGCTCCTCCATCACCACCACACCGTCATGCTGCTGCTGGATGGAGTCTTCCCAACCTCTCCCTCTCTCCTTGCTGGATCAAGGCATGGGAGATGTCACCGGCTGTCACGTGTGTTGAACGCGGAGGTGCCGTCCGTTCGCACTAGGATCTCCGTAATTTGGATCACGACAGTCGACTCCTTCAACCCCGTTCTCTTGAGCGCTTCCTCTTAGCGATCTACAAGGGTATGTAGATGCACTCTCCTTCCCCTCGTTGCTAGTTTCTCCATAGATAGGTCTTGGTGACACGTAGGAAAATTTTGAATTTCTGCTACGTTCCCCAACACATACCCAGATGCCCCATCATTGTTGCTTAGAGTGAAATTGACAGACTTGGAGTCCTGTCCTGGCTTCTTGGTACTTGTTTGGGAACTTGTTTGCCCAGTGTTCCTCCGAACCATAAGTAAAGTAACCATCTCTCTTTTTGTCTTTCTTCATACCCTTCTTAATGGTCGACGCTGGCAGCACCATTCAAACATATAGTCCAGCGGCTCAAGGTGATGACGAATGATTAGATAACCATTCGATGTATTGTGCATGATAAAGTATTATGGAGGACACAAACCATCTGGACATTTTGTGCAGTTCCACTAAAATCAAGCTGAGCATCCCTGTGGATATCGTATTTATATGCTGCAAGAAAACAAAGACACAGCAGCACACAAATGAATATTGGCCCCAGTGTCAACCTACCAATCGGTGGACTGACAAACTGAAAGTATGGTAAACAGATTACCATACCCAGATGCCCCATCATTGTTTCTTAGAATGACATTGACAGATTTGGAGTCCTGTCACGGCTTCAGAGCTTTGTTTGGGCACTTTTGCCCAAAGCACTCCACGTTGTAGAGTTTCCTATGCTCGTGCGAGTAGTCATGTCACCAACATCTACTAATACTCTGTAAAGCTTCTCAATCATTCCTTGTGTAATGTAGCGCAAACAGTGACTGCTTCTTTCTGCAAAGTGGTAAGACCAACTGGATCCACTAATGCAGCAGTTTGCCTTATACACATTGGCTCCTTTTGTGCAGTTCAACTAAAATCAAAGTCGGAATAAAACCGAGCTTTAGTTTTGATATCCCTGTAAGCAACAAAAGGTATAAGGGAAACAATTACTGAGAAGTAACGGTTTATGACTTGTACTCCTAGAAGAAAAACATCTACTGATCTGCCTAATCTTAATGGGAAACAAAGCAGGAGAGTAGCAATTTTCAATCAGTGTGATTCATTCATAGTAACTGAGACATTATCTTAACAATGCCTTGTTTCAACATGTATAAAGAACGACAAAGCAGAAAAGTATCATTCCTAAAACAATGCAACTGATTCATTTTAACAGAGACATTATCTTAACAATACCTTGGTTAAACATGTAGAAAGAACTACAAAGCAGGATAGTACCATTTGTAAAACATCAGAATCGATATATAATAACACGACATTATCTGAAAAATACATTTCTTAAACATGTACTCCGCCGATCCACGATGAAATGGTACTCCCGTCGATCCCTAACAAGTGTTGCAGTTTTGAACTAAGATTCAGTAGTTAATTCTGAGGAAAGTAGGTACTGACCTTTCAAGACCAAGATTTGAAACAACGCCTGAGGTGGATCTAAAAGAGATTTCAACACATATATGGAAATCCGGTCTCATTTTGTGCAGTTCCACCAAAATTAAGCGAAGCAAAATGTCGCAATAGCAACAAGTTGAATAGATATCCCTGTTTTAGCAGAGGCAAAAAAGGAATCAATTACTTGCCAATAAAGGAGGATGAAACCTGTGGCCACAAAAATGGTAATCCCGCCAATCCCTAACAAGTGTTGCAGTTTTGAAATAAGATTCAGTAGTTAATTCTGAGAGTGGCATTGCTTAATTTTACCAGCGGCATTAGATTAACAAAAAGCATAAACAGTTCCTGGGGAGAGTGGGCACAACAACAACATGTGCTTCCATCTACTTATAAAGGGGGTGATGCAGAGTTTGTTGTAACAAAGCAACAAGCATAATGTCTGGGTTAGTCCCATTTTTGTTCACTACTTAATGGGAAGAGACAGCAATACAATAGCTTCAATTCAACATTTATTTAAAACAGTACCAATACAAGTAGCACAACATCTCAAAACACACTGCATGATCATGTGGATGAAGGCAAGTACCAACCTGTCATGACGTACACAAGAACACGTACGAATCTGCCAACACGAGTAGGAAATCCAATCTCGGTTTGTGCAGTTACTCTGAAATCAAGTAAAGTCGACGGTGAGACATTTAAGTTTGCTATAGCAACAAGTTGAATAGATATCCCTGATTTAACATAGGCAAAAAAGGAAACAATTACTTCCAACACAGGAGGATGAAACATGCGGCCACAAAAAGAAGCATCTACCATATCTTGATTGAAAACAAAGTATAGGATAGTAGCATTTCTAAAACGGTTGCATTAATTCATATTAATAGAGAAATTCTCTAAAAATAGTTCAGTAGTTAATTCTGCGAGTGGCATTGCTTAAAATACGATAGCTTCAATTCAACATTTATTTAAAACAGTACCAATATAAGTAGCACAACATCTCAAAACACACTGCACGATCATGTGGATGGGACATGGGACATGCCAGCACCATGTGCGTCCACACGTATAAATGGGTGATGCAGAGTATGTAGCCAAGCAGCATATCTGCGTTGGTCCCATATTTGTTCTCTTTGAAACTTTTTCCGATGTGAGGGCAGCAAATCTAGTCCTGCACAAACTACTCGACCCCCCCCAGTTTCTTTCCCTTTTCAACAAAGAGTTGGATTCCTTACAGATGTGTGTACTGGGTTACCCCCTTTTTCTCTTTTCGACCAATAAAGCGGCTTGATAGCTAGTCTGTACTACTTTCCCTCCCTCCTTTCCTCATTGAACCACGTCCTAGATTCATGCTCCACCCCACCGCACCCTTCTTTCCTCTTTGAACCAAGACCTAGATTTGACTACAGAATCGAAAAAGATCAGCATGCAGCTAGACCAATGACGGTTTCAAAGAAACTTATACCTTAGGGTCAACGGGATGTGACAAGGCGTGTAGCGGGAGGTCGGATCTGCTCACACTATGTACGACAGCGAGGAAGAAGGGGTCGGTGGCCCTCCCGCACAGGCGCTGGGTGAAAGAGAAAAGCGCAGCCGCAATGGATTGCCTCCCTCGCCGAAGGCGATAGAGTGAACGCTGCACCTCCTCCCCTTCGTGGTGCGACGGGATCCGGACGCCTCCTTCGCCAGCTGTCTGTGAGGGGGGTGAGAGATAAATAGGCGTCAACGCAATCTTGTTTAGATCTGGTAGAGAGGGTGAGAGACAGTGAATATAGCAAACCCTAGAAAAGGAACGCTGAGCCTCCAGCGTGTATATATATATGTAGTGCGGCGAGAGTGTGGAGAGTGCAAACCCTAGCGAACAAGCGCTAAGGCTCCACCTTATATATATACTGTAGTATGGACTGAGCTCTGGTGCCTTAACTGCACCTGCTTCTGGCTATATGACTGGTGGGCCAGCCACATTTTGGGCCCACCTGTCATAAACCCAAAGGCAGGTGCACTAAAGTCAATGAAGCTACATCCATATAGTACTCGTGTATACGCCTAATATATAGTGGAGTGGTTTTCTTATTCTCTCCATAACAATCGTTTTAAATTGTGTAAGTACGAAACGTAACTCTTTATTTAACGTACCAGTGAAGAAAACTACTACTTCCTTTGTTCCTAAATATTTGTCTTTCTAGAGATTTCAACAAATGACTACATACGGAGCAAAATGAGTGAATCTACACTGTAAAAAATGTCTATATACATCTGTATGTGGTATTCCATTGCAAACCACTTGAAAGACAAATATTTAGGAACAGAGGGAGTACTTACGATGAACTAACGATCCACGCGTCCTGGTCGCACTTCCTATCCTTCATGTGCGGTACACTACCCTCCCTTAAGTGAACAACCACACATGCACCAAATTATCGGAAACGTGTGAGAGTGTGTACAAATAAAGAATTTTAATTTCAATTATCGAAAAGGTTTGAGAGTATGTACAGTTTGCCCTCTCTAATAATATGGTTTGTTGTGTTCGGCCTAAACTTGGTCAAACTTTACAAAGTTTGACTTCAGTCAAATCTACTATGCGGAGTAAATAAAAATGTAGGGCTACTATGTCCATCCGAGTTTTTAGTCCACACCATTTTTTTAATCAAAGTTAATAGCTGGACAAACAAAATTACAGGGGAGCTGAAGACAAAGTTGTGAGAAGGCTTCAAAATCAATACAAAACTTATGCTCTTAGTACCAACGTTGATCCTTCTTCGAGGAAACATTTGGTTCATATCCAATTGTGTGATAAAATTGCACCAACGTGAAAGACGACTGCGTCTCCAACGCAACCAAGGTGAACTGACGAAGGATATCATCTTTGTGGGTAACAAGCAAAGTGCACTGATGGAAGACAACTTGTTTTTCATTGAAAATCGATCAGCTTCACCAGCCGATGCAACCATGAGGCGCAACCATGAGCATCGATAGGTCATCGTGGTGATGCATCATCCATTTGGCATCAAGTTTGGGTGAGGCACCTATGAAGTTCGACAAATCCTCACTATGGTCTGTTTCTTATCAGTAGTCAAGCTCGAGGAAGGAAGAACCACGTGGCAGAGGACAGTGAGGCGGAACATCAATGGCCATCCAATTTTGTGCAGTTCCACTAAAATTGACGAACACATGCCCGGGTATGGAGATACGCATCGCTGTTTCCAAAAATATAAAAAAGGGATATAGTGTTGTTACTTTTTTTACAAGATTAACAATGACGTCTCAATTGTCAATAAGAATTATGAAAAGTACACCAACAAACAGAAGCATCATGATTATCTTGATGGGAACTAAACCAGGATACCCGAGAAAAAAAAGCATTTCTTCATTTAACCAGTGATAGTATTAGATTAGCAGCAGCAATAGGAGCATATGGACAATGAACGCACAACCACCATGTACTTTTTGTCGAAAAAAATGTATACCTCCACCGAGGCATAAATCAGGACAACTTTTCGAGTGGCATTTCCACTATAATAGTAGGTGATGTTGGACCAGCCGACGAACCCTAGCTACTATACATGGGGAGCTGGGGAGTAGTCGCATAGAAGAAAACCCGCATGCAGCGACCTGGCGAGCTGGACCAGTACAATAAGTTATACCTCAGGTGGGCGAGATGTCGCTTAGGCAGGCGGGCGGGATCTGCCCACATGAGGCAGCGAACAAGGGCGCGGAGGACCTTCGTCTGCGCCAGCGCCGGCTCCGGGAGGACGGTGCGCATCGGCTTCCTCCATCGCCGATGGCGACAATGTCAACGCTGCAGCTCCTCACCTCCCGCAGCGGACGGGATTCAGCTGGATCTGTGACCACCGATGAGGAGAGAGATAGTGTGGACACTGTCATCTTGTTTTGATATGGAGAGGGTGAGAGAGCGAGACGCGAAAAACTCTATCAAACAAGAGGCTATATTGGAGTAAAACAATCTCTCCATAGCAGTGGTTTTAAATAGAATACGCGCGTTCCTGGAAAAAAGAAATGAAAACTGGCGGACAATTTTTTAACGTACCAAGAAAGAAAACTCGACCAAAAACACGCCCCTGCTTCCAGGTCGCGAGAGTCGCTGCGCAAACACACATAGACATAGACATGCATATCCGTATTTACGTAAAATTCCATTTCCATCTCCATCTCCAATCATACTTGTCCAACTAGCACATTATTTACGTTGTTAATTATATATGCGGCAATATCAAGGTACAACATCTCTAGTTTGCAGGTGTCCAGACCGCTGCCACGGCCGCTCCTGACCAACCCGAACCCTCTTCATCACCCGCGCGTGCTTCCCGCCCGAAACGGTCAGTGTTGCATTCATGCCCGGCCAGAGCGGACGCGACCTTTCACTGGCACCGGCATTGAAGCGGCGCGCCGGCTGAGAGAGCGTCGCCCGCGCCGCTTCTTGGTGCACGCGACTGCTCCGCGTTCAAAGGTCGTAATAGCCGGCCACAACATGCATGTAAAAAGTTCTTGGGAGTCCGTGCTACAGCGAGCTGTCCTCCCCAACTCGTCAATCTCTTCCAGTAGTACTAGTACTCCGTGACGCGATCCATCAACAAGCAGGCGGGGAAGTTATCATATACTCGGTTTGCGGTGAGTGGCATGCCGAGCGACCTTGAGGGGACGAGCCGTGGAGGAGGGTGAGACATGAACGCGACAGGCGTGATTTAAACGTTGGTTTTGCTTGGTGGCGCGATCAAACGAAACGAAACGTTGGTTTCTCCCCGTTTCCACTTTTCTCCGGAAAAACGGAAACTTTCCACTGCATATTCATTCCTTCTCCAAGGTTGCCCCGTTACAACATTCCATCAAATACAAAGGAAAACTAACACGCATGCTGATGCATCTCAATGATTCACAGATCATAGCCAATATTTACTTCACAACTAAAGACAACAGTTGTGCGAGCGTGTACGAAAGAAAAACTACTGATGGTGTCACTACGAATCAGACCCTAAAACCTAAACAAGATTTAATTTCCTGGCCAGGTAGAACAAGTCCAAGGAAAGACGGCTGGCACCCTCGGATCATACGATGCTTTTGTGCAGTTCCACTAAAATCAAGCTGAGCATCCCTGATGGCAAAGATATTGAAGAAGTGTGATTAGAATAATAGTACTGCACTAGTTCATGAGACATAAACTCATCACAAGTAGAAGCCGGTAGAAGTAGAGAAAGATCGACATGGAGATGGAGCTACGTGGGGAGCTGCAACAGTGGAGCAAGCCGGCTCCAAAAGGAAGATGGACTACCAGGGACGTCGGGCTGTAGCTCGAAGGGCGGTTGGGATGCGACATCGGCCCATACCGCGGTGACCCCCGATTGGGACGCACCGACTGTGGATTTTCTCCCTCGCCGATGTCGACCGCGTCTACGCAGAACATTGTTCCCTTCCCCCAGCTGCGGGATCAGGCCGGATATGTGACCAGCGGTGCGGCCACCGTCGTTTGATGCTAGTGAAGAGAGAAACCCAAGCAAGCAGGCTTGTAGCTTAGGCTTCTGCTAGTGTATATATAGTGGTTTTCTTTTTCTCTCCATATCAACCATTTTATATTGCGTACATGTCATTGAAGAGTGAAATGATGGTTGCTTCTTCCGACTAACTTACTGTGTGAATTGACTGCTCCTTTAGTGGCCCCTACACGTACTCCCCCTACATGTATGCAACAGTCACACGTACACATGGACGCAAAAACGCGCGCGGCGCCCTAATGCATGCATGTCCGAGCACATGACGGAACACACACGGTCATGCTCAAGTGCTCAACCTACACGTGCATGCACACACATACTCAGCCAGGGTGAGCTAGTGACCGTATAAACACCGAAAAATGTATATATTGAGTGCAATGAGCGTATTATGAAGTCCATCGACCGTATTTTTACAAATATCAAATGGATGCATGTGTATTTATCTCGTTTGAAATTAAGCCATATTAACCGGAGAGGAGGCAGTATGGACTAGCATTACTTTGCTGTGTCCCGTCAACTTGCCGAACGAGGAGAAGCTTGCAGGATGGGAGAAGCTTGCGTGTGGTGGCTCGCAGGACAAGGAGAAAGTTTTGACTAATGCAAGCTGTCCTTCGCTCAGGCGGTGGACGTGCAATAGTTAATTTGGTGTCAGATTGCGAGAAGCATACACTATACTAGTACTATTATTGTTGCACTTCCCGAAGAGGCGAAAAGCCAAGCGCAAAGTTTACTAATACTACTACTACAGTCTATAGAGGTACTATACTAGTACTAGGAACCGGATGGAGGAGCGTCTGCACTCTTATTATATTTTTAAAATGTGATAAAGCAATCTTCAACACATTTGGTTCTCTTCGAGGGTTCTCGCATGTGATAATGGAAGTTGATTGCATGGAACACTCGCCACAATTCTCGCTTAATTCTGGCTCATATCCTGTTACAAATAGGAGCGCTCGGTAATATTTCCTCTATTTTTTGTTATTCAGCATGTAAACAGGTCAGCAAACCTTGCGGCGCATCTTTGTGCGAACCGTGCTTGCTGCACTTTGAATGTGGCCGAGAGCTGGCTTGATGAAACACCTCGCTTCCTACTTCTTTTGTTGCGGGGTACCTCGCTTCCTAGTGGCCAGTGTCTTGGCTGATCGTCCTAAGAATGCTTATATATGAATAAAGCTCTCTCATTTACCCGCAAAAAAGATTAAGCCATATTAACCGGAAAGGAGGGAGTATGGACTAGCACTACTTGTTGGTTTGTCCCGTCAACACGCAGAACAAGGAGAAGCTTGCAGGACAAGGTGAAGCTCGCTTACGCCTTTTGACTAATGCAACGTACCTCGCCCAGGCAGTGGACATGCATCAATTCATTCGGTGTCAGATTGCCAGAGGCATACACTGTAGTACCGAACATGCAGAGTACCATCATTGTTCGACTTCACGAAGAGACGAAGAGCCAAGCGCAAGGTTTAGTAGTACGAGTAGTACTACTACTAGAACCGCATGGTGGAGCCTGTGTACTCTTATTTTTCTTAATCTTTGATAAAGTACACATTTATTCTGGAGAAGAGTGGAAAACGGCAGCCCAACATGTAATCATGATATCGATCAACCATGCTCGAATATATCTTGGCCTCCGTGCGAGCCTGTCTGTGTGTTCTCGCTCCTCGTCTCTATCAAGGAACGACGGGTTGGCCATTTTGCCGTCAATTGAGATCGGTTTGCTCACACTCCGGTCCCACATGTCAGTGATATGCCAAGATGAGGTGCGTTGACCGACTGGACATACGCGTACTTGGTTTTGCACCTTCATACTACTCATCCCTTCGTCACAGTTTACAGGGCGCGCTTCATTATGATGCATTTCTCTCAATGCATTTCCACCACAAGAGAGACTTTAGATGCGTTTGGTTTAATGCTCAATTAATTAGGGCGTGGTAACCGCAATTTTCTCTTGATGTAGTACTACGGAGTGGAGTACGTGCATCCATGTGTCTACCCGGGGTAGAAGCACTGCATGCATGTGTGTACGCATTATTTCCTCTAGTAATAGACGCCGTGCTATAACTACCAATGCTATTTTTCAGGCCGACCGCTAGTCGCCTTGGTCCCAGAGATTTTCTCTTTTTCTGAAGCGCGCTCTATAAATAGTGACGGATGGAGTAGTATGAGCGGATTCAAAGAAGAGCGTATTGATGGTTGCTTCTTCCAAGCAACTTACAGTGGGAAAGGTGGGGCTTATGATTTGACTGCTCATTACTCACTATTAATGCGGCGCAACGACCGGTCTGAGTCTCCCATGCGGCTGTGCACTACCCCCTCGATTCTTAAATATACTCTGGAGTATTTGTCTTTCTAGATATTTCAACGAGTGACTACTCAAATATTTGTCTTTTTAGAGATTCAAATGGACTACTACATATGGATGTATATGGACATATTTTAGAGTGCAGATTCACTCATTTTGCTCCGTATGCAGTCACTTGTTGAAATGTCTAGACAGACAAATATTTAGGAATGGAGGGAGTACACATACGAAGCAAAATGAGTGAATCTACACTCTAAAATATGCCCATTCGAAATTTGTAAAAAGACAAATATTTAGGAACGAAGGAGTATAATTTTGTGCATGGCACATGGACCTGGATGCCGGAGAGGCTTCTGGCAATGCTATGAAGCTTCCAGCATTTGTTTACATAATTGACTTACTATGCAAATAATTTTCCAGTGACATGAAATTGTACAATGGTGTGAGCTTTCAGCTTTTGTTTCATGTGTCTTGCCATCGATGCTCTTTCAGAAACAATAAAAAACTAACTTCCTTGCTAATCAGAGCTAATATTTACATCACAACTGAAGACAAAGTTATGAGAAGGTGTTAAATTAAAATTGATCCATGCATTCATTGGCAGCAACGTCCCCCCAACTCTGTCTAAATCAACAAGGCATGTTGGGAAAAAAGTAGCTGTCTGGAGCATGCAACATTCCGATCATTTTGTGCAGTTCCACTAAAATAGAGCTGAGCGTCCCTGTTCCAAAGATATTAAGTGTGATTAGATAATAGAGGACTGCCGATGAAACAATACACACACAAATAGAAGCCGGTCACCTTTGCAGTCTCTCTTAAGATTATCTAGTTGGAGAAGATTAGGCTCGGTGTTGGATGAGGAGGATAGAGCAAAACCAATCTCCCTTTGTGCAGTCGCTATGAAATGTAGAGACATTGCCCATGTGACATTTTGGTAGAACTGCACAAAACACTTTTAAGAAAAAAGTGATTTGTGCAGTTCACCAAAAGGTCGCAATAGCAACGAGATGAAATGGATAGCCCTGTTTGCAAAAAAGAGGTAGAAAGGAAACAATTACTGGCTAATAACAGTTGATGACACATGCGACGACAAAAAAGAAGCATATTCCTTGTCCTAAGGGAAGATAACAACATGGTTGTGTTTGTCTAAAACGGTGTGAGGAGGAGATTGCAATATGGAAAGTATGCCGGACGAGCTACGTTTTGGGCAAAGAACTATGGAAGATCCACATGCAGTGACGTGGGAAGACGGGCAGTGGAGCAAGGCCGGAGGGGATACCTGAGGTTGTCGGGATGTAACTAGGTGAGCGGCGGCGGGCCGAATCTTCCCATACTGCGGCAGCAAGCAGGTGACGTAGGCCCTACCACGCCGGAGCTTGGTCAGAGAGAACGGCGTGTGCCACAGATCAGGACGTGCTGCCTCGGCACCGTCAAACAGAGAAACGATGCACGTCCTCCCTTTCCGCCGGCGGACGGGATGCGGCCGGATCAGTGACCAACGGTGAGAGAGAGAGAGAGAGAGAGAGAGAGAGGCCACCGCAGCCTTGTGTGAGATACTTTGAAGAGAGACAAACTAGGCAGGCAGGCTCCATTGTATATAGTGGAGCGGACTACCTTTTTCTCCATAAAAATCGTTTTATATTCTATGTACGTGCCATTGAGCGATATAACTTTATTTAAAATAACGCGCCAACGCATCAAGTCGAATTTGTTTCGTGCACACGTGGTACACGACCTCCGTAGGTAAATAAACCGCTACACGCGTTCAAATTAGCACGTGGGCTGCCATTTCGTATAGAAAAGAGCTCCACCCTATACCCGCGCGGGTGTGGCTGGGCACAAAGCATGAGTACATGCACGGTGCACCTATTCTCTTCTTGTATATGTACACCACCTACGTGGGGTTGTGTGAGATAGATACAAACGTAGAGAGATATAGTGTGTGGGTTCATGAATGTTTTTTTGGGGGGGGGGAGGGTGGGGTCAATCAAAAAATGTAACATATGCAATGTGTGTGAAATAGAGTCCTGGATATATCATATATATATAGAGGGGGCGATCCACAAGAAGAGAGTGGGGGTATCATCATCTTGAGGTGTCCATAGAATCGAAGAGAGGGATGATGTGTGTGTGTGTGTGCGCGCGATTGATAAAGAGTGCCATCGAATTTGTGCGTGCCCACGTCAAAGATATAGCGTGGCTGGCCTACTGGAACGTGAGAGGGGGCATGTGCAGTTTGTCTCTGTGGCATGGATACCTACCTACAACGCTCGACTATCGGTGTGTGTGGGGGGGGGGGGGAGGGAGGCCTAATTAACTATAGAGGTACAATGGCTGGTATATGTGTGGAGGAGGAGAGAGGCCTACCTCATGTATTAAGGGAGATCGATCTACCTCATGTATTAAGGAAGATCGATCGTCATCCATGCATATGTGTAGGAGAGGAATAAGGTTGGGAGAGAGACAGAGCTAGAGTGTTTGAGGGTGTGGTAGTGGAGTTGCTTCTAACAAATGGTGGGAAAGGCTTGCTAGACAACCGGAGGGCACGCCTGCAATATCAATAAGAGAGGGGATGTCTGCCTATCTGTGCACGTGCGTGTGAGAGACGGGTCAGGAGGCATGCACGAATGATGGGGGGTGATATGGATGTGGTAAGCAGACATAAATACATAGGAAGATCAGTCGTCCTTTGTCAGAGAAAGGAGAGACATAACTTGTGAGGTACGTCGATCGATGTGGGGGGGAATAGTTAAAGTCGACCTAGGTATATGTTGGGAGATCGATCGGTATACATGCATGTGTGTGTTAGAAGCAAATGAGGAACAGGGAGAAGGATAGAGAGAGAGGGATGCATCTAGGAGGTGGGCGAGAGTCATACTATATCGAGGGGGGAGAAGTGTGCGAGTACGAGATCGATGAAAAGAGTGGTGGGAGTGAGGCATGGACGGTGATAAGAGAAGAGGGGAAGCTTGTGTTTTGTGCTAGGCACACCTGGCTAGAGAGGCATATCAATCGATGTGTGCCGTAAAGAAGGAGCTGGGGGGGGGGGGGCTACACACAAACCGTGGGTGAACGACCTAAAGTGAAAAGACGAATTTGCATGATGGTTTTAGAGAATGTTGAGGGAGGGTTAGAGGGATGCGGGCGTCTGCATGCACGAGAGAAAGTTAGCGCTAGCTAGCTACAAAGATAAGAGGATTGTGTGGGTGTAAAAGACAAATAGAGATCATACTTCATTATAAAAAGCGAATTAGGATATTTGAAGAATTTATCATATTGTTTTAAACCGACACATGTGTGAATATATATAACGGTGATACACATGGTGTGGTTATGAACATGTTATACTACATATAATATATTTTATCTCTACTCTTATAAAAAAACGGAGTTGTTGATGATGGTGCCATCCTGCAATATAGGCCGTCTGATTTATATCTGACGGATATTAAGGAAACTATGGAAATTTTGAAAAAAGATACCCACACCCCTCTCCATATTTGCAAATTAGGCCTCCCCTTGATCATGTTGATGTTCTGTGGAACGCATGGGCATCTTGCTAGTACTACGTATAACATATAGAACATTGATCATAATTTGGGCTAATGTGTGGTTTTGCAGCTCAGGTCTAAATACTTGTCATAATGTAGGGGGCGGGGCACTATACTATGTGTGATAAACACGGTGTACAAGTATGGAACATGGTTTAGATTGTGAATACATAGTTAGTACATCAAATGTACTATTATTTGGAATCAACATCAAGTGTATTCAAAAAATAGAATTCGAGTTCATGTAGTACACATAGTTCATATCTATCTCTATAGTAATCATGTGGTATGTTATTAAGGTAGTACACGAATGATGGTTGAAGTTGGCAACAATCATGATTGTAGATTTGTTATTGAAATAGAGAAACAAATTCAAATTCAGTTTTAATTGCAGCGGTAGTATAGACATTTGGAATGCACTAAAATGTTGGTATGAGTAGGTTACATGCATTATACAGCAAGCGAAAAAATTTAATTGGACATAACATGGATTCATACTACCGAATAGCATTTAATTGCACTAAATTGTTGGTATGAGTAGCTTTAAATAGCATTTTTATAGTAAAACAGGGCAAGACTCTCTCTTTGTGTGGTGTGAATAGTTTTATTTTTTTCATTTTCTTTTTGGTTGAGGGAAGTGCGGATTGATTTGGTACATACAAGTACAATATTACACGTTAGGTTTGTCCCTAAAATTCAACCCTCGCCTTGTTATATCCCGAAAATTCAGATATCGTGCTCCCAAAACTGGCGCCTTCACAACCCACGCCTTGCTATCCCGAAATTACAACGCGCGCGAAAATTCCCTCCAGCTGCCAAATCGCGACACGTGAAATCCCCCTTCTAACCCTGAGCCGAAAGGGCCGCTAGTTCAAATCAGTGCGGGGTACTTTTGTAACACACCCTACATTTTGGACACGCGCGTACCTAAGTCATGGTTCACCCCCTCCCATCGCCTCCTTTTTGCCATTCAAAATCCCAGACCGTCATAACCTCTCCGCTCCAACCGCGAAACCCCACCCTCCTCCGTCCGCCACCTCACCGCTGCCTAGCCGGAGCTTCTTCCCTGACGACATCGTCCACCGCAACAGCTCGACGTCCCTCGTCCACCTCCTCGGATGAGGATCCGTCATCCATCTCGTCGTCCCGCCGGTTCAGCCGCCCCGTCCTCCACCTCCAAGGAGCTGCTCCGATGATCGCCTCGTCTATCGCGGCTGCTCCATCCCCACAACGCCGCCTTAACCTGCTCCACCGGAACCGCAGCATCCTCATCGACTCCTCGGACGAAGCCGAGGCCTACTCGGCGCCACCAAAGAGGTTGTACACTCATCGCATCGCACCTTCTACTTAGCTCGACCTCCCGACGCCGACGGTGCTCCATCCCGCACCTCCATGGAGCGGCTACCTTGAAGCCGGCGCCGCGGGCGACATCTTCAAGGCGGCTCTCCCCCAGTGCAAGGCCCCTTCGGCGGTGGTGTCCATACTAGCCGGATCTGCTGCTGCTGCTCTGGCTCTCGCTCGCGCTGCTGCTGCTCTGGCTCTCGCTCGCGCTGCTGCTGCTCTGGCTCTCGCTCGATCGCTCGCTCGCGCAGCTGCTGCTGCTCCGGCTCTCGCTCGCTCACTCGCGCTGCTGCTGCTGCTCCGGCTCTCGCTCGATCGCTCGCTCGCTCAGCTGCTGCTGCTCCGGCTCTTGCTCACTCGCTCGCGCTGCTGCTACTGCTCTCCCCCTCACTCGCGCTGCTACTACCGCTCTCCCCCTCGCTCGTGCTGCTGCTCTGCTCCTATTTAGCTACACTTCAGTCGACTGAATCGATTTTTGGGTCAGTCGATTTTCAGGGGGTGGTGGGGCTCGCCGGAGTTAAGGAAGAACCACCCGTAGCGGGGACGGGGGCTCGTCGGAGAGGTACCCCACTATCTATCTTAGGGTTCAAGGTGGGGGGCGGGGGGCCTATAGGGCTGGCCGGGGCGGCGGCAGACCGACGGTGGGGAGTTGTTTCGGGGTGGCGAGGCAGTGCTGGGGCGGGCGGTTCGGCCGGTGGTGGCCGGCGGCTCAGGGGGGTGCAGGTTGAAGATGAACTGCAGGCCCTCCCTAAACTACATGTCAAGTGCCTCTCTGCTACCATTGCGTTCAGTTTCGACAGTAACATTCAGATTCCACAGTAAATTTCAGTTTCGACAGTTAAGTTCAGAGTCAACAGTTTTTACCTCATCTGTTGTAGTCAGGTGGTTTTTGGTGATGTAAATTTTACATCTATTTCACATCATCTATTGGAGATGCTATTAGAATCCCACTTGAGATTGACGATGTCTGTCTTGTGCTACTTCAGCCTTGACGTCTTACGGCTCACCGGGGCTGCTCCAACGAAAGAACAATCCATCACAACAGAGCAGTGCCCTGGACACCGTCTACAGATTCCACGGATCTTCCTCCACACCTCCGACAGCCACCTCTGCATCAACTGTTTTAGCGACCAACCCAATGATGCTGAGGTCGACACGGCTACGGCAAAGAGGTTGTAGACTTGTTGCATCACTTATTACTATACATTCAAGTCAATCCATTAGGGCTATTTTGGTTCAACGGAAAAACATAGCAATAGGGAATTTTCCAATGGCACTCTACTATTCAATTATTCATGCATTTTGTTGAAAGGAATGAAGCAAAACATCCACCTAGACCTACTTTTCAAAATCCTATGCATGAAAACAAGACCAAGTGCATTAATGGCAAAATAACATTCTAACTGTACATGCTTTCATATGATTTCACTTTATTTTGGTCATGTTTCTTTGCATTCCTTTGCTCTTCCAATTCCTGTAAACCAAACACTCAAGTTGACAGAAATCCTGTGTTTACAAATGCTCTGTTTACCATGTGCATTCCTATCCTATTCCGGTGTTTTTCCTATCCCTGCGTTTTTAGAATCATGCAAGCCAAATGAGCCCTTACAGAATTACTTCAGTTACAGGTAGGTGTCGAAGGGAACTTTGTGTGGTTTGTCCTGCTCCTGCCGCGACGTCGTCCACCTCAACTGAGCTGCTCCATCGACAGAAACATCCACCAAACCAGACATCACGACTCCTGACCGTCTTTCGCCGCCTCAGATATCCTTCCCTGCCGCCGGCACCCACCGCAACGGCATCACCATCATCGACCTAGCAGATGAGCCTGAGGAGTACACGGGTCCACAACAGAGGTCGCACTCTTTTGTTTCTGCTTATGTTATGCATTGCTTAAAATTACATGCTACTTTATCGTCCTGTTCACCTCTTGGACTCCAAGTCAGGTCCAAATTAATGTTCAAACTTGAGTTCTAAATTAGTTGTGGGGCACATATCGAGGAATCAATGAATAGTATCTCTGTCTAATATTTGGTTCACGCAGGGTATGCCTATGTTGTTCATCTTGGGTGGGAAACAAATAGTAAAGCAATCATCATCTATCTTTTTATTAAATTAAAGCAATCATCAGCCTATTATCATTATTTTTGGATCCATCCACTGGTTGTTACCATCACTCTAAATTTCTGCATGCTCTCCTTACATAATCTCACCATATTTTTTTCGTATGCATGTCAGATATTGTACACAGTCATGCTGAACATGTAGAGAAAAAGAGAAGAGTTATGTGCGGCAATACAATGTCATGCAGACATCGCTCCATGGTGGGTTCAATGGCAAGCCCTCCCCAGCCCTCTCCAGATTGTAATCCAGAGGAAGATATCTCTTCTGAGGCGGATTCAGACGCCGCTGACCACTCCTATTTACCCCAAAGTGTTTGCTCTACCTTGGCATGATGATGCTAGTCATATCATGCATATGTTGCCTTGCAGTGCCTACTTTTGACATCATATATGTCATGTGCTTAGTTTAGACATGTTCTGTAATGCCACATGTTTAGTTTCTATATCATATATGGGAATTGTGTAGTCTCATGTCTTTTAGCCAGCCATAATATACGTGAAATGTGCAATGCAATCCTGTTTAACCAGGCATCATATATTTGAATGATATCATGCCCATCCTTTTCTTCATTACATTTCCATTTGTCGACAATGTTTGTACATTAAACTACTCTTCCTGTGAATCAGCCATTTGGATGGGAGATTGAAAGTGAAAACAAGGCCTTCAGCGCAGACAGTGCTACCTGTCGAAGCAGATCTCTTGTTGGGTCCCGATAGCTCCTCAGAGATGGATTCAGAGACAGATGACCAGTCCTATTCCCCCACCAAGGTGTATGATCTAACTTGGCACGGTTATACTGCTCATATCATGCATATGGTGTCTTGCATTGCATAGATTAGACATCATATACGCAATATTCAGCACCATGTTCTTAGTTCAGACATCATATCTAATGCCCTATGTTTAGCATATAAATCACATATGTGAATTAAATGATGCGATCCTGATTACTTAGATAACATGTAGGTGAATTATGTCATGCGATCCTGTTTAGTTATTCATCATATCTTTGAGTTATGTTATGCTATGCTATCCAGTTTAGATAGACATCATATATGTGAAATTATGTCATGCTATCCGTTTTAGTTAAACAATATACATGTCAATTATTTCATGCCCTCTTTTTTCCACACTATCTATTGCATCTGTCTCTCATACAATATTTGTACATTCAACTATGTTTCCTGTTTATCAGCCATTTGAATTGGAGTGGGTGATGCCAGCATCTAGCGGACTAAAAACATGGTCTTCAAATAAAACAGTGCTACCTCTTGGTGGAGATAGCACCCCGGTTGTACATGCACAAGAACCAACCCTACCACACATAACCCAAACTCTCACAGATTGTACCCCTACTGCGATGGACAGAGAACCAGCTTCACCCAATCTAACCCCCACCCCAGCAGATAGTAACCCAGTTCCTGTTGACACAGCACCATCTCCACCACATAGCTCCCAAACAAGAGCAGTTAGTAAGGCAGCTCCAGTGCCCAAAGGGCCAGTACTACCACGGCGAACCCCAACTCCACCAGTTAGTACGCCTATTCCTGTGGAGGAAGCACAACCAGCTAGTCGTAGTTTAGCATCTGTCGTATTTGATGTTGTTAAATCGTATGTGTGTATCTTCCCATCTTGGAAATATTATACCGAAGATGAAGGAAAATGCTAGTTGCAGGTGTTTGTCTAGGAGTTATGTGTAAGTAATGGTATTCATGGCAATTACTTTGCTTTGTCCCATACATCCTACCTCCATGATGGTTATAATATAGCAAAATTTCCCATTTTTGTCTATAGAGAAGGACCGATTTGGAAACTCAGGATGAGGTAACCTGTGCTAATACCTGTGCTATCTTCAAGAATGCTTGGCGGCAGTATCGGAATTACCTGAAGAAAACGTACTTCACCGGCAAAGAAACTCATCAAATTCCCTTACGTTCTCCCGAGACACATTCTATGGGCGATGACCGGGAACGCCTTGTTCTTCTTGGTCCCGAACCAAGAATGTGGTAAGGTCTATGAGCTCATTTTCCCTTTTAAGTACTATATTCTTGCGTCTTATTGTACTCTGTTCATGTAGAACAAGTGCCTAAACCTGAAGAACAACTGTTCTAATTTAAGATTCCATTGCTATCATAGTTCAAAAAAGCGCTAGGCATTAATTGTGTGTTTTGCCACCGCCTTGCGCTTTACTGACCAAAGCGCATGCTTATGCGCAGTTATGCACAGATTAAGCATAGTTATGCGCAATGCGTTTCGCCAACGCCTAGAGCCTAGGCGCGCTTAAGCGCTCGCTTAGGCGCGCCTTTTTTAACTATGATTGCTATCGTGCATACTGCTTTGCTCTTGTATCCTGTATTTACTCATACAAACTTATTTTTAAATTGAAGGATCCAATCGAAACTTCAATGGCATAGCAGGTATGTTCACGCATGTTTCTTTAACATGCTTTCTCTTATCAATAGCTCTGTTGATTTCAATTTCAATTGTGTATACAGTTGACTTCTCATATCATGCACATTACTAGCATCACAACAGAGCCAATAGTGTTGTTGTACATGTAGACCCGTGGTACCCATCTGAAATCTTGTTGTGCCGTGTAGTTTCCCACGCTTTGTATTCTTTCACTGCTGCTTTGTCTTGAACTGATATGATTTGAACCGTGTCTCTATTTTGATTTGGCAAGACAATGCAGTGACTATAAGACATAGACATATGTTTGTTTGATGCTTTTATTACTGGTACTTGGCAATAGAAGACTTGGTAGTTTAATCCTGTCCACCTTACTAATGAACTGGTTCACCGAAATGAGTTTCATATACTAGTACATGCTAAACTGTCATGTGTCTGCTTGTTTCTTCTTTTAGAATGCTGACAGAATATTGGGGAAGAGTGCCTTATTAAGCAATGGTAAAGGAAGCAATGCAGATGAGGTTCAGGATAGTGAAACATCCTTGTTGGACTCCAACAAAGCTGATAAAACAGCTAAGGAAGACTATCTCAAAGACAATGAGACAACCCCAAAGTCCTGTCTTGGTTTAGTGTTGGAGTTACTGGCCACTACCGCACAAGCTATTCGAACTCACTGTCTGAATCAGTTCGGTTTCTTGAGTCTCAACTACAAGTTGAAAGACATAGATCAGTTGTGCTGCGACAAGAAGCGGAAGGACTACAGAAGTCCCTGGAGCATTCAGATGCATACTTTCTGGTGCAACAGCAAGCGTTGTAGGATTTTAGCGCCAAACAGGACAAAGCTAATAAGCTTGCTAAGCTTATTGCTAGCATGGTGGATACCACGTTTCTTGAGCTCTTATGAAGTTGTTTTAGTTATGCTCTTGTTTTTCTGTCGCGTTTATTTGCACTGGTGGCCAATTTTGACGGCCAGTGTATGTAATATGCTGCTTTGTTCCCTATATTTGCACTGGTGGCGAACTTTGATGCCCAGTGGATGTAATATGTGTAATAGCGGTAATAGGCTAGCGTTAATTGCTTGCTTATTTATTTCCTTATTGTCTTGTTTAGTTGTTTGCTTGTAGTCACTGCAGTTCTTTTTCTGTGTTTTTCTAGTGGCCACAATAACCTATTTTGGAAACTAGGCCAAAATAATCATGGCAACACACGGACTGTTGTAACCATGGGCCTTCTGCGGGCCGTATGATCCATGGGCCTTCTACGGGCCGTAGGATCCATTGGCCTTCTATACGGGCCGTAGGATCCATGGGCCTTCTACGGGCCGTAGGATCCATGGGCCTTCTACGGGCCGTACTATTCGTGGAAAATAACGGGCCATTTATTGGCCGTATTTGATAACTCTATGAAAACAGCCCAACGGGTTTTTTCGACATGAAAACAGCCCAACATATTAACGGGCCACAAACTGGCCGACTATAACCACGGGCTGAATTTGGCCCACAAGCAGAAAATGACAGTAACGGGCTGTAAGTAAACGAATGTGGAAATGATCCCAAGAATAAATGGGCCCCGAGAAGGCCAAAAGATAACATGGGCTGGAAACGGCCCAACGGAATAATGGCTCGTTAATGGGTATAAAGTTGAAACGCCCTCGATGCGGCTATATCTCCCACGTGTCGAAGCACGACTTAGAGGCATAACCGCATTGAAAGCAATGTCGCAAGTGAGGTAATCTTCACACAACCCATGTAATACATAAGGGAAAGAGATACATAGTTGGCTTACAGTCACCACTTCACACAATACATAAATAAACATCCATCATTCAGAATACACTCAAGGTCCGACTAGGGAACCAAAATAAAAGAAGATACCCCAAATGCTACACAGATCCCCGATCGTCCCAACTGGGCTCCACTACTGATCATCAGGAAAAGACACATAGTAACGAGCACGTTCCTCGTCGAACTCCCACTTGAGCTCGGTTGCGTCACCTGCACTGGCATCATCGGCACATGCAACTGTTTTGGTAGAATCTGTGAGTCACGCGGACTCAGCAATCTCACACCCGCGAGATCAAGACTATTTAAGCTTATAGGAAGGACAGAGTTGTGAGGTGGAGCTGCAGCAAGCGACTAGCATATATGGTGGCTACATTCGCAAAAGAGAGCGAGAAGAGAAGCAAAGCACGGTCGTGAAGCTAGTAGCGATCAAGAAGTGATCCTGAACTACTTACGTCAAGCATAACTCCAACACCGTGTTCACTTCCCGGACTCCGCCGAGAAGAGACCATCACGGTTACACACGCGGTTGATGTGTTTTAATTAAGGTCAACTTTGGGTTTTCTACAACCGGACATTAACAAATTCCCATCTGCCTCATAACCGCGGGCACGGCTTTCGAAAGATAATACCTGCGGGGTGTCCCAACAGCCCATTATAAGCTCTCACGGTCAACGAAGGATATTCCTTCTCTTGGGAAGACCGATCAATCTCGAATCCGGACTACAAGACATTTCGACAGCAATAAAACAAGACCAGCAAAGCCGCCCGAATGTGCCGACAAATCCCGATAGGAGCTGCACATATCTCGTTCTCAGGGCACACCGGATGAGCAGTCCGTACAACTAAAACCAGACCTCAAGTTTCCTTGAGGGGCGCTAAAAAGCACTCCAGTTTGGGCCAGCACTCGAAGGAGCACTGGTCGAGGGGGGTTAAATAAAGATGACCCTCGGGCTCGCGAAACCCGGGGAAAAGGCTTAGGTGGCAAATGGTAAAACCAAAGTTGGGCCTTCTGGACGAGTCTTATTCAAAGCGAACTGTCAAGGGGTCCCATAAATCACCCAACCGTAAGGAACGCGAAATCAAGGAACATAACACCGGTATGATGGAAACTAGGGCGGCAAGAGTGGAACAAAACACCAGGCATAAGGCCGAGCCTTCCACCCTTTACCAAGTATATAGATGCATTAATTATAGCAGATATATTGTGATATCCCCAACAAGTAAACATGTTCCAACAAGGAACAACATCTCCATGTTCCAACAAGGAACAAACTTCATCTTCACCTGCAACTAGCAACGCTATAAGAGGGGCTGAGCAAAGCGGTAACATAGCCAAACAACGGTTTGCTAGGAAAGGATGGTTAGAGGCTGGACATGGCAATAAGCAAGTGATAGGCATCGTAGCATAGGCATATCAAAAGAGCGAGCATCTAGCATAGCAAAGATAGAAGTGATTTCGAGGGTATGGTCATCTTGCCTGCAAAGTTCTCAGAGTTGTCGAAAGCTTGATCCTCCTAAGCGTTCTCAACAGGTTCCTCGTTCACGTACTCGTCTCCCGGCTCTACCCAAAGCAAGAACACAAACAATGAAACCACAATAAATCACGGTGCAATGCACAAGCAACATGATGCAATATATGACATGATATGCGAGATGTGATATGCAATGCGTATGCGTGCTCCGGAAGGAAAATGATGAACCAGGCATCAACTTGGCAACCCAAGTATGCCGCTGGAAAGATGAGATGATTTCGGTTGAAATCGATATAAAGATCACCGGAATCGGATGCACGGTTTGCAAATGACAAGCAAAACAAGAATGACGCAAATCTGCCATTAACAGCATGATGCCACTTAGCAAGCAACAAGAAAATAAGCTACTGCACCCAAACGTAACAACAAAGAATATGGCAGTGATCTACTCAAGATGCTTGACAAAAGATGAACACTGAGCTATGGCTAATTCACATCATAACAGGTCCAAACAAGCATGGCAAAAGTGCAAAATATATCAGCTTCACACACTTAGTGAAATTACTGAACATGGCAAAATCAGTATCAGGAAGCAATGTTCAGAGCAAGAAAACAGCATGCTACAGGAACTTATAATAACAAAACAAGGCATGGCATGAATCTACTCAAAGCATAGAACAAAAGTCCCTTACTGACCATAAGCCAAAAAGGATCAGAAAATACAATATCACCCATGTCAATATAGCAAGTTTAGTTAATGATTCAAAGAACGAGGGCATGGCAAAAACAGATAACAAGTAGGCATGTTTAAGAGCTCGATGCACTCACTACAGAGCATTTCATGATAATCTAAGCATACATATATCAAGAAGACATGGCATAGAAGATATACATGGCAAGAACAACATCATAGCATACACGGATAAACAACAACAACCTTGGCAAAATTGAATAACATGTAAACAATCTGCCAGGAAACATTTTATAGCAAAAGTAGAGCTAGATTGACTCAAGCTATGGCACTCCATAATTGGAAACAAGGGCATGGATGGATAGAGCATAACCATATGTTCAAAACATCCTTACTGAAGTATCTCAAAATATGCATGGATCTCTCGGTAGCATCAAGTTAACATGGCATAAAAATATCAGCAAAACAGGGGCTGAAATCAGCAACATCATGAAGCCTAGTTTGCATGCTTGTGCTAGTCACCACAGAGATCACAAAAATACATGGCATACACCCCTGTAAAGATGGCATGGCATATTACAAAACACATGTAGGACTCAAGATCATAGGGTGCACACATCAATCATGGAAAAAATGACAAAAATGCATGTTCTGTTAAGAAACAGAAACTAACATCACATAGCCCTCTTCCAACGGCATTTTGGACATCAAGATGAGCTCAAATGAAAATGATGCAATTTGATTAAATGATCTACTCTTCGAGACGAACATTCTGACATATTACACACACGAAACGGAGCTACGGGTACAGAGTTATGGCATGAAGAATATGCAACAAAAATCTGCCAGGAATATGACTTAGAGGGAATTCGGGGGGAGAAGAAGTCAACCTCCCGTGGATCTCAGATCCGATCCGGTGCGGGACGGGTCGAGGTGCTCCGGCGGCGGCTCGCCGGAGCAGCGCCGGAGGAGGAAGGAGGGCCGGGGCGGAGTCGGGCGGCGGTGGCGGGCGGCGGGCGGCAGTGGGCGGCGACGGCGGCCGAGGCGGGGCCGACGGGCCAAGCGGGCGGGCGGCGACTGCGGTGGCGGTGGGCGCGGCGGGCGGCGACGGGCTGGGGTGGCGCGCCTCCGGCGCGCGCCGCTGGGCGGCGGGCTGGCGGGCCGAAGGGCGGCGGCGGCGGAGGGGACGGGCCCTGGGGCCGACGGCGGACGGGCGGCTGGCGGGCGGGCGGGGCGGTGGCCGGGAGTGGCGGCGTGCCATGTGGCAGCGGCGGGCGACCGGACGTGTCCGCTGCGGCCGGACGTGTCGATGGCGGCGGAGGGAAAACGTCTAGGGTTTGCCCGGATTTCGGAGGGGGAGGCTATATTTATAGGTAGAGGGAGCTAGGAAGCTCCAAATGAGGTGCGGTTTTCGCCCACACGACCGTGATCGAACGGCGATGGACATGGAAGTGACTAAGATGGGTTATTGGGCTGTTTTGAAGGGGTGTTGGGCTGCAACTTAAAAGAGGCCTTTGCGAGAGTGCGGTTAACCGTTGGAGTACCAAACGAGCTCCAAATGACCCAAAACTTGACAGGTGGTCTACCGGTGGTATACCAAGGCCACTTGACAAACCTCGGTCCATTCCGAGAAAGTTTAGTACCCGCTCACGGAAAAACGTAAAAGGGGACGCCGGGGGACATAGGAGTGCCGGATTGCAAAACGGACAACGGGGAAAGTGCTCGGATGCATGAGACGAACACGTATGCAAAAAGAAATGCGCATGATGACATGATATGAAAATGCATGACATGAACAAAATGAAAAACGAAAGACAAAACCCAACCATGGAGGTAATATCATATCACAATGCCGAAAATGGCAAGAGTTGGAGTTACAAATATGGAAAGTTACATCCGGGGTGTTACAACACTCCACCACTACAAGAGGATCTCGTCCCGAGATCTAGGACTGAAAGAACTCCGGATATTCGGAACGGAGGTGATCCTCATGCTCCCAGGTGGCTTCTCGGTCGGAATGTTGTGACCACTTCACTTTCAGGAATTTGATTGACTTGTTGCGAGTCTTGCGCTCGGTTTCTTCAAGAATAGCAACGGGGTGCTCATGATAAGAGAGATCTTTTTGGAGGTCAATTTCTTCGAAGTTGATAGTGCGTTCAGGAGCCTTGAAGCACTTGCGAAGTTGTGACACATGGAACACATCATGCACGTTCGCGAAGTTGGACGGAAGCTCAAGTTTATAGGCGAGATCGCCTCTTTTGCCAATGATCTTGAAAGGACCCACGTATCTAGGGGCAAGCTTCCCTTTGATACCGAAGCGACGAGTGCCTTTCATTGGAGAGACGCGGAGGTAGACATGGTCTCCGATTTCAAAAGCCACATCACGGTGCTTGTCATCATAATAACTCTTCTGGCGCGATTGCGCGGCTTTGAGATTCTCACGAATGACTTTGCAAATTTCTTCGACTTCGTGATCAAGTCGTTGCCAGAAGTTGCCGTTCACCTGTCTCGGACCAATTGAGAGGAGTACGGCACTTTCTCGCCATAGAAAATTTTGAATGGGGCCTTGCCGAACTCGCTTGGAAGTTGTTGTTGTAGGAGAACTTCGGCATATGGAAGACAATCTTCCCACTTCATACCGAAGGAAATGACACAAGCCACGAGCATATCTTCAAGGATTTGATTGACTCTCTCAACTTGGCCACTTGTTTGAGGATGGAAAGCTGTCTTTGAAACGAATGTTGGTGCCCATGGCCTTCGAAAGAATCCCAAAACTTGGAGGTAAAGATGCTGCCACGGTCTGAAAAGATCACTTGTGGAATGCCGTGCAAGGAGACAATCCTGGAGGTGTATAGCTCTGCCAACTGAGCTGCTGTGATAGATTCTTTGATAGGAAGAAAATGAGCCACTTTAGTAAGCTTGTCAATGACAACGAAGATAGCATCATTTCCACGCTTTGACTTTGGAAATCCAGTCACGGAGTCCATCTCGATATGATCAAACTTCCATTCCGGAATAGCAAGAGGTTGGAGGAGACCAGCTGGTCTTTGGTGTTCTGCTTTCACTCTTCTGCAGACATCACACTCATTCACGAATTGAGCAATTTCTCGCTTCATTCGAGTCCACCAATACGACTGCTTGAGGTCATGGTACATCTTCGTACTTCCAGGATGAATGGATAGAAGCGAATTATGTGCCTCGTTCATAATGACTTTACGTAGATCACCCTTAGGAACCACTATCCGGTCCTCGAAGAAAAGAGTATCTTTGTCGTCAATGTGGAAGCACTTGTACTTGGAAATGCCCTTGTCGATACCACGTTTCACCTTTTTCACCATGGTATCCAGGAGTTGAGCCTCACGGATTTGGTCTTCCAATGTAGGAGAGACTAAGAGGTTGGCAAGAAAGCCTTGAGGAACAACTTGAAGATTCAGCTTGCGGAAAGCTTCACAGAGGTCCGGTTGGAAGGGCTTGAGGATTAAACTGTTGCAATAAGCCTTCCTGCTCAAAGCATCTGCAATCACATTGGCCTTGCCCGGAGTATATTCAATACTTGGGTTGTACTCTTGAATCATTTCGACCCATCGAGTTTGCCTGAGGTTGAGGTTGGGTTGAGTGAAGATATACTTGAGACTCTTGTGATCGGTGAATATGTCCACTTTCCTTCCCAACAAGAGATGTCTCCATGTTATCAATGCATGGACAACTGCCGCCAACTCAAGATCGTGAGTGGGGTAGTTCTTTTCGTTGGGCTTCAGCTGACGAGAGGTATAGGCCACAACTCTCTTCTCTTTGCATTAACACAGCACCGAGACCTTGAAGAGAAGCATCACAGAAAACTTCGAATGGCTTGGATTCATCAGGAGGAGTCAAGACAGGAGCTGTGACGAGTTTCTCTTTGAGAGTATTGAAAGCAACGTCACACTCAGGAGACCAGACATACTTCACATGCTTCTGGAGGAGGTTGGAAAGAGGCTTTGCAATCTTAGAAAAATTCTCAACGAATCTTCGGCAATAGCTTGCAAGACCAAGAAAACTGCGAAGCTGCTTGACATTCTGAGGAGGTTCCCAATTCACAACTGCGGACACCTTCTCGGGATTAACAGCGATGCCCTTGGCGGAGATGATGTGACCAAGATAAAGCACTTCATCAAGCCAAAATTCGCATTTGGAAAACTTCGCATAGAATTGATAGTCTCTGAGCTTGTCTAGCACCAATCGCAAATGTTTGGCATGATCCTTCTTATTCTTGGAGAAGACCAAAATATCATCAAGATAGACCAAGACGAATTCATTGGTGTAGGGGTTGAAGATGAAGTTCATCATCCGAGAGAATGTTGGAGGAGCATTGACAAGGCGAAAGACATGACAAGATATTCATAAGAACCAAAGCTTGTTCTAAATGCTGTCTTGGGAATATCTTGTTCATGAATCTGAATCTGATGATAACCCATCTGAAGGTCAAGCTTGGAGAACACTTTAGCACCTTTGAGTTACTTGAAAAGCTCATTGATGTTGGGAAGTGGATACTTGTTCTTGATTGTCTTCTTATTCAATGGACGGTAATCGACGCAAAGTCGGTCCGTGCCATCCTTCTTCTGGACAAAAGAACACCACAACCCTGGGAGATGAACTCGGTCCGATCAAACCCAGACGCTCTTGTTCATCGAGCTGCTTCTTCAATTCCTTCAGCTCATTAGGTCCAAGCTTGTATGGGCGCTTGCAAACGGGTTCGATGCGGGCTCAAGATCGATAACGAATTCAAGCGGCGGTGAGGAGGCATTCTGGAAGCTCTTACGGAAAGACATCTTGGTACTCACAAGCGATCGGAATCGAGAGATAGCATCCAACTCGCCCTTCTCATTGAGAGAAAACAACCAATGGTTTCATCACGAAGCGGCATAGATGATCACATCATTAGAAGAGTGAGTCAATTGAATTTCCACAGCAGCACAATCAAGCCGAGCTTTGTGCTGATAAAGCCAGTCCATTCCAAGAATTAGATCAATATCCGAGTCACCAAGGACAATTGGTTTAGCCAGAAATCTATAGTCGCCCATCTTGATAGAAACATCCGGGACATAATTATTAGCTGTCATTTGCTTACCCGGGGACACAATTGATAAAGAACTAGGCAATACTTGATAACCCAACTCATGCTTAGATGCAAAAGGTCTTGAGATGAAACAATGCGATGCACCAGTATCAAATAAGACTTTTGCAGGAATATCATTAACTGAGAGATTACCCATTATCACATCAGTAGATTCCTCCGCTTGAGCTGCATTCATCGTTTAGACCTTTGCAGACTTGAGATTAAGCTTGACCACTGCATTGCTGGAAGATTTCACAGGAGGAGGAGGCGGAAGGCGCCTTTGGTTGAAGCACTTGTTCGCATAGTGACCTTTCTACTGACACTTGTTGCAAGTCACCTCTGAGAGCGGACGGTGGTAAGGAGCATTTGACCTTGGAGCTTGAGAATTAGACTTGTTACGATAGCCTGGGTTGGGTGGGTGGGAAGATCCACGACCACCTGAGTTCTTCTCACGATAAGGCCGACGGAATGGAGGAGGAGGAAGGTAGAACTTCTGCTGCTTAGCTGCCACTTGAGAGGAAGAAGAAGACTGAACTGCATCCCCGATTCTCTTCTTAGAAGCCTCACATTTGAGCTGGGCAGCTTCTTGCTTCATGCCATGTTGTAGAATTCATCATACTTTTACGGCTCAAAAGCACGAGAGCTAATTGCAGATCTTCTCTGAGACCACCTCTGAATTGATAGATCATACTCTTTTCATCGTGGACGTCTTGCTTAGCAAAGCGAGCGAGTTTACGAACTGGATATTGTATTGATACACGACATGTTGCCTTGCTTGAGATTGCGGAACTCCTCACGCTTGCTCTCAACAACACTTTTGAATGTGGTGAGCTCTGAAGTCTCGGCGGAACTCATCTCGTAATGACACGACCTCCTCTGGAATCTTTGTATTCTTGGAACCACTCAGCAGCTTGGTCCTTGAGTTGAAACGAAGCAAACTTGACAAAGTCCTCGTGTCCGACATTGCTACATTCAAAATGTTTGCAGATGTCCACAAGCCAATCGTCGGCATCTGTGGCCTCCACACAGAAACTGAAAGACTTCGGCTGATTAGCGAGGAACTGACTGAGGGTAGCAAAGTGCGGCTAGTTGTTGCCTTGACCTTGATTTCCTTGATTGCCTTGCCCTTGGGTACGCTCTTGCAAGAGTTGCAAAATCATCTGAGCATTAGCATTGGTGGCTGCCATGATAGCTTGCCGGGCCTCCGGAGGCGGAGGTGGAGGTGGAGGGTTCGACTGACTCCCTTCATTGCGTTCCGGATTCAGACGCGTTGGCGAAGCCATCCTGAAGAGGGTGACATCCCTTAGCACTTTGATAGACAAATAGACAAGTTGAATCAACGGATAGAAATTGCAACATATAGTCTTCACAATAAACATTCGAACAAGGATGAACGAATGAATTCCAAAGTTAACATCACACGTCCATTAAGGTGAGAAGCCACTTGATTAAGGTTGATGAAAAAAAAACAAGGTATGACTGGAACAAATAAGTGGTGAGGATTACCCAATCACAAACCAAATATCTGCGGGAAGAAATGCTAAGAGCTACTTGAATCCCACCTATAAACTCCCGAAACTTTCTGGTTATGCAATCTGGTGTTGGGGATACAGGGGACACAAAATATATCACCCAAACTAACAATACCTAGATCCAAGTATCCATCCGTCAACACATAACCAAGAAACCTTCGAAATCATGTACCTCGACCTTCGAAAAGCATCCGTTATACGAGTCATGGCAATACTCCCGAGCTCGCCCCAGTACTAGATTATCGGGGTTATCTCACCAACAACTGTACAAAAGAGATTTCGATGTCGGCAAAGCTCGGTATTCCGAATCTGCAACGATAAAATTGTGACGACAACACCTCGGAGCTCAACTCCCGGGACACCGCCACAACCCTAAATTTCAGGAGTCACCAAGAACAATGTTCTCGTCACAAAACCATCGAACGATTCCAAGATACCAGCGTGATCCTAAAAAAATTAGTGAAATTTGAGGAGAGGAGAGTCAAAACTTCTCGTCGGGAGACCTCACCAGAGCGACGAAGGACCGGGAGTAAAAAGAATCCTACTCTCGATATATATAATCCTAAGACTCAAAACATTTTTGTTCTAAACTCAACAACGCCAAACAAACAATCAAGCGGGGGCTCCTAAGTCGGGATGGCTCGATTACCAACTTATAGCACGCCCTCGATGCGGCTATATCTCCCACGTGTCGAAGCACGACTTAGAGGCATAACCGCATTGAAAGCAATGTCGCAAGTGAGGTAATCTTCACACAACCCATGTAATACTTAAGGGAAAGAGATACATAGTTGGCTTACAGTCGCCACTTCACATAGTACATAAATAAACATCCATCATTCAGAATACACTCAAGGTCCGACTACGGAACCAAAATAAAAGAAGATACCCCAAATGCTACACAGATCCCCGATCGTCCCAACTGGCTCCACTACGATCATCGTGAAAAGACACATAGTAACGACCACGTTCCTCGTCGAACTCCCACTTGAGCTCGGTTCGTCACCTGCTGACCGCATCGTCGGCACTCGCAACTGTTTTGGTAGAATCTGTGAGTCACGCGGACTCAGCAATCTCACACCCGCGAGATCAAGACTATTTAAGCTTATAGGAAGGACAGAGTTGTGAGGTGGAACTGCAGCAAGCGACTAGCATATATGGTGGCTACATTCGCAAAAGAGAGCGGGAAGAGAAGCAAAGCACGGTCGTGAAGCTAGTAGCGATCAAGAAGTGATCCTGAACTACTTACGTCAAGCATAACTCCAACACCGTGTTCACTTCCGGACTCCGCGAGAAGAGACCATCACGGTTACACACGCGTTGATGTGTTTCAATTAAGGTCAACTTCGGGTTTTCTACAACCGACATTAACAAATTCCCATCTGCCTCATAACCGCGGCACGGCTTTGAAAGATAATACCCTGCGGGGTGTCCCAACTTAGCCCATTATAAGCTCTCATGGTCAACGAAGGATATTCCTTCTACCGAAGACCCGATCAATCTCGAATCCCGGACTACAAGACATTTCGACAGCAATAAAACAAGACCAGCAAAGCCGCCCGAATGTGCCGACAAATTCCAATAGGAGCTGCACATATCTCGTTCTCGAGGCACACCGGATGAGCAGTCCGTACAACTAAAACCAGACCTCAAGTTTCCTTGAGGGGCGCCGCAGCACTCCAGTTTGGGCCAGCACTTTCGAAGGAGCACTGGTCCGAGGGTTAAATAAAGATGACCCTCGGGCTCGCGAAAACCCGGGGAAAAAGGCTTAGGTGGCAAATGGTAAAACCAAAGTTGGGCCTTCTGGACGAGTCTTATTCAAAGCGAACTGTCAAGGGGGTCCCATAAATCACCCAACCGTAAGGAACGCGAAATCAAGGAACATAACACCGTATGATGGAAACTAGGCGGCAAGAGTGGAACAAAACACCAGGCATAAGGCCGAGCCTTCCACCCTTTACCAAGTATATATATGCATTAATTATAGCAGATATATTGTGATATCCCCAACAAGTAAACATGTTCCAACAAGGAACAACATCTCCATGTTCCAACAAGGAACAAACTTCATCTTCACCTGCAACTAGCAACGCTATAAGAGGGGCTGAGCAAAGCGGTAACATAGCCAAACAACGGTTTGCTAGGAAAGGATGGTTAGAGGCTTGACATGGCAATAAGCAAGTGATAGGCATCGTAGCATAGGCATAGCAAAAGAGCGAGCATCTAGCATAGCAAAGATAGAAGTGATTTCGAGGGTATGGTCATCTTGCCTGCAAAGTTCTCAGAGTTGTCGAAAGCTTGATCCTCGTAAGCGTTCTCAACAGGTTCCTCGTTCACGTACTCGTCTCCCGGCTCTATCCAAAGCAAGAACACAAACAATGGAACCACAATAAATCATAGTGCAATGCACAAGCAACATGATGCAATATATGACATGATATGCGAGATGTGATATGCAATGCGTATGCGTGCTCCGGAAGGAAAATGATGAACCAGGCATCAACTTGGCAACCCAGGTATGCCGCTGGAAAGATGAGATGATTTCGGTTGAAATCGATACAAAGATCACCGGAATCGGATGCACGGTTTGCAAATGACAAGCAAAACAAGAATGACGCAAATCTGCCATTAACAGCATGATGTCACTTAGCAAGCAACAAGAAAATAAGCTACTGCACCCAAACGTAACAACAAAGCATATGGCAGTGCTACTCAAGATGCTTGACAAAAGATGAACACTGAGCTACGGCTAATTCATATCATAACAGGTCCAAACAAGCATGGCAAAAGTGCAAATTACTGAACATGGCAAAATCAGTATCACTAAGCAATGTTCAGAGCAAGAAAACAACATGCTACAGGAACTTCTAATAACAAAACAAGGCATGGCATGAATCTACTCAAAGCATAGAAAAAAACTCCCTTACTGACCATAAGCCAAAAAGGATCAGAAAATACAATATCACCCATGTCAATATAGCAAGTTTCGTTAACACATTCAGCAACAGGGCATGGCAAAAACAGATAACAAGTAGGCATGTTTAAGAGATCGATGCACTCACTACAGAGCATTTCATGATAATATAAGCATACATACATCAAGAAAACATGGCATAGAAGATATAAATGGCAAGAACAACATCATAGCATACACGGATCAACTACAACAACCTTGGCAAAATTGAATAACATGTAAACAATCTGCCAGGAAACATTTTATAGCAAAAGTAGAGCTCGATTGACTCAAGCTATGGCACTCCATAATTGCAAACAATGGCATCGATGGATAGAGCATAACCATATGTTCAAAACATCCTTACTGAAGTATCTCAAAATATGCATGGATCTCTCGGTAGCATCAAGTTAACATGGCATAAAAATATCAACAAAACAGGGGCTGAAATCAGCAACATCATGAAGCCTAGTTTGCATGCTTGTGCTAGTCACCACAGAGATCACAAAAATACATGGCATACACCCTGTAAAGATGGCATGGCATATTACAAAACACATGTAGGACTCAAGATCACAGGTGCACACATCAATCATGGAAAAATGACAAAATGCATGTTACATTAAGAAATGAAACTAACATCACATAGCCCTCTTCCAACAGCATTTTGGACATCAAGATGAGCTCAAATGAAAATGATGCAATGATATGAAATGATCTACTCTTCGAGACGAACATTTTGACATATTACACGCACGAAACGGAGCTACGGGTACAGAGTTATGGCATGAAGAATATGCAACAAAAATCTGCCAGGAATATGACTTCGAGGGAATTCGGGGGGAGAAGAAGTCAACCTCCCGTGGATCTCAGATCCGATCCGGCGCGGGACGGGTCGAGGTGTTCTGGCGGCGGCTCGCCGGAGCGGCGCCGGAGGAGGAAGGAGGGCAGGCGGAGTCCGGCCGCAGTGGCCGGGCGGAGGCGGGCGACCCTGGCGGTGGCGGCCTTGTGCGTGTGGCGGCGCGATCGGGCTGGGCGGCGCGTCCCGGCGGCTGGCGGGCGGCGGGCTGGCGGGCCGAAAGGGCGGCGATCGCGGAGGACGGGCCTCGCGAGGGCCGGCGGCGGCCTCGGCGGGCCGGGCGGCGGCGCTGGTGGCCGGGCGAGTGGCGGCGTGCACGTGGCGGCGGCGAGGCGACCGGACGTGTCCGGCTGCGTCCGGACGTGTCCGGCGGCGGCGGAGGGGAAAACGTCTAGGGTTTGCCCGGATTTCGGAGGGGGAGGCTATATTTATAGGTAGAGGGAGCTAGGAAGCTCCAAATGAGGTGCGGTTTTCGCCCACACGGTCGTGATCGAACGGCGATGGACATGGAAGTGACTAAGATGGATTATTGGGCTGTTTTGAAGGGGTGTTGGGCTGCAACTTAAAAGAGGCCTTTGCGAGAGTGCGGTTAACCGTTGGAGTACCAAACGAGCTCCAAATGACCCGGAACTTGACAGGTGGTCTACCGGTGGTATACCAAGGCCACTTGACAAACCTCGGTCCATTCCGAGAAAGTTTAGTACCCGCTCACGGAAAAACATAAAAGGGGACGCCGGGGGACATAGGAGTGCCGGATTGCAAAACGGACAACGGGGAAAATGCTCGGATGCATGAGACGAACACGTATGCAAAAAGAAATGCGCATGATGACATGATATGAAAATGCATGACATGAACAAAATGCAAAACGAAAGACAAAACCCAACCACGGAGGGAATATCATATCACAATGCCGAAAATGGCAAGAGTTGGAGTTACAAATATGGAAAGTTACATCCGGGGTGTTACAAAAGTGATACACTGTTCATTACGGGCCTGTTTCATCACGGGCCGTTAATGGGTATAAAGTGATACACTGTTCATTACAGGCCAGTTTTACCACGGGCCGTTAATGGGCCAAGAGTAATAAGGGCCTCATATGGGCCGAAAGACGTCATGGGCCATACATGGGCCGGAAGTTAAAACGGGCTGGAATTATATTGGACGGCCCAGATGACGCTACTGGGCCTAATTCGGTTAGGCCATAAACGGGCCCTAGGTTAGCGGGCTGTAAATGGGCTATATGCGAACATGCCGTTAACAGGCTTGCCGTGGGCCGGTCCGCCACCTTTTGACCAAGTCAAACGGGCCGGCTTTTTCACAGGAATGGGCCTCTGTTGGGCCGTGCCAGGTGTCGACGTATCATAGGCGCTTTGTGTCCAATGAGTGGATGACATCTGTCCCAACGGTGAGCCGACACGTGTTTCCTCCAGCCAATGATGATTTTACATGTGGAAAATCCCCATTGGTTGGGGCTGTTAACGGGTTATCGGATCCAAAACCAGACCCGATAGCTTAACGGCGTTCCGTTACGGTGGATGCCATGTGTCGGTCACCCTTGACGAAAGCACTTCTGTGACGCGCGATTTATCGTCATGGAAGTGGACACTTCCGTGATGATAATTTTGGTAATGTCATGGAACACTTCTACGATAGCACAGGTATGACTATCTTGATTCTGTCATAAATTTATCAAGGATGTACATGCATGACAAAAAACGCGACCTACTGTGACAAACACGTATCATCAGGGAAATTTCTTTTTTTTGTAGTGATGAGCCACGTCGCCCGCAGCTGGCGGAGGGCGAGGCAGCAAGAGGGATGGCGCAGGGGAGCCCCCCGCGGCGCTGACGAGCTCGGCGATGTGGTCCAGCCAGTACTCGTAGAGGTCATCGACGGGGCGGTAGCGCAGGAGTTCGCGTGCCATGAGCAATGCAGCCTGCGCGTCCGTGGGAGCGCGACGAGCGTGAGACGACGAGCCGACCGGGGTCAGCAACGGAGTGGCCGTGCGGCCGTCCCGCCGCACCGAGGGGTGCAGCAAGGACGCTTGCTGCTCGTTCCCCGCCGGGCCGGTGATAGTGTTGGCGGCAGATGACGGAGAACGACAGGGAGGCCCGCCGATGGGAGCCGTCTGAACGATGCAGGCGGCGAGGGCGGCCCGACGTTCAGCGCGAGCTCAGCGAGCATCCGTCGTGGATGCGACGAAGCGACAGGACTCAGATCGACGGACAGAAAGCTTCGGCGCACCCCTACCTGGCGCGCCAAATGTCAGATTTCGGGTTCCGGAATAACCCTTGAGGTTCGAACACTGGGGTGTGCTACCTCTTGAGCACTGCATTGGTTTTCCCTTGAAGAGGAAAGGGTGATGCAGTAAAGTAGCGTAAGTATTGCCCTCAGTTTTTGAGAACCAAGGTATCAATCCAGTAGGAGACCACGCGCGAGTCCCACGCACCTACACAAACAAATAAGAACCTCGCAACCAACGCAATAAAATGGTTGTCAATCCCTTCGCGGTCACTTACGAGAGTGAGATCTGATAGATATGATAAGATAATATTTTTGGTATTTTTATGATAAAGAGTAAAAGTAAAGATTGCAAAAATAAACGGCGCCAGAAATAACTAAGTGTTGGAAGATTAATATGATGGAAAATAGACCCGGGGGGCATAGGTTTTACTAGTGGTTTCTGTCAAGAGCATAAGTATTACGGTGGGTAAATGAATTACTGTCGAGCCATTGATAGAACTGAGCATAATTATGAGAATATCTAGGTATGATCATGTATATAGGCATCACGTCCGTGATAAGTAGACCGAAACGAGTCTGCATCTACTACTATTACTCCACACATCGACCGCTATCCAGCATGCATCTAGAGTATTAAGTTCATAAGAACAGAGTAATGCTTTAAGTAAGATGACATGATGTAGAGGGATAAACTCATGCAATATGATATAAACCCCATCTTTTTATCCTCGATGGCAACAATCCAATAAGTGCCTTGATGCGCCTGTTGTCACTGGGAAAGGACACCACAAGATTGAACCCAAAGCTAAGCACTTCTCCCATTGCAAGAAAGATCAATCTAGTAGGCCAAACCAAACTGATAATTCGAAGAGACTTGCGAAGATAACCAATCATACATAAAAGAATTCAGAGGAGATTCAAATATTGTTGATAGATAAACTTGATCATAAACTCACAATTCATCGGATCTCGACAAACACACCACAAAAGAAGATTACATCAAATAGATCTCCAAGAAGATAGAGGCGAACTTTGTATTGAGATCCAGAGAGAGAGAAGAAGCCATCTAGCTAATAACTATGGACCCGAAGGTCTGAGGTAAACTACTCACACAACATCGGAGAGGCTATGGTGTTGATGTAGAAGCCCTCCGTGATCAATGCCCCTCCGGCGGAGCGGCGGAAAAGGCGCCAAGATGGGATCTCACGGGTACAGAAGGTTGAGGCGGTGGAAATAGGGTTTTTGCTCCGTATATGATGTTTCCAGGGTACATGGGTATATATAGGACGAAGAAGTACGTCGGTTGAGTAACGAGGGGCCCACGAGGATGGAGGGCGCGCCTGGGGGGGGGGGTAGGCGCGCCCCCTGCCTCGTGCCTTCCTCGTTGATTACTTTACGTAGACTCCAAGTCTGCTGGATTACGTTCCCGAAGGTTTCATTCCGTTTGGACTCCGTTTGACATCCTTTTCCTTTGAAATACTAAAATAGGCAAAAAACAACAATTTGGGCTGGGCCTCCGGTTGATAGGTTAGTCCCAAAAATAGTATAAAAGTGTATAATAAAGCCCAATAAACATCTAAAATAGAATATAATATAGCATGGAACAATAAAAAATTATAGATACGTTGGAGACGTATCATGCATCCCCAAGCTTAATTCCTGCTCGTCCTAACCCTCTTAATTTTTGATGTGGAATGCTACTTGGCATAATTTTCAATGTAACCCTCTTAATTGTGGTATGAATATTCACATCCGGAAGATTCAAGATAAAATTTTAATATTGACATAAAAGTAATAATACTTCAAGCATACTAGCTAAGCAATTATGTCTTCTCAAAATAACATAGCCAAAGAAAGTTCATCCCTACAAATTCATATAGTTTGGTCATGCTCCATTTTCGTCACACAAGAATGCTCTCATCATGCACAACCCCGATGACAAGCCAAGCAATAATTTCATACTTTATTAATCTCAAACTTTTTTAACTTTCATGCAATACATAAGCGTGAGCCACGAATATAGCACTATGGGTGGAATAGAATATAATGATGGGGGTTATGTGGATAAGACAAAAAGGAGAAAGTCTCACATCAATGCGGCTAATCAACGGGCTATGGAGATGCCCATCAATTGATGTTAATGTGAGGAGTAGGGATTGCCATGCAACGGATGCACTAGAGCTATAAATGTATGAAAGCTCAACAAAAGAAACTAAGTGGGTGTGCATCCAACTTGCTTGCTCACGAAGACCTAGGGCATTTGAGGAAGCCCATTGTTGGAATATACAAGCCAAGTTCTATAATGAAAAAATTCCCACTGGCATATGGAAGTGACAAAACAAGAGACTATCTATCATAAAGATCATGGTGCTACTTTGAAAGCACAAGTATGGAAAAAAGGATAGTAGCATTGCCCCTTTTTTTCTTTTTTTTGGGCCTTTCTCTTTTTTTAGGGGGACAATGCTCTATGAATGATGATCATTACACTTCTATTTATTTACAACTCAATGATTACAACTCGATACTAGAACAAAGTATGACTCTATATGAATGCCTCTGGCGGTGTACCGGGATGGGCAATGAATCAAGAGTGACATGTATGAAATAATATGCATGGTGGCTTTGCCACAAATACGATGTCAACTACATGATCTTGCAAGGCAATATGACAATGATGAAAGTGTCATGATAAACAGAACGGTGGAAAGTTGCATGGCAATATATCTCGGAATGGCTATGGAAATGCCATAATAGGTAGGTATGGTGGCTGTTTTGAGGAAGATATAAGGAGGTTTATGTGTGATAGAGCGTATTGTATCACGGGGTTTGGATGCACCGGCGAAGTTTGCACCAACTCTCAAGGTGAGAAAGGGCAATGCACGGTACCGAAGAGGCTAGCAATGGTGGAAGATTGAGAGTGCGTATAATCCATGGACTCAACATTAGTCATAAAGAACTCACATAATTATTGCAAAATCTACAAGTCATCAAAGACCAAGCACTACGTGCATGCTCCTAGGGGGATAGATTGTTAGGAAAAGACCATCGCTCGTCCCCGACCGCCACTCATAAGGAGGACAATCAAAGAACACCTCATGTTTCAAATTTGTTACATAACGTTTACCATACGTGCATGCTACAGGATTTGCAAACTTCAACACAAGTATTTCTCAAATTCACAACTACTCAATTAGCACAACTTTAATATCACTACATCCATATCTCAAAACAATCATCAATCATCAAGCTTCTCTTAGTATTCAACACACTCATAAGAAAGTTTTTTTACTAATCTTGAATACCTAGCATATTAGAACTAATTTCACAATTAAAGCAAATTATCATGCTGTTTTTAAGGACTCTCAAAATAATATAAGTGAAGCATGAGAGAATTTGTTTTCTATAAAACAAATCCACCACCGTGCTCTAAAAGATGTATGTGAAGCACTAGAGCAAAAACTATATAGCTCAAAAGATATAAGTGAAGCACATAGAGTGTTCTAATAAATTCTGAATCATGTGTGTTTCTCTCAAAAGTGTATTCAGCGAGGATGATTGTGGTAAACTAAAAAGCAAAGACTCAAATCATACAAGACGCTCCAAGAAAAACACATATCATGTGGTGAATAAAAATATAGCTCCAAGTAAAGTTACCGATGGACGAAGATGAAAGAGGGGATACCTTCCGGGGCATCTCCAAGCTTTGGCTTTTTGGTGTCCTTAGATTATCTTGTGGTGCCATGGGCATCCCCAAGCTTAGGCTCTTGCCAATCCTTGTTCCATAATCCATCAAATCTTTGCCCAAAACTTGAAAACTTCACAACACAAAACTCAACAGAAAATCTCACGAGCTCCGTTAGCGAGAGAAAATAAAACACCACTTCAAGGTACTATATTGAACTCATTCTTTATTTATACTGGTGTTAAACCTACTTTATTCCACCTTCTCTATGGTTTATAAACTCTTTTACTAGCCATAGACTCATCAAAATAAGCAAACAACACACGAAAAACAGAATCTGTCAAAAACAGAACAGTCTGTAGCAATCTGTATCTAACGCAAACTTCTGGAACTCATAAAAATCTACCAAAATAGGAAGGCCTAGATAATTTTTTATTGATCTACTGAAATTGGAATCACTATTTTATCACGTTCTGGTGATTTTTAACAATTGTTTTCGTGAATAGAAAGTTTCTGGAATTTTCAGCAAGATCAAATAACTATTAACCAAGAAGATCCTATAGGTTTCACTTGGCACAAACACTAATTAAATCATAAAAACACATCTAACCAGAAGCTATATGGATTATTTATTGAATAACAGCAAGGAAAAATATTCGGTTGTCTCCCAACAAGCGCTATCGTTTAACGCCCCTAGCTAGGCATTGAGATTTGAATGATGCTCACAAGAAAGACAAGAATTGAAGCACAAAGAGAGCATCATAAAGCACGTGACAAACACATCTAAGTCTAACATACTTCCTATGCATAGGCATCTTATAGGCATACAAATTATCAAGGCAAGAAAAAACTAGCATATGCAAGGAAGCGGAAAGAAACAATAGCAATCTCAACATAACGAGAGGTAATTTAGCAACATGAAAATTTGTACAACCATATTTTCCTCTCTCATAATAATTACATGTAGGATCATAAGCAAATTCAATAATATAGCTATCACATAACATATTCTCAACACGATCCACATGCATGCAAAGTTGACACTCTTCCAAAATAGTGGGATTAATATTAACTAAAGTCATGACCTCTCCAAACCCACTTTTATCAAAAACTTCATAAGATTGAACATTCGCTAAATATGTGGGATCTAAAGTTTACACTCTTCCAAACCCATGTTCAATATTATTGCAAACATTATCAATCTCATATTCATCATGGGGCTTAAATAAATTTTCAAGATCATAAGAAGAATCACCCCAATCTTGATCATTGCAACAAGTAGTAGACATAGCAATACTAGCATCCCCAAGCTTAGGGTTTTGCATATTATAAGCACAACTGTCATCAAGAGAATTTATAGTAAAATCATTGCAATCATGCTTTTTATTCAAGGAGCTATCGTGAATCTCTTCATAAAGTACTTCATCACAATTTTCAGATTCACAAATTTCAAGCAAAACTTCATAAAGATAATCTAGTGCACAAAACCCACTAGCAATTGGTTCATCATAATTGGATCTCTTAGAAAGATTAGCAAGCGGATGAGGATCCATAGCAATAGATTTTTAGCAAGCGAAGATGCAAGCAAATAGAAGGCACATGGTAACACAAGCAAACAATAGATCTGGCGAGAAAAAGGCAAACGGAAAAGAAGGCGAATAAAACGACAAGGGTGAAGTGGGGGAGAGGAAAACGAGAGGCAAATGGCAAATAATGTAATGCAAGGGATAAGAGTTTGTGATGGGTACTTGGTATGTCTTGACTTGTGCGTAGACTCCCCGGCAACGACGCCAGAAATCCTTCTTGCTACCTCTTGAGCACTATGTTGGTTTTCCCTTGAAGAGGAAAGGGTGATGTAGTAAAGTAGCGTAAGTATTTCCCTCAGTTTTTGAGAACCAAGGTATCAATCCAGTAGGAGACCACGCGCGAGTCACACACACCTACACAAACAAATAAGAACCTTGCAAACAATGTGATAACGGGGTTGTCAATCCCTTCATGGTCACTTACGAGAGTGAGATCTGATAGATATGATAAGATAATATTTTTGGTATTTTTATGATAAAGAGTAAATGTAAAGATTGCACAAATAAACGGAGCCAGAAATAACTAAGTGTTGGAAGATTAATATGATGGAAAATAGACCCGGGGGCCATAGGTTTCACTAGCGGCTTCTCTCAAGAGCGTAAGTATTACGGTGGGTAAACGAATTACTGTCAAGCAATTGATAGAATTGAGCATAGTCATGAGAATATCTAGGTATGATCATGTATATAGGCATCACGTCCGTGACAAGTAGACCGAAACGATTCTGCATCTACTACTATTACTCCACACATCGACCGCTATCCAGCATGCATCTAGAGTATTAAGTTCATAAGAACAGAGTAATGCTTTAAGTAAAATGACATGATGTAGAGGGATAAACTCTTGCAATATGATATAAACCCCATCTTTTTATCCTCGATGGCAACAATACAATATGTGCCTTGCTGTCCCTGCTGTCACTGGGAAAGGACACCTCAAGATTGAACCCAAAGCTAAGCACTTCTCCCATTGCAAGAAAGATCAATCTAGTAGGCCAAACCAAACTGATAATTCGAAGAGACTTGCAAAGATAACCAATCATACATAAAAAAATTCGGAGGACATTCAAATATTGTTCATAGATAAACTTGATCATAAACCCACAATTCATCGGATCTCGACAAACACACCGCAAAAGAAGATTACATCGAATAGATCTCCAAGAAGATCGAGGAGAACTTTGTATTGAGATCCAAAGAGAGAGAAGAAGCCATCTAGCTAATAACTATGGACCCGAAGGTCTGAGGTAAACTACTCACACATCATCGGAGAGGCTATGGTGTTGATGTAGAAGCCCTCCGTGATCAATGCCCCCTCCGACAGAGCGCCGGAAAAGGCCCCAAGATGGGATCTCACGGGTACAGAAGGTTGCGGTGGTGGAAATAGTGTTTTTGCTCCGTATATGATGTTTCCAAGGTACATGGGTATATATAGGAGGAAGAAGTACGTCGGTGGAGCAACGAGGGGCCCACGAGGGTGGAGGGCGCTCCTGGGGGCGGGGGGGGGGTAGGTGCGCCCCTGCCTCGTGCCTTCCTCGTTGATTACTTTACGTAGACTCCAAGTCCTGATCGGAAATCACGTTCCCGAAGGTTTCATTCCATTTGGACTCCGTTTGATATCATTTTCCGTCGAAACACTGAAAATAGGCAAAAAAACAGCAATTTGGGTTGGGCCTCCGGTTAATAGGTTAGTCCCAAAAATAATATAAAAGTGAATAATAAAGCCCAATAAACATCTGAAACAGAATATAATATAGCATGGAACAATAAAAAATTATAGATATGTTGGAGACGTATCAGGGTGCGCACGAAGATCTCCCCTACCGAATCACGCCCTTAGCCTCACCGCGATCTCAAAGCCTAGCTCGAAGAACTCGCAACACAAAGGACACGAGATTTATACTGGTTCGGGCCACCGTTGTGGTGTAATACCCTACTCCAGTGTGGTGTGGTGGATTGCCTCTTGGGCTGAGGATGAACAGTACAAGGGGAAGAACAGCCTCCTGAGGAGAGGTGTTCTTGTGCTTGGTGAAATGGTGTGGTTGAGGGAGAGCTTGATCGTTCCTCTTTTATGGTGGTGGCTAGTCCTATTTATAGAGGCCCTGGTCCTCTCCCCAAATATTGAGCGGGAAGGGAGCCAACAACGGCCAATTTGAAGGGGGACAACTAGTACATGCTATCCTGACTAAAGGTGGTCTTCGCCTGCCAAAGGCTCTGGCGGTGACGCCGTCTTGGGCTCCACGGTGACCTCCGTCCTGCCGTCCTGCTGGCCTTGGTCTTGTTGCACCGATATGAAAACCTTTGCCTGATGCCTCGGTACTCCTCGCCTGCGCTTGCCTCCTTAGCACCAAAGGGGAAACGAGGATGCTACACGCGCTGGTGCCCACCTGGCGCCCGCCTGGCCTTGGTCGTCATGGCTTACGTCACTGGAACCTTGCAGGGTTCGCCCTGCCTTGATCTCTCCGCCCCTCACGAGCCAGCTTGACATGGCCGCTCCCGAGGAGGCCTTGTGTCGTCCGCCTCGCGAGGCTTGGCCCCTCGCGAGGGTCTTGACTGTTTGTTGGTGAAGACGGGCCGTACTGGGCTACGAGTGGAGCCACGACGTGGGCTGCAGGAAGGCAAGTCTGGGGACCCCCGTTCCCAGAACACCGACAATCATATTCGCGTACAATTTTCTGAAAATTTTTGGGTCACAAAAATTTATCAACAAAACTTTACAAGATTGGTAGCAACTACTCATAGGGATGCATAGAGGCCGTAGCAAGCATTCAAACTACTTAAAACTCTAAGAATTCAACATGCAAGCTCATCTACAGCAGCACCAAGAGTAGCTAATTATTCAAAATATAAACCACTAAAGCAAAAACTAATTGGACAAATGGAGGAGCCACATACCAAGCAACAATCCCCCGAAACAGTTTCGGAAATGGAGCTTCGAGCAAAGAGATCGAAATCCGTGGGTTTGAGAGCAAGAATACAAGAGAGAGAGAGAGAGAGAGAGAGAGAGAGAGAGAGAGAGAGACAGAGACAGAGCAATGGTGATTTTTTTCTAGAGGTAGGTGGTGATGTGGGATGACGAGATAAGTGAGGGGGCCCACGTGGGGACCACAACCCACCAGGGCGCGCCTGGGGGTTCTAGCGCGCCAAGGTGGGTTGTGCCCACCTTGTGCGCCTCCCTCTGGTATTATTTACACCAAAAATTCTGAAATATTAAGAAAAATTCGTATTAAAATTTTAGAGCATTCTGAGAACTTTTATTCTTGGGTCATTTTTTATTGCACGGGAAATTCAGAAAATAGACAAAACATGGCATTTTATTTTATTTAACTAATAAAAACAGAAAACAAAAGGTAGGGACAGAAGGTAGTGCCCACTAAATTCAAGAACTTCATACCTCTAAAAAATGATCCATTAATAAGGTTGATCAAGTCTTATTAACAACCACTTTTGATTAGCATGAAACCGAAGAACTTTCGTAAATCACTAAGTTACCTCAATGGGGATGTGAATATTCCCAACTATAAGAATTTCATATTTTTTAACAGTAGGTAGAGGTAGTTGAAAACTTCTAATAGTGCACCGTATGTTCATTACCATTGATATGAAACTTCTAATTAGCGGCCCCGATGATTGTCGGAGATTTTTCAATAACATTAATACAATTCACTTGGAATTGTTTCTTTGGAAAGTGCACCGTATGTTCATTACCATTGATATGAACAGTGACCTTGCTTTTATTGCTATCAATAATAGCCCCTGCAATATTCAAGAAGGGTCTACTAAGGATAATCGACATGCTGTCGTCCTCGGGCATCTCAAGTATAACAAAGTCAGTGAAAATAGTAGCATTAGCAACAACAACGGGCACATCCTCACAAATACCGATAGGTATGGCAGTTGATTTATCAACCATTTGCAGAGATATCTTAGTAGGTTGAGTTTATTTAGATCAAGTCTTTTATATAAAGAGAAAGGCATAACACTAACACCAGCTCCCAAATCACATAAAGCAGTTTTCACATAATTTCTTTTGATGGAGCAAGGAATAGTTGGTATTCCCGGATCTCCAAGTTTTTTAGGTACTCCATCTTTGAAAGTGTAATTAGCAAGCATGGTGGAGATTTTAGCTTCCGGTATTTTTCTCTTATTGGTGATGATGTCTTTCATGTCCTTTGCATGAGGAGGCATTTTAAGGATACCAGTCAAGCGAGTACGCAAGAATACTGGCCTCAGCATTTCAGCAAAGCATTCAAATTCTTCATTATCTTTCTTTTTAGTTGACTTAGGTGGAAAGGGCATAGGTTTTTTAACCCATGGTTCTCTTTCCTTACCATGTTTTCTAGAAACAAAGTCTCTTTTATCATATCGTTTATTCTTAGGTTGTGGGTTATCAAGATCAACTACCGGTTCTATCTCAACATCATTGTCTGGTTCTTTATTATTTGTTTGAGTGTCTTCATGAACCTCATCATTATCTTTTTCATTATCAGAAGGTGAGTGTTCACTACCAGATTGAGTTTCAGCATCAGAGATAGAAACTTCATTATCATTATCAGGAGGTTTTTCTACTTCAGGTTCACAAGAGGCATGCAAAGTCCTATCATTTTTCGTCTTCCTTTTATTTTTAGAGGGACTACGTGCATCAGTGTTAACTTTGAGAGTCTTGTTCAATTCTTTCTGGGTGTCCCTCGGGATAAAGTGGTTCCTGAGTCATCCTACCTCCTCTAGTCATTACTCTAACAACATGATCATTGATATTATTATTCATTTCATTTAACAACTCTTTTTGAGATTTAGCAACTTGTTCTAACTGAGTTTGAACCATAGAAGCATGCTTCCCCACACGTCTAACATCATTTGAGATTCTAAATAACAAGCCACTCAAGCGAGCAATCATATCAGAATTGTATTTCAACTGTTTCACAACATTTGCATTGAAGTGATCTTGTTTTCTAATGTAATTCTCAAACTCATGAAGGCATTTGCTAGGGTGCATATTGTGAGGATTATCATTATCATTGAATTTCATTAGAGAATTTACCTCTACCACCTTAGGCAGTGGTGGTGTATCAAGCCCATGTATTTCTTGAATAGGAGGTAAATTTTTAACATCCTCAGCTTTAATACATTTTTCCTTAATAGATTTATTTGCCTCTTGCATATCTTCAGGACTGAGATATAAAATACCCCTCTTCTTCGGAGTGGGTTTAAGCGGTGGTTCAGGAAGAGTCCAATCATCATCATTTCTCAATATTTTATTCAGTACTTCTTCAACTTGTCCAATAGTTCGTTCCCTGAAAACACAACCAGCACAACTATCTTGGAAATCCCTAGAAGCATCGGTTAGTCCATTATAGAAGATATCAAGTATTTCATTTTTCTTAAGAGGATGATCAGGCAAAGCATTAAGCAATAGGAGAAGCCTCCCCCAAGCTTGTGGGAGACTCTCTTCGTCAATTTGCACAAAGTGAAATATTTCCTGTAAGGCAGCTTGTTTCTTATGAGCAGTGTCATGGAATTGTCACGGCAGATGTTCTCTTGCAAGGACTTAGTCGTCGAGCCATCGCAACTAGGAAGCTTAAAGGGGTAAATCGGGACAAAGGACACGAGAGGGTTATACTAGTTCGGCCCTGGTGAAGGTAAGGCCTACGTTTAGTTGGGTTGGTATTGCTTGGTGTTTCGATAACCCGGGAGCGAGATACGCTATGACCGACTCTCAATGAGTTGTTTCTTGCCCTAAGCCGCCAGCGGGTCGTCCCCTTATATACACGGGTTGACACCCTGCGGCCTATAGAGTCCCGGCCGGCTTATAGACAGTGTCCGGCTCGGTGACTAGTTAATTCTACCTTATAATACAAGTCATGCCATCATGGCGGTTTATCACTATGGGCCTTAAGTTGCCTATGGGCCTTAGACCCTTTATTGAACCGCCATCTTCATGCTTGGTCTCGGGCTTCTTCTGATGAGTCTCTCTTTGCGTAACCCGGCCCCTCCTGGGCGGCTTACACAAATAGTCATATCCCCAACATTAGGCCCCAGATTGATTTGAACCGGTTCATGTCAATCTTAAAATACCTTGACAACCAGTCCTTCTGTCTTCAGTCCTGCGAAAAGGTCATAACCCGTCGTGACATCATCTTCTGGATCCGTGTTAACCCGTCGTGACGCCATCTTCAATTAAATTCATATTTTACTTCGTCGTATCCTCCAACGGATCTTTGCCTTGTTGACCCTTCCGAAAACGGAGGCGTCGGGGCCGCTGGATAATGATGTTTGGTCTCCTCGTTTCTCGTGCCGTCTCTGTCGGCCTTCCCTTATAAATAGGCACGACCTAGGTCTTCCATTCTCCCCTCTTTCAGTCGTCTTCTTCCTCTTGCTGCCTCTCTGCCTCTCAAGCTCCGCCGCCGCCGCCGTCGAACTCCCCATCTTCACCGACTCAGGCCGCTACATCAACCTGACTCTGACCAGAAATCGGCGGTGAATCTCCGCAGCTCGTCCACATCCGTGAGTTCCTCTCCTTCCCTTTCTTAGATCTGCATTGGAACCTTTTTGAGTTCGTCGGTGTTCATCGCCGCCTGCTGCAAACCCTCGATAGTTTTTACCTCCAATGCCCTGTTAGATCGTAAAAATAATGTAGAACTGCTGCGGTGATTGTTTGTGCTTAACTTGCATAGAAACGGATCTCATTTCCCTTGTTCGGAAGCCCTCTTAGAGTGTATGAGCTTCTCTGCAGTGTTTTAGGTCTAGAAATATTTCTTTTCAGAGCAACCGTTTGATCCAAAATAATTTCTAGTTATTGTGAAACCTGTTTGTTCCACACTTAGCCAAAAACTGCATCTGTTGAATCTGTTTAGCCATGGTAGCCCATACGGCCGGTTTAAGACAACACCGATTGTCAACCTCGCTTGTTCCGGGGACTTAAGAAAATTTAAGTGCCTTTGATACCTGTAACAGTTTAAATATTACTGCATAGTTACCCATATGTCATTAGGCCCCTTCCTAAGCCGCCATTTGAATAAAATTTAAAATGCTTTCCTCCGGGTTAAATTTGAACCGGAACTTCTTATTTTGTCATAGGCTTCAATTTATACAATGGCACCCAAGGCCCCCAAAGCTCCTGTGACCTGCAACTAGGTCAAATCCACTGTCACAGAAAGCACCTTGTCTGACTTTGTGAAATCCGGCCACCTGCCCAAGAGAGAAGTCATGTCTTATCGTGCTCCTAACCCGTCAGAGGTGGGGCCTCAACCCAAAGAGGGAGAGGTGATTGTTTTTACTGATCACATGAACCGGGGCTTTGCTCCACCCTGTTCAAAATTCTTCAGGGATGTTTTGCATTTCTTCGATCTCAGACCTCAGGACATCGGGCCCAATTCCGTGTCAAATATTTGCAACTTCCAAGTTTTCTGCGAGGTGTACCTTGGAGAAGAACCTAGCATACTTTTATTTAGGGAATTGTTTTATTTAAACCGGCAGAACGAACGCGCCAATGGGCCGAGTCTGGAACTTGGTGGCATCTCGATTCAGCGGTGAAGAGATTGCCTTTTTCCTTATGCTGAACTGCCGAGTCATCCAAAGGATTGGAATCAGACATGGTTCTACTGCGAGGATACTTCCCCGGCTGACGAAAATCCTCTGCCCGGCTTTCACGCCCTGCGCCTTGAATCCAACCACCCGCTGCCGGATAAACTGACTGCTGTTGAGCGTCTGCCACTTGCTCCCACCATTAGCAAAATCAAAGCTCTTTTGGGAAACGGCTTAGATGGTGCCGACCTGGTCCGGGTTTGGGTCGCTTGGCGGGTGATTCCGTTAAGCCGCCGCCCGGCAATGTGCACCTACTCAAAGCGAAGAATGACCCATCGCGTCATAGTCTCGACGACTTACCAGATGATGTGGTGGAGGCTACAACCCAGACATTGTTGAAAGAGGGCAGAGTAACTAGTAACGCCTTTGGATTACTTCCCTTCTGCAAGAAGAACCCAGCCCCCGCAGTGAGTCATTAACTTCAATTAATACTCTTTATTATTTGACACCTTGATTTTACTCATAATCCTTTATCATTTTTCACAGGCCGATGACGACTTCTGGAAGGTTAAATACGACCATGAGGCGGCAAAACAAGCCAGAGCGGCAAAAAGAACTGAGAGGAAAGCCGCCAAGACGGGAACTTCAAGGAAACGGAAGCCAAGCGCTTCCGATTTACTTAAATTGGATGATACTTCTGATGACGAAGAAGAGGTAACTTTTAACTCCCTTGACTCGTTATCATCACCTTGCTGACCCTTAATCTTTCCAGGAGGATACGGGGAACAGCCAAGCTGTCGAGGAAGAGGTAACTATAATCTCCTCCGACTCCGAGCCCCTGCCGTGTCGGAAAATTCGAAGAATGACCCGGAAAGTAAGATTTTCACATCCTTTGGCTTACCAAGATCCTCAATTTCTTTTGAAGAAACAGCAATTGGAAAGCCGGAGGCAAACCTGGACCAGCAAGGATATAGAGCTCTCCTCCGGCTTACCTGACGTAACCAGGAAGTGTTGGGCTGAGGTTATCTCTGATTTACGTTCTGTTTACCCTTTGGCGGGTTTAATTCGTCAACCTCTCAATTCATCTGACTCCAATTATCAGGATACCTCTCCTTCCTCCGGCGAGTCTAAGCAATCAAACATGTCGGCTTTCAAAACCGCCCCTGGGTAATGTAACTTTGTTTACCTTATGTTGTACCTTACTCATGCTTTTGTACTCATCCTTTCTACCTTGTCCACAGTGTGCAAGTAAAGCCCAGTAAGAGGGCAAACAAGAATAAGCCATCCCAAGACCCGGTAGTAACTGAACCAGAACTCGGAACAGGCGCCCCTGACACTTCCACTCATCAACTGCCACCTGAACCGGCTTATGAAATTCCAGCACCATCCTCTGATCCGCCCGCTGAAGAAACTTTTGGCGGCTCTGATAAACCGAAAACTCCTAGCCCGGTCAAGACAATTGATCCGGAGGTTGAAATTACCAAGACTCAGTTTGTCTAGCTAAGTCAGCCCACCGTCCTTGCCAAGTGTTCTGCCAAAGAAGAGCTTTTGGAGCGCCGAAAGGCCAAATTAGACATTGCAGATTATACTAATTTGAGCATTGGAGATATAGTCTCTGGCTATATCAATCAAGTACATAGCAGCCGTGACCTGGAAATTTATATGATGAAACAAATACAGCAAAAATCTGAGGTACAACTTATGCTGCTTTCCTTAATCATACTTATCAGATCAGCCCCAAGTCTATTGCTTATGAATGAATATGTTGAGACTTAGAAACCTGCTTAGCACTGCCTTGTCCGGTTTATATGAAAATATTTAACCCGGTTGTAACATGATACCTTGAATTTGCAATACACATTAGCCCCAAGTCTCAAGTATCTTTGCTTGCAAAGTGCTTGGGACTTAATTCTCATGAACCGCATTGTACATTAAATTTCTTCAGCATACATTAGCCCCTAAGTGTCAAGTACCTTTGCTTGCAAAGTGCTTGGGACTTAATGATATCTTACCATAATTTTGATTATAACCCGGTATCAACGCAGGCCACCACAAGTCAATTTGAGTCGGAGATTGCTGACCTGAAGAACCGCCTGGCAGCTCAAGAACTTGAAATTCAAAAGGCCAACTCCAAATTTGCATTCAGCGTCTCAACAAGAGAAGTTGAAGAAGAATTTTGATGCGGAGAAGAAAATCTGGCTGATGAAAAGGCCTCATCGGTGACCCGGCCGAGACAAAGAAACGCCACTTGCGTATAACAAATGAGCTGTCCGGCTTAAAGCGCCAGATATCTCAAATGGTCTCAGAATCTTCGATAAGTTACTATATGTAACCTTGAATATCTCAATCCTTCCTTTGATGACTATTTTAATTGTCATCTCCGGCTCACCTTATGTGTATAAACACAGGCCCTGTGAGCACAAACCTCAAGCGTAACATGCCGATCAAGCTAAAGGCGGTTTACACTCGTGGAGCAGTCAGATACCTGGTCACAACGTGCTTTGGCCGTTGTGGCTTTATCAAATGACGTTCCTCATCTCCTGCAAGATGTGCTAAAGCGGCTTGCCGTGCTACTCCAGCGGATTCAAGAGCCAAGGCGGGCATCCGCCAGAACCGGGGCCATAGCTGCTGAGGAAGTCCTGGACTAGGGGGTGTCCGGATAGCCGAACTATCATCACGGCCGGACTCCAAGACTATGAAGATACAAGATTGAAGACTTCATCCTGTACGGATGGGACTTTCCTTGGCGTGGAAGGCAAGCTTACGATACGGATATGTAGATCTCCTACCATTGTAACCGACTCAGATAACCCTAACCTATCTGGTGTCTATATAAACCAGAGGGTTTTAGTCCGTGGGACTAACAACAATCATACCATAGGCTAGCTTCTAGGTTTAGCCTCCTTGATCTCGTGGTAGATCTACTCTTGTACTACCCATATCATCAATATTAATCAAGCAAGAGTAGGGTATTACCTCCATCGAGAGGGCCCAAACCTGGGTAAAACATCGTGTCCCTTGTCTCCTGTTACCATCCACCTAGACGCACAGCTCGGGACCCCCTACCGAGATCCGCCGGTTTTGACACCGACATTGGTGCTTTCATTGAGAGTTCCTCAGATCGTCACCGATGGGCCCGATGGCTCCTTCGATCATCAACAACGACGCTGCTCTGTGGTGAGACTTTTCTCCCGGACAGATCTTCGTGATTCGGGCGGCTTTGCACTGTGGGCCAATTCGCTTGGCCATCTGGAGCAGATCGAAAGCTACGCCCCTGGCCATCAGGTCAGATTTGGAAGTTTGAACTATACGGCCGATATCCGCGGAGTCTTGATTTTCGACGGATTCGAGCCGCGGCCAAGCGTGCCACACTGTCTCGATGGGCATGATCTAGCTCTGCAGCCGAACAGTGCCCTGGAGGCCGCACCAGCGTCCGCTCCGACCCATAATCCGGAGCCGGATTCCCCGATCGAGGACGAGTGGTTGGACACCGCCTCGGGGGCTACAATCTCTACGGCGGTTGAGCCGAACTCCATCCCTGTCCTTTGCAAAGACCTCGACTCCAGGGTGCCGGACTCCTCTCCGGACTCCGAACCCTCCGCGCCCCTGCCAATCGAATCCGATTGGGCGCCGGTCATGGAGTTCACTGCCACGGACATCTTTAAGCACTCGCCCTTTGGCGACATCCTGAATTCACTAAAGTCTCTCTCTTTATCCGGAGAGCTGTCACGACCGGTTTTTCAATAAAAATATTTATTGAGCAACCGACCTATGAAACCCAGTATGAGGAAAATCCTCCATACCGGTAGACAAAACTTTGATACAATAAGCCAGTAGCATTAAAATATTACAGGTCGAAGTTGAAAATGCCCAACCAATTATTACAAACACGCCAATAATTATACATAATGGCGGATATGACATAATGGTGTGGGGTGGAAATACTACTGACTCGAGATATGAGTGATTGGTGGAATAACACAGTGGGGGTGGATAATAAGACTACTACACTGGCGGCTCATCGAAAGTCGAGGTGAGGCTCGATGAATTTATTTGGGTAGCGAGCGGATATATCACAATGACTAATCCAGGGTCGACGAGACTGACTCGGATTCCTCTAGGCGCCGGACTCGCTATCGAACTCTTCATCCATGAGATCGCCACAAAGATCCGCCAAATCAACAAGCCAGTGAGTACTTTGAAAGCACTCGCAAGAAAATTCGGACAAAAGATATAACAAATGTATGCACGAATGCGACATGATTGATTTATAACAATGTGCTATCAAATCAGTAACATAAGTAAGTAAAACCGGGATCGGCGGTAGTCCGCTCGAAAACCCAAAGAAGATAAACTCAAAACCGATCGGTGTCCGCGAAGCGGCGCCTCAAGGATGAACAAATAATTAAAACATGCCACGTCGAAGGCGTCGAGCGACACCTCATAAAGGGCTTATATTGAAAGAAAAGACATGCGTGCCCGCGATGGGACGTCGGGCGACATCACGTAAAGGGCTTATAACAAAATTAAATAATAATAATGCCGCAATGGACGTCTGAGTGACATCACGAAAGGGCTTATAACAAAAGTAAATAATAATAATGTCAGCAATGGACGTCTGAGCGACATCACGTAAAGGGCTTATAACAAAAGTAAATAATAACAATGCATGATCGGACGTCTGAGCGACATCACGTAAAGGGCTTATAACAAAAGTAAATAATAATAATGCAGCGATCGGACGTCTGAGCGACATCACGTAAAGGGCTTATAACAAAAGTAAATAATAACAATGCATGATCGGACGTCTGAGCGACATCACAGAAAGGGCTTATAACAAAAGTAAATAATAACAATGCCGCAGTCGGACGTCTGAGCGACATCGCAGAAAGGGCTTATAACAAAAGTAAATAATAACAATGCCGCAGTCGGACGTCTGAGCGACATCGCAGAAAGGGCTTATAATTCATTTTACATAACTGACAAGAAATGGTGCTCATGGAAAATATTCCTCACATGGCAATAAGCGGGTTAGTCCATTCACAGGGAATAAATATTTAACACTCATATGGTTCTCAGGAGTTTCTGTCACCGAGACTGACACTTGACAAGATAAGGTGAACACGATACTCGGACGTGGATAAGATGAAATTCAAGAATTTTGACTCTGCAGAGTTTGTACCAAAATTGTCCACATCCAACGGATTTCTGTAGTCACGAAGGACTAGTTCTGTTTACGGTATTTCGGAGGAAACACAGCTAACCAGTACACACCCATCATACCTCACGTTGCCAGGAATCACCCTAGACAGCGTTCAAGAAAAACTTTGAGACGGGGAGATCACAATCTCGAATAGCATGGGATCAAATTTATTTACGCTACGCTCTAAGGGTGCCCCTCTCGTCCCAACCGAAACACCCATGCCCTGATCGGATGAAAGGCTTTAATCCAGGGCCATGGAACCCTCATCCCGCCTCTCGATTTGGTGTGTACCAGAAGTGGTTTGCAACTTATTGTCGTATCCCTTGGGAAACAGGTGGTAATCTGAAAGGGGACGGACGGGAATTTGACTGATTTATGTTGACACTGGTCAACAATCTGGCATAAGCCTGGCATGCTACAACACTGCCATCTTACCCATACTCATGCCAACTCATGGCCATGCAACATGTTTCCAACAACTCATGGATTTTCCGAAACTCACTTGCCTCAACTCTTACGAGATAAACTTTCATCGAGATGCTCATGAACGTGCCATGATACAAAAATAATGCAAACATGCCCAAACACTCATCATATCAAAAGTTCAAACATTGCTTGCCTGGTTTGGAGTAGTCTGGGTCTAGCTCGGTGAAGTTCGCGGTTCCGTCACCTCCTTCGGTATCTACGGTACACAAAACACATGCGCTAACGTAAATACCGGGGGGTACAGAAAAGTAATCCAAATATTTTTCAAATAAACATGATAAAAAACTAGACAAAATTTTGAAGAGGACAGAAAAAGAATCACTCAAAAATTCCTTTCTGTTAAAACGTTATAAGAGTTTTGGTCCAAGGACCCCTCTGTAATGAAACAGAAAACCCTCAGGGGCCTAAGAAGAAAAGTGCAGAAAAAGCGTTCGAGTAGAAAGCGATTTGCAGTGCGTACGCCGAAAACGGTTCAAAAAAAAGAGAGGCTGACGGGCGGGTCCCACCCGTCAGTTTGAATATTTGAAAGAGGCGGCAGAGCACGACTGCGTTCGAGAGTCATGTGGTGGCCGCGGCGCGATCCACCGTGAGGTAGGGAGATCGGAAGGTACCTCCGTGATCAGGGCGCCATTCCGCGTTGGTGGGTGGTGGTGGTGGTCGCCGGCGAGCACCACGTCGACGGCGGCTCTTGCTATGGCGGACGGCGGTTCGGGTGGTCGTGGGCCTCGTCGGAGAGTGCTGCGGAGGTTAAATTGAGGTGGGGGTTAGCCTCCTAGTGGTGCCACGAGGCTACGGGCAGGAGTAGGGCGGTGGAGGAGTTCTCACCGAAGAGAATGTTGCCGGAGCCCGAGGCGGACGGAGTTGGCCGGAGTCGAGGAAGAAGGGCCCCTCGAGGCTCTTCCAGTGGCTAGGCGGGGTCTGGTGAGGTGGTGGAGTTGTGCGAGGGCGAGAGAGAGCTCGGGGGGTGCTATTTATAGATGGCCCGAGGCGGTTGCCGTGAATGGATAAGTCCGGCGAGTGTTACGGCGGCGCAGGGCATTGGTCGGGGTGGTTTTAGGGTTGAGGGCCATCGTGGAGGTCAACTAATTCAGTTTGGATGCTAAACGAGCCGTGATTGGGTGCTTTGGGCATGCTCGACGGAACGGAGCGGCGCGGACCCGTCGGCGGCAGGGAGCATGTTCTGTGCTTGCCGGGCCACGGCGACGGTGCCGCGGTCGTGCGCTGGCATGCATGAGCCACGCGGAGCGCTAGGGAGAGTTAGGCGGCGCAGAACGGCGTTGGGCTGGGGTGGTGCCTTCTGTCGACCGTCACGGGAGGTCCCGACGCTGCAGAAGACGCCGGCGAGGTTGGGCCAGGGCGCCACCAACGCCAGGAATGAGCCAAGCGCTCGTGTGGTGCTCCGGACAGAGAGGAGGGACTGTGAGCAACGTGCCAAGTGCACTGTCGACGCGTGACCGAACTCTGACGAGGAGAAACGACACGAACTCTCAAACTTGAATATTTCTGAAACGCAAGAAAACAAAGGCTGGCCGGTGTTCGATGAAATGATTTTGGCATGTGGGAGTTTCTCCTTGAGCTGATTTTTGGTGGAGGGCCTCTCATTGCATCTAGAGGCTGCCTGAATTTTTGTGGAATTTTTGGAGCAGAGAAGATATGAATTTCACCAAATTTGACAAATCTGGTCCAAACTTGCAGAGACTGAAATTTCAAATTTTTGAAAAGAAGAGGAGTGGATCTTGATTGTTCTAGGTTGTGGGTACCAAGGACTATCCAGGGGAGTTGGTTTGAGGTCAAAGCTCAATTGCATTTAGGTACTTGCTTTGCAAATCACCTAGGCTCAAAATAATGGATATAAAAGATTTGGGAGGAGAAATAAATGAAATAAAATTCAGAAAAGGATTGAACTTGTTGAGACAGAATGTTTGGATTGCCCCAAAGTGGAAGGAGAGATTTTTGGGAAGATTTTACCATGTGGTGCATGGTAAAAATAATGAGTGGTTTCAATATTGGAGAAGATGTAAAACTCCTAGGGTTTTCTTTTCAAAAGAAAAAAATAGAATCCAAAATTTTTGAAATTTTTGAGAAGAGGGCTATCAGAAGAAAAGTTTAAAAACCAAACACCAGAGTTGAAGGAGATGCCAAAATAAAATCCTTGCTAGAGGGAAAAAGTTTTTGAGAGAGATTTTTGGAAGGGTTTAGAAGACCTTCTTCAAATCCAACAAAGTTTTTGAAGAAAACCAAAAGAATATTTTTGGAGTGTCACAACACCTACCCCCTTAGGAAAAATCTCGTCCCCGAGATTCCAGCTGATCCTCAAATAAATGTGGGTGCTCTATCCGAAGGAAATCCTCTCTTTCCCAAGTGGCTTCACTTTCGGTGTGGTTGCTCCACTGAACTTTAAAGAACTTGATGGTTTTCTGTCGGGTTCTCCTTTCAGACTCTTCCAAGATTTTTATTGGATGCTCCCGATATGTATGGTCTGGCTGCACGTCAAGTTTTTTATGGGGTACTTGTTTCCCTGGGTTGCTTACGCATTTCCTCAATTGGGAGACGTGGAATACGTCGTGGATGTCGGATAATTCTTCGGGTAAGTCTAACTGGTAGGCTACCGTGCCTCTTCGTGCCACTATGCGAGAATGGTCCGATGAATCTTGGTGCTAGCTTCCCTTTTATCTTGAATCGATGTAGGCCTCTCATAGGGGATACTCGTAGGTACACAAATTCACCGGGTTCAAAATTGACTCCACGATGTTTCTGATCGTAATAACTCTTCTGTCGACTTTGGGCTGTCTTGAGTCGGTCCTTAATCACCTTTCCCTTATCTTCAGCCTCTTTGAGCAGGTCTGGGCCGAAGATATGGCTGTCTCCGGTTTTCGACCAATTTAGCGGGGTACGACATCTTCGCCCGTATAGAGCTTCAAATGGTGCCATTTGCAAGCTGGCCTGATAACTGTTGTTATATGCGAATTCTGCGTATGGTAAGCTCTCTTCCCAACTGGTTACATAGGTGAGGACACATGCTCTCAGCATATCTTCTAGAACTTGGTTTACTCGCTCACCGCCCATCCGTCTGGGATGGTATGCGGTATCTTGAATGCCACTGAGTTCCTGACCTTGTTGTAAGTGATCCCAAAATCGGGGACGAATTGAGTGCCTCTGTCCGAGATTATTTTCTTTGGGACTCCATGTAAGCAGACGATACGGGAAAGGTAGAGCCTAGCAAGCTTCTGAGTGGTGTGGGTTGTCTTCACGGGGATGAAGTGTGCTACTTTAGTCAGTCTATCAGTGATGACCCATATGGCATCATGTCCGTGTCGTGACCGAGGTAGTCCAACAATAAAATCCATTCCAATCTCGTCCCAATTCCACTCGGGTATCTTATTTGGTTCCAATAGCCCGGCCGGTTTCTGGTGCTCGGCCTTGATGCGTGGACATGAGTCACAACATGCAATAAATGTGGCTATGTCTCTTTTTATACCATGCCACCAAAATGTTTCCTGAAGATCTTTGTACTTTTTTGTTCCTCCAGGATGGATTGAATACGGAGCGGTGTGGCCTTCAGCCAGGATTTGCTGTTTAAGGTCATGGATATTTGGTACGCATAAAGCCTATTCCCTACATTCACAATATTCCTTGCTCATCGATAACAAATTCTAAGGCCTTGCCCAAATTCATCTTCCGCTTTATGCCTTCAATGTCGGGGTGTCCACGTTGAGCCTCTTTAACCTTCTCTATCGGGGTAGGCTGTAACTCTAAGTTCGACATACTGCCTTCGTGACCACCATCGATTGAGCTTAGCTAATTCCTGCTGGAATTCAGGTCTCAAGTTTGGCATGCTGTCGTTGTTCGGACTGGGGTTCCGACTCAGAGCATCTGCTACAACATTTGCTTTGCATGGGTGGTAGTGGATTCCAACATCATAATCCTTTACTAATTCCAACCAGCGTCGTTGTCGTAAATTGAGTTCTGGTTGTGTGAAAATATACTTGAGGCTTTTGTGGTCCGTGTATATTTCACAACGATTTCCAAGTAAGAAGTGTCTCCATTCCTTGAGTGCACGAATAACTGCTGCTAATTCCAGGTCATGAGTAGGATAATTTTCCTCATGCTTGCGAAGTTGTCTGGAAACATATGAAACAACCTTGCCTTCTTGCATTAATACGCACCCGAGGCCCTTTCGAGATGCGTCACAAAATACCTCAAAATTTTTGTGTATATCCGCACAATTAATACCGGTGATGTCGCCGGGCTTCTCTTGAGTTCTTGGAAAAATTTCTCGCAAGATTCCGTCCATTCAAACTTCCTGTCTTTCTTGAGTAGTTGCGTCATTGGCTTTGCTATGGTGGAGAATCCTTCAATAAATCTTCGGTAGTATCCTGCCATTCCCAAGAAACTTCGTCCATCCGTCACGCTGGCTGGTGGCTTCCAGCCAAGTACGGCCTTGACCTTTTCCGGGTCTACGGCGATACCTTCTTGGGTCAGTACGTAGCCCAGAAAACCGACTTGCTTTAGCCAAAATTCACACTTGCTGAATTTAGCGTACAATTGATGTTTCCTGAGTTCCCCTAGTACAATTCGGAGATGTTCAGCATGCTCTTCTGGTGTTTTGGAGTATACCAGAATATCATCGATAAATACCACAACAAACTTGTCCATAAACTTCATGAATACTTTTTTCATGAGGTGAACAAAATAAGCGGGGGCGTTTGTTAGTCCGAATGGCATTACGGTGAACTCATACAATCCGTATCTGGAGGTGAAAGCTGTCTTGGGAATATCTTCGATTCGCACTTTCAGTTGATGGTATCCCGACCTCAAGTCAATCCTTGAGAACACCTTGGCCTGAGTGAGTTGATCGAATAAAACATTTATTCGTGGCATCGGATATTAGTTCTTGATTGTGACCATGTTTAGCGCTCGATAGTCTATGCACAATCTCAGTGTTCCATCCTTCTTTTTGGCAAACAAAATTGGTGAACCCCAAGGTGAGGAACTGGCTCGTATATACCCTTTTTCCAATAATTCCTTTATTTGCTTCTTCAGTTCTACCAATTTGGATGGTGCCATTCTGTATGGTTTCTTGTATATGGGAGCAGTTCCGGGTGCTAGCTCAAGGCTGAATTCTATCTCTCGGTCAGGTGGAATGCCTGGTAGCTCTTCGGGAAATACATCTGGAAATTCACACACTACTGGAACCTTGCTCAATTCAGAAATATCCACCTTGTTCAATCTCGGTTGCCGGGATATTTTTCTTTCCTTGGCTGAAACCTTGATGGTCTTCCCGTGGTGGTGGGTGAGAATTACGGTCCTGTTGAAGCAGTCAATAAAACCTTTGTTGGTGGTTAACCAATCCATCCCTAAGATGACATCCAGTCCTTTATTTTCCAACACGATAAGATTTGCGTGAAACTTCAACCCTTCAAACTCGATAACCACACCACGGCAAGAATTCCGGGTAACTTGCTTAATTCCAGGGGACTTGACGACCATAGATTTTTCCAAGGGAAGCATCGAAAAATTATTTTGCAAGGCAAAACTTTTCGAAACGAATGAGTGAGAAGCTCCAGAATTAAACAAAACCATGGCAGGTATTGTGTTGACAGGAAACGTACCGAGTACGATATCTGGGGCATTTTGTGCTTCCTTTTTGGTCACGTGGTTCAGATGACCCTTCTTGTGGTTGTTATTTGGGTTGAAATTGTTGCGCTTTGGGGTCGAGTTCCTTGGCTTGGGGCACTGCTTGGCATAGTGCTCTTCTTCTCCACAAGCGTAACAGGTAACGCCTGGGCGGTATGTGAACTCCTTGTCCCTTGCATGGAAATTCTTGATTGGGCATGAGACGCTTGTCGTGGGTTTGGGTGTCCAGTTTTTCTGAACATCTGTCTTGCTGCGGTGGTTGCGGGCGTGATTAGTCTGGTCCCTTTTTCGCTTGCGGAAATCTTCTAAGCTACGTCTCTCATTTTCCAAGGTAATGGCCTTATCCACCAGTGTCTTAAAATCTGGAAAGGTGTGTACGACCAATTGGCATTTAAGCGTGGGTGTCAGACCGTCTAGGAATTTCTCCATCTTTTTGTTTTCCGACATACGCTCCTCGTTGGCGTAGCGAGACAGCAGAGTAAACTAACTGTTGTATTCTGACACCGTCATTGTCCTTTGCCTGAGGTCATCAAATTCTCTCTTTTTGATCCTCACAAGACTCTTAGGAATATGTGCCCCAGGAAAACCTTCTTTAAATTCCTCCCATGTTATATTATTTTCGTTGGGGTGCATGTGTAGGAAATTTTCCCACCACGATGCGGCTGCTCCAAAGGAGATAGTGCGGAGCATAAAGCACTTTCTCAAGATCTGAACACTGGGCAATAATTAACTTTCTTTCCATGTCTCAAGCCGCCTTCGCTTCAAGAGGTTTGTCGCTGTAAGAAAAAGTTTGGGGACGTGTCTTCTGTAGTTCAGATAACTTTGATTGCTGCTGATACTGTCCACGGTGATTCCCCATATTGATGACTTGGTTCATTATTTCCTGATGGTGCTGCTGACTTTGTTCATAAAGACGGAACATTTGGGAAAGTGTTGTTTCACTGTCCTGTTGACTTGTCTGCCCCTGTGCGAAATTGTTGCCTGGGGGTGTGCCATAATTTTCCTCTGTCGGAGTTGGCATGGAGCGCATCCAAGGACGAGATATGGTTCACTCTGGGGATATATTTTGAAACACTCATAAGAAAAGAAATTGAGTCACAAAAATCAATAAATTTAAGAAGACGGAAAAAGTCGCAAATGCTCCAAGTTTTTTCAAGAGAATAAACGTTTGCGCACGGAGAAGGACTGCTCATTACATATCTTACACGCAAGCAATAATTATACAATACATCACTCAGGATATGCGTACATAATCCTGACATGTTATTTAGGCTAGTGCACTCCTCCAGTTCCTACATGATGCGCAAACAAGCTACTTCTCACAGCCTATGTACATATAAACATATCATACAAGTCGGTACATCACATGGCGGCTAAGCGTACTTAGTCGGAGATGGTAAGGATTTCCCTTGGCCTGCCAAGGGTGAGGCGCAGTGAGGCTGGGGACTCAACCTCCTCTTTGGTGATAGGCTCCAGACGTGAGGTGCTACGCTGAGTTGGTGGAGCAGGTGCCCTATGCGGGACAACTCGAACATGAGCGGGCACGAGGGGTGGTGCAGAACGAACCGGAGTAGGCGCAATGACATGGTTGAACTCCTCCGTGGTAGGTAGGCGACGAGTAGTGGTGAGAGCAGTAGGAGAAAACGATGCGGATGACGAGACGAAAGTCAGTGGCGGTGCGGCGCGCAGGAGCTCCCTCCTGTTGGCGGCACAACCATGGACTGAGTCCATGCGGGCAGCTACAAAGTCGTACACCAGGTTGTCGAAGGCTGCCTCCAAAGCCCGGAGATACTCGGCGAGCATCTCAAAGCTTCGCCCCGCTTCTCCTCTCGGGGCAAGAGAACGTGTAGTGGCAGGTATATGGCACGTGACATGGCAGGTAGTGGTAGCGACGAGTCTTCATTGAAGGAAGGATGTCCTCGAGACGAGCTATCGCCTCACGGGTTGCCATCTGCAGTGCATGCTTCTCCGTGGGCATGGTTTCCCCCAAGAACCGAAGCGCGTAACTCAATACGCCTCCTTGAATTGCACCGCGCTTGGTGTATGGTTAGACGGTCATTGACCTTGTGCCGAGAGAGTGAGAAGACTGGGCGCACAGCTGGCCCCATCGCGACTTGGACGATGAAGGAGAGAAGCTTGACGAACCCATCGGGCATGTTGGCGAACATCTGCGACTCGCAGTTGTTGCCAGCCATCTACAAAAGTAGGCAAAAATCCTGAGTAGTCGAATCTCTCAGAAATTGACTACATTTGTAAAAATAATAAACAGCTCTATTCTGCTAATAACCGATTAGCGATCGCACCTAGTGGCTTCCTACAACCAGCCCGGCTCGTACTAAGCTTATCACGACCGGTTTTTCAATAAAATATTTATTGAGCAACCGACCTATGAAACCCAAAGATGAGGAAAATCCTCCATACCGTAGACAAAACTTTGATACAATAAGCCAAGAGCATTAAAATATTACAGGTCGAAGTTGAAATGCCCAACCAATTATTACAAACACGCCAATAATTATACATAATGGCGGAAATGACATAATGGTGTGGGTGGAAATACTACTTGACTCGAGATATGAGTGATTGGTGGAATAACACAGGGGGGTGGATAATAAGACTACTACATCGGGCGGCTCATCGAAAGCCGAGGTGAGGCTCGATGAATTTATTTGGGTAGCGGAAGCGGATATATCACAATGACTAATCCAGGGTCGACGAGACCGATCGATTCCTCTAGGCGCCGGACTCGCTATCGACCTCTTCATCCATGAGATCGCCACACAAGATCCGCCAAATCAATAAGCTAGGTGAGTACTTTGAAAGCACTCGCAAGACAGTTCGGACAAAAGATATAACAAATGTATGCATGAATGCGACAGGATTGATTTATAACAATGTGCTATCAAATCAGTAACATAAGTAAGTAAAGGGATCGGCGTAGTCCGCCGAAAACCCAAAGAAGATAAACTCAAAACCGATCGGTGTCCGGCGACGCCTCAAGGGTCAACAAATAAGTAAAACATGCCACGATCGAGGCGTCGAGCGACACCTCATAAAGGGCTTATATTGAAAGAAAAGACATGCGTACATAATGGACGTCGGAGCGACATCACGTAAAGGGCTTATAACAAAATTAAATAATAATAATGTCAGCAATGGACGCCTAAGCGACATCACGTAAAGGGCTTATAACAAAAGTAAATAATAACAATGTCATGATGGACGCCCGAGCGACATCACGAAAGGGCTTATAACAAAAGTAAATAATAACAATGCCGCAATGGACGTCTGAGCGACATCACGTAAAGGGCTTATAACAAAAGTAAATAATAACAATGCAATGGACGTCTGAGCGACATCACAGAAAGGGCTTATAACAAAAGTAAATAATAACAATGCCGCAGTCGGACGTATGAGCGACATCACAGAAAGGGCTTATAACAAAAGTAAATAATAACAATGCCGCAGTCGGACGTCTGAGCGACATCGCAGAAAGGGCATTTAACAAAAGTAAATAATGACAATGCCGCATTCGGACGTCTGAGCGACATCGCAGAAAGGGCTTATAATTTATTTTACATAACTGACAAGAAATGGTGCTCACGGAAAATATTCCTCACATGGCAATAAGCGGGTTAGTGCATTCACAGGGAATAAATATTTAACACTCATATGGTTCTCAGGAGTTTCTGTCACCGAGACTGACACTTGACAAGATAAGGTGAACACGGTAATCGGACATGGATAAAATGAAATTCAAGAATTTTGACTCTGCAGAGTTTGTACCAAAATTGTCCACAGCCAACGGATTTCCGTAGTCACGAAGGACTAGTTCCGTTTACGGTATTTCGGAGGAAACATAGCTAACCAGTACACACCCATCATACCTCACATTGCCAGGAATCACCCTAGACAGCGTTCAAGAAAAACTTTGAGATGGGGAGATCACAATCTCGAATAGCATGGGATCAAATTTATTTACGCGCGCTCTAAAGGGTGCCCCCCTCTCGGTCCCAACCGGAAACACCCATGCCCCTGACCGGATGAAAGGCTTTAATCCAAGGCCATGGAACCCACATCCTGGCCTCTCGATTTGGTGTGTACCAGAAGTGGTTTGCAACTTATTGCCGTATTCCCTTGCGGGAAACAGTGGTAGTACGAAAGGGAGACGGACGGAATTTGACTGATTTATGTTGACACTGGCTCAACGATCTGGCATAAGCCTGGCATGCTACAACACTGCCATCTTACCCATACTCATGCCAACTCATGGCCATGCAACATGTTTCCAACAACTCATGGATTTTCCGAAACTCACTTGCCTCAACTCTTACGAGATAAACTTTCATCGAGATGCTCATGAACGTGCCATGATACAAAAATAATGCAAACATGCCCAAACACTCATCATATCAAAATTTCAAACATTTCTTGCCTGGTTCGGAGTAGTCGGGGTCTAGGTCGGTGAAATTCGCGGTTCCGTCACCTCCTTCGGTATCTATGGTACACAAAACACACGCGCTAACGTAAATACCCGGGGGTACAGAAAAGTAATCCAAATATTTTTCAAATAAACATGATAAAAAACTAGACAAAATTTTGAAGAGGACAGAAAAAGAATCACTCAAAATTCCTTTCTGTTAAAAAGTTATAAGATTTTGGTCCAAGGACCCTCTCAGAATGAAGCGAGAAAACCCTCAGGGGCCTAAGCGTAAAAGTGCAGAAAAATGGTTCAGAGTAGAAAGCGATTTGCCGAGTACGCTTTCAGAAAACGGTTAAAAAACAACAGAGAGGCTGACGGCGGGTCCCACCCGTCAGGTTTGAATATTTGAAAGAGGCGGCAGAGCACGACGGTGCCCGAGAGTCATGGGTGTCGCCATGGCGATCCACGGCGAGGTAGGGAGATCGGAAGGTACCTCCGTGCTCAGGCGCCATTCCACGCTGGTGGGTGGTGGTGGTGGTCGCCGCGCAGCACCACGCCGACGGCGGCTCTTGCTCCGGTGGACGGCGGTTCGGTGGTCGGGCCTCGCGGAGAGTGCTGCGGAGGTTAAATTGAGGTGGGGGTTAGCCTCCTAGTGGTGCCACGAGGCTACGGGCAGGAGTAGGGCGGTGGAGGAGTTCTCACCGAAGAGAACGTTGCTGGAGCCCGAGGCGGACGGAGTTGGCCGGAGTCGAGGAAGAAGGGCCCATCGAGGCTCTTCCAGAGGCTAGGCGGGGTCTGGTGAGGTGGTGGAGTTGTGCGAGGGCGAGAGAAAGCTCGGGGGGTGCTATTTATAGATGGCCCGAGGCGGTTGCCGTGAATGGATAAGTCCGGCGAGTGTTACGGCGGTGCAGGGCATTGGTCGGGGTGGTTTTAGGGTTGAGGGCCATCGTGGAGGTCAACTGATTTAGTTTGGATGCTAAACGAGCCGTGATTGGGTGCTTTGGGCATGCTCGACGGAACGGAGCGGCGCGGACCCGTCGGTGGCAGGGAGCACGTTCTGTGCTTGCCGGGCCACGGCGACGGTGCCGCGGTCGTGCGCTGGCATGCATGAGCCACGCGGAGCGCTAGGGAGAGCTGGGCGTCGCAGAACGGCGTTCGGCTGGGGTGGTGCCTTCTGTCGACCGTCACGGGAGGTCCCGACGCCGCAGAAGACGCCAGCGAGGTTGGGCCAGGGCGCCACCGATGCCAGGAATGAGCCAAGCGCTCGTGTGGTGCTCCGGACAGAGAGGAGGGATCAGAGCAACGTGCCAGTGTGCACTGCCGACGCGGACCGAACTCTCGACGAGGAGAAACGACACTCAACTCGAAACTTCAATATTTCTGAAATCGCAAGAAAACAAAGGCGGCCAGGTGTTCGGCTGTAATGATTTTGGCATGTGGGAGTTTCTCCTTGAGCTGATTTTTGGTGGAGGGGCCTCTCATTGCATCTAGAGGCTGCCTGAATTTTTGTGGAATTTTTGGAGCAGAGAAGATATGAATTTCACCAAATTTTACAAATCTGGTCCAAACTTGCAGAGACTGAAATTTGAAATTTTTGAAAAGAAGAGGAGTGGATCTTGATTGTTCTAGGTTGTGGGTACCAAGGACTATCCAGGGGAGTTGGTTTGAGGTCAAAGCTCAATTGCATTTAGGTACTTGCTTTGCAAATCACCTAGGCTAAAAATAATGGACAGAAAAGATTTGGGAGGAGAAATAAATGAAATAAAATTCAGAAAAGGATTGAACTTGTTGAGATAGAATGTTTGGATTGCCCCAAAGTGGAAGGAGTGATTTTTGGGAAGATTTTACCATGTGGTGCATGGTAAAAATCATGAGTGGTTTCAATATTGGAGAAGATGTAAAACTCCTATGGTTTTCTTTTTAAAAGAAAAAAATAGAATCCAAAATTTTTGAAAATTTTGAGAAGAGGGCAATCAGAAGAAAAGTTTAAAAACCAAACACCAGAGTTGAAGGAGATGCCAAAATAAAATCCTTGCTAGAGGGAAAAAGTTTTTGAGAGAGATTTTTGGAAGGGTTTAGAAGACCTTCTTCAAATCCAACAATTTTTTGAAGAAAACCAAAAGAATATTTTTGGAGTGTCGCAAGAGCCCTGCCCGGACTACGGACAGGAAGGTTGGGATGCGGACGATGAAGAAATTCAACGCCCACCCACCACCCACTTTGTAGCCACCGCCGATGATTTAACCGACATGCTCGACTTCGACCAAGACATCGACAAGATAGACGACGATGCCGGAGACGACCAAGACCCAGCGCCACAGGGCACTAGAAGGCCACCTCGCCATACGACATATACATGGTGGATATCCCAAAAGATGGGAATGGCGATGGAACAACGGAGGATGACCCTCCAAAGCAACCAAGCGCCGACGCCGTGCGCGCGCCTAAATCCCGCCACAAAGAAAACGGTGATTCCGCACGGATATAACAACACCCCGGACAAGATCGAAGACAACCCTCCAGCAGGACTCAGCCGCAGGAGGAGGGAGAAGCAAGTCCGCATTTACAAGGCGGCAGAAAGAGAGGTCGAGGAAGATAATTATGCGCCCTCGAAGATGAGGCAAGCCTCGACGATTTACTTAATTTGTCATGCCCGAGGATCCCGCCAACAGGAGCTGCTTTCAAACGCAGGCTTATAGCCACGACAAGCAGCCTCAAGAAAAACAGCAACAGCTTAGAGCTGACCAAGACCTACTACTCGACAGATGGATCAAGTCCTTGCAGCCAAGAGTACGAACTCGAACGCCTCCAAAAGCTACCCCAAACGCAGGCCGCTGTTTTGATCAGAGGAGGAAGCACCCAAGTCACCAACAAGACGACATGGCAGATCGCCACCCCTGCGGTCAGCTGATAGAGAAGCCTCTCGCCCTCCGCCAAGCCACACCCCGACGCCAAAAGTACCAAGGCACGAGAAACGCTACGGACTTATAGAGATATATTGAGGATAAGCAAACATACAAGATCGATCTACGGATCGCGTGGGCCTAATGACGCTGGATGATTACCGCTCACGGATACAGCAAACTTGGCCGGCCGAACACAAGAGACAAAGCTCATATGAGCTACGCCGTGATATTTCCCAATACGTAGGCGCCAAGACACCCACTATGCTTCACAGATGAAGTAATGGATCATCAAACTCCGAGGGCTTCAAACCCGTAAACATCGAATCATACGATGGTACCACAGATCCCACGGTCCGGATAGAGGACTATCTCCTCCATATCCACATGGCCCGCGGTGATGATCTACATGCCATCAAATACCTCCCACTTAAGCTTAAAGGACCAGCTCGGCATTGGTTCAACAGCTTGCCAAAGAGAATCAATTGGTTGTTGGGAGGACCCGAAGCCGCATTCCTTGATAACTTCCAGGCACATATGTGCGACCACCAGATGCCGATGACCTTAGCCACATAATTCAGCAGCCGTAAGAATCGCCGATAATTCGACACGGTTCCTAACAAAGAAAATCAAATCGTTGACTGTCCGGATGCAGAGGCCCATGCATCCTTCAAACATAACATCCGCGACGAGTGGCTTGCCCGCACCTAGGACAGAAAAGCCAAAATCCATGGCATCCTCACAACACTAATGACCCGCTTTGCGGGAGAGGACAGCTGGCTAGCTCAAGCAACAACTTGGCCAAACATCCCGATAGTTCGGATACCAAGGACGGCAATGGCAGGTCACGTCAAGAATAAGAACAAGCGCCAGATTAACAGTGATAATATCAAGATACGGCCGCCAATGCCGGATTCAGAGGCTCTAAACCCGTCACGGAAGAAGCCATTCAAAAGAAATACCCAGGGCCCGGCCCAACTTGAGGGAATACTGATCGCTTGCGATACATGGCACCCCCGAAAACTAGCTAATCACACCAACAGGACTGTTGGGTGTTCAAGCAAGCAGTGCAAGTTATGCCAAACTCAATGACAAGGCTGTATAGCGATGACGAGGAGGAGCCCCGGCCGTCGAACAATAGAGGACATAAGGGCTTTCCCACACAAGTGCGGACGGTGAACATGATATACGCAACCCATATACCTAAAAGGGAGCGGAAACGTGCACTAAGGGACGTATATGCGATGGAGCCAGTCGCCCCGAAGTTCAACCCATGGTCTTCCTGCCCAATCACCTTCGATCAAAGGGACCACCCCACTAGCACCCGTCACGGCGGTTTCGCCACATTGGTTCTTGACCCAACTATTGACGGATTTCACCTAACCAGAGTCCTGATGGACGGCGGCAGCAGCCTGAACCTGCTTTATTAGGATACAGTGCGCAAAATGGGCATAGACCCCTCAAGGATTAAACCTACAAAGACGACCTTTAAAGGCGCCATACCGGTGTAGAGGCCAGTTGTACGGGCTCGCCACACTCAAAGTGGTCTTCGATCCCGGATAACTTCCGGCAAAGAGTTTATCTTCGACATCGCCCATTCCGCAGCGGGCTATCATGCACTTCTGACGAACCGACGGTAAAGTTCAATGCGGTGCCACACTACGCATACCTCAAGCTCAAGATACCAGGCCCTCGAGGAGTAATCACGGTCAATGGAAACATCAACGCCTTCTCCGAACGGAGGAGCACACGGCGTCCTCTCGGGCGGAGGTATAAAGCAGCCTCTCACAGCAATTCTCGAGTCCGCCATTAAGCCGCCCGGACACCGCTGCTACCGAGTAACCTACAACAAGACCGCCTGAACGATTCAAGCATCGCCAGAGTAATCCGCCCCAACCCAAGCCCTCGCGAAATTGCGGTTAGTATTACGCTGCACATAATTACGCCTCGAGATACCATGGGCATATGGGGAGGGGCAAAACCACAAGACGCCAAGAATGCGGCTTGACCGCACTGTGGGCCCCGATTGTGTCATTCTTTTCTTTTTTCCTTTTCTTCTTTTTCTTAATTTCAGGACTCCGCTTTTCAAGTCCCGTCCGCACTAGAATCGCCAACTCACGATGCAATAGCTGGGAAGCGTAAAGCCACGCCGAGTGTTCGTGTAGTCTCTATTACGATCATTATACCTATTTTACATACCATCCCGCAGCTTACCCCTGGAGGGGGACATGTTAGATAGTCCCATCCCTTGCTCTTCGCACTATTTGTATCGTTCTGCTTTCGTTGCAGTACCTTTTTGAATAAACAATACATAGCTTTTGCTTATTATTGCTCTGCTTCCTTTATCTATACATATGTTCATTTCATGACATGTCGCACCCGTACACATTGGTACGGCCAATACACCAGGGGCTTAAGTACCCCAAAATTATGGTGTGATAAGTCCAAACACTTTCACAAGTGCGGCACCCCGAACTTATAGCATTATATGAATTGGCTCCGAATCATGTCTTGGGTCAATAGTTGGGTTTTCCTGCCCCTGTTTTGGTACTTACGCCTGCTATATCGCTAAGGTAGCACCGGAGAACCATCGCTATTGTGCCCAGCTTGAGCTGGGTCGAGCACCTCAAAGGAGAAAGCTAAACTGACCGTCATGATAGGGCGAGAGCCGGTCGCTGTTTGAGAGGTTTATTCGGTCCCTAAAGACTTATGCCGCTTAGAGCGGGAACCGAATTGTTCGCCAAGGCGTGATAACGCCTCAACTCAGCCTTCCGAATACTAGGCTTCACCAAATTTAAAATTATAGAATTCTATGGCTAAGTGAGAGTGTTCAAGCATTATAAGTCCGTTGCCTTGTTCATTGTGTTGAGCGCCCCTCAGATGGACCCAAGAATGGGAACAAGAGTGCTCAAGTTTATCCCAACACCCAAAGACTGTGGCATGGGGGCTGAAGCCAACAACTTGCCATCTCTCAAATTTGATAAACGGCCGCATGTAAGGTAATATTTTAAATTAATAAGCGCTTGCTTAGCGATATGAACAAGTTTTCAGCGCATAAGATAACAAATGCGAGTCTATTAAAAATTACATCTTTGGAGCACTCATCCGCTATTCAAGGGCACCTTCAGAGGCCCTCATAGTACATTTCGGGCGGCGATGCTCCTTCCTTCGGTGGCCTGTCCGTCCACAAGCTTCTCCACATCCAGCTTGCCCCAAAGGCACTTTAGCACGGGCAAGGTCCCGACGGACACCTTCAATGCAGACGGAGCGCTTGATGACTTCAACCGTGGACAAAGGCCCACCACCGCTGCACTAAGCCAAGTAGCTCCTGTGCATGGCTTCCAATGGCCACACCGCTTATAAGGTCCTTCATGGCCTGTTCGGCGACCTTGTGGAGCTCGACCAGCTGCTTCAGCTGGTCGCTCAGGGCACTGGATGTTCGGCCTCAAAGATACCGAGACCGTAACACCTTTTCCGCCGAGCTCCCATCCTTGGCGCGTAGAATGCGCAAGATCGTATACACTACGGGCAAATCGCGAATGCTCCCGGAGAGCTCCGAACCGGTAAGTAATAGGTAATTCACTTTCACATGCTTGCTTTGCATAAAGAATGCCTTACCCGCCGCCTCTTCTTTAACGACTCAATTTCTTGAGGGCTTTTGGGCCTCGGCCTTAGCAGCTTTGGCACTCTCAAGAGCCGAGGCGAGCTCGACTCGATTCTTCGAGTCACGCCCAAACTCTCATGTTTTCCACGAGAGCTTGAGCTCTTGCCAGACTTTGGCCAGCTGCGCCCCTTCTCTCGCTCGGTGCGCTCCACAGCCGCTTGAGCTGCCACGGACACCGCTTCCTTCGTGGTCGCCACTGCTCGTGGGCCCCCTGCAGCACTCCATGTTATTCCTGTTATTTTTGCAACCAAACCTTTCTATAAGGCATTTATTTAATAAGGTACTACTTACCTTCCTTGTCCTCGAGCTGCTTGGCTTGGCCGAGCTCGCTTCGGACCGCCGAGGCTCGCTTCAATGCATTGACCTCCACAACAAGGCGCAGAGGTCAGCAGCAAGAGCCTGCATTCCCATATTGACATACTTATGTTAGACTCTCATGATATCTTTTAGATCCTTAGTCCGCCTTTTCTTTCCAACACCAACTAAGCATCGTGGGCTACTGCCTATGCGGTAATATTTTTACATATTCTAAACTTACCTCAAAGCCTGTTAGAAGGCTTGTATAGCTTCGTCAGCCCGCCTTGGCGGATCGAATCTGTCCGGATCACCGCACTCATAACAAAGGCAAAGGTTCCTCCTCGATGAAGGTGCTGTTAAGCGCCCAAGAGCTATCCGTGCCTCCGGCTGGACGGAGGACACCGGCGCCTTACCCTTCTTACGAAGGGACCGCTGTTTGGACTCGAACCGCTGAAGGTTCCGCATGGAGTCCGGACAAGGATCGGGCTTAGAGCCCCGGGGTCTTGCCCCCACGCTACCGAGTCCGGAGGTTGCCTTGTGGCGCCTCCCGCCACCTCCTTCTGACCAAGCCCTTTGGGGCCCTACCATGGCGCCGTCTGCAGCATGGGGTGAGGAGGCGGTCGGAAGTGAAGTACTTCCATTTCGATTTAACTCAGTGGACCCGCCGATTTAATTGATGAACTCGCCTTTGGGCGGGCTGCATGATTGTTCGCATTAGAGAACGCTATGCAATGATAAAAAGCCATGGGTATCCGGACACTTACGATCTCGCCAGGGCTTGGTCCTTGTTGGCCAATCCTCCTCGCCGCCGCCGACGCTGGTGGAGAAGTCCGGAGGAAGGGTTCTTCCTTCTTGATTCCTCCGCCTCCCCAGCTTGGGGCGGCCTTCCTTTTCTCTCCTCTCGCCGGGGAGAAGCTTTTTCCTCCTCCTCGCCCTCGGGAGAAGATTCTGCTTCAAATCTGACAGCACTCTAGCGCCGGAGCTCCTTCGAGTTCCCGTGGCCTCCTTCTTGGTTTTCTTCTCCGCACCACATGGGGTACCGGAGCTAGCAGCCCCGCCAATCGGGCGTCACTGGGTCTTCCGACAAAGGAGCCGGACAGTTAATCTATCCGGACGCCTTCAGCCAGTCCTGCCAAAGATTAGGGAGTTTTAGATCACACATAGAGTCAATCTATGAAAAAGAGTCCCGTAAAGGGTAAAATAACTTACTCGCTGCCTTGACGCCATGAGCTGTATCCGCGATCTTTGTTAGCGGATGCTGGGCTTCGCGCGCTTGAACAGACCTTCCGCATCTTCGCACGTAGTGTCAAGAGCCGCTCAAGGTTCGTGTTGTGCCAAATCGAACTCCCACAAATTAAAGACCCGTTGTTGGCATGGGAGAATCCGCGGATGAGCATCACCGGATTACGCCGACAAGCCCGAGATTCTTGTCCACCAGGTTTCGGACGCATGTTTGAGTCCGGATAGCTCGTCCAATTCCCCACGCCAGCCCGCTCTTTCCATGACGAGAGCCGAGTGGGGAAGCCAAATCTGAATTGGGGCCGCCACCCATTCGGGTCGCGGGCTCGTGATGTAGAACCACCCCGATTGCCACCCTTTATTGTCTCCACAAAGGCGCCGAGCCATAGGACCTTGGCCATCTTGTCGACCATGGCGCCCAAGACTTCTTGACGGCCGCCCACTACCTTCGCCTAATATTGAAGATCTTCAGCCATAGGTCAAGTGGGGCTGGATGCAGAGAAGGCTTCCCACACGACGATAAACGCCGAGATATTGAGGATAAAATCTAGGGCTGTTCGTGGAAGTCCAGGCCGAGTAGAACATGAGCCCCGACAAATGGGTGAAGTGGAAAACCTAGTCCATGGAGGAAGTGGGGAGAAACACCACCTCTCATGGGGCCTCGATTGGAATGAGCTGCCCTGCCGGGCAGCTCAGGCACGATGTCGCCAGACAAATATCCGCCTCCTGTAGTCTTTGTGGATGTGCCCTCCGTGACGGAGGAGGCCATCCACCTGCCTCCCGCCTCCCGACATGGTTGGAGAAGGTTGAGGTGGGATGCGGACTTGGGCGCTGGAGCTCGAAAAGGAGAAATGGGTGAGCAATGGAGGAAGAAGGCGAGGTGAAAAGGTGGATCCTTATCCCATATATGGACGGACGGGTTATGCGCCCCACCAGCCCGGGTAATACTCGCTATCTCCCAAGCACCAGAATCAATGGCGCGGATGGGCTACCCGATCCGTATTGATGAGAATCCTGAATAAGGGGCACGATCTATGCTTTGATAAGACGTGCTAAGGAAACCGCCGCTAAACACGCTAAGGTGGAACGGTAAAAACGATTCATATAAAGGCCTGGCCGTGGTGTGATGTCACGCCACGGAATACGTCAGCAGATCTGTGCAAGTATGTGGAACTTGTTTTGCAGAGCCGGACACTATCCTGGTGTTCAAAACCTTCTATGAAGTATTCGGAGGAGGAACCCGCCTTGCAATGCCGAAGACAATATGCGCCGGACTCGCTGCCATTGAAGCCTGGTTCGTGGGCTACCGAGGAGTCCTGAGTAGGGGAGTCCGGATAGCCGAACTATCATCACGGCCGGACTCCAAGACTATGAAGATACAAGATTGAATACTTCATCCCGTGTCCGGATGGGACTTTCCTTGGCGTGTAAGGCAAGCTTGGCAATACGGATATGTAGATCTCCTACCATTGTAACCGACTCAGATAACCCTAACCTATCCGTGTCTATATAAACCGGAGGGTTTTAGTCCGAGGACTAACAACAATCATACCATAGGCTAGCTTCTAGGTTTAGCCTCCTTGATCTCGTGGTAGATCTACTCTTGTACTACCCATATCATCAATATTAATCAAGCAGAGTAGGGTATTACCTCCATCGAGAGGGCCCGAACTCTGGTAAAAACATCGTGTCCCTTGTCTCCTGTTACCATCCGCTTAGACACACAGGTCGGGACCCCCTACCCGAGATCCGCCAGTTTTGACACCGACAGCTGCCTTAAGCCGGGCCAAGGCATTGCTTCCAGAGTTAGACCTCGCAGACGCTGTTTTGGATATCCCAAATTTGAAGGAAGACGGCTCAGATTCAAGAAACAGACTTTACCGCCTGTGTGAGAATCGTACGTCCTGTGGCTACCATCATTGGGAATGATATTGATCTTACCAAGTATCAGCCGGGCTATGATAGCGAGAACCGGAGAATTCCAACACCTCACTATGATGACGCCACCGATCCCTCCAACTCGTAAGCAAACCTTTGCCCTCAAGTTGACCCAGCCAGTTTAATGATGATGAAGTTGAGTTTGAAGCCTTAAGCGGCATTGATCGACCTCGCCAACCTTCCGTGATAGGGCAGCGTATTTGAGAGGCGGAGAAGGATAACCCGTAATCTTCAAGCCCACCAAAGGAGTGAACCGCCAGCGTTATGTCTTTGCAAAACAATGCTTCATTATTCAGACTCGGGAGTCTTGTAATAGGGTAGAAAACCTCTCAACTTTGTCATGCATTCGCAAGCATGTTTGTGGCGCTTAATACTTTCGTAAGCCGCCATCGCTATATACTTCCAGCTTATGTTGATCTTTCCTTGATGTTAAAACTTTCTTGCTTTATCCTCGTATAAAACAAAACAGAATTCCTTGGCGATTTATCGCATCCGAGGTCACATAAAGTATTGATAACCCGGAGTACGAATCAAAACATCATATAAAGGCCGGCTTATGATTATAATCACAATAGCATACCTCCGATCTTTTTTGTATTCTCGCCGGCTTATGTGACCCAAATCATGATAGTGAGTTTAACTCCTGAAAATTGGCACATATGATGTTCACCCGGCCCCTCATAACATTTACGCCTTACGAAGTATAATGAATAATAAACTGAATTTAAAAAGGCCTCTGATTCAAATACGATCAGTGAACCGTTCCAAAGGGGTTAAGCTAAGATTCAGATATTTATCATATAGCCCCAAAGGGCTTTTGGCGATGCCGATCAAGTGGGTATCGACAGCTATGTTCTCTTTGGTTCAATACGACCTATGTTTGAACAGAAGCCCCAAGTGACCATGAGAGTTGTTTAATGACGCTGATTCGAATACGATCCACGTCAGATCCAAAGGGGTTAAGCTATGATTCAAATATGATCAAGAAGCCCCCAAGTGGGTTTGGCAAGATGCCGATCAATTGGGTATCGACAGCTATGTTCTCTTTGGTTCAATACGACCTATGTTTGAACAGAGGCCCCAAGTGACCATGGCTAGATTCAGATATGATCATAAGTTTGACCAAAGGGAAAGCTGGATTCAGATATGATCCGCCCCGTTGGTTGTTTCCACCACCTAGTAAAGAAGATATATAAACCTTTGAGGGTGAAAAGAAAAGAGGTCATGCTTTATTGCTTTATATAATATATACATTGCCAAAAGGATATATATATATATATATATATATATCTTGAGAGCCGTGGCTCAAGTATAGTAAGGTCAAGATGAGCTATGTTCCACGGTCATGGGTCTCTTCCTCCCACTTACGTGAGTCTTTGTGCTCTCGAACATCGATGAGATAGTATGACCCGTTGTTTTGAAAGATTAGTTGAAAGTGTGTTATATCGACTAGAGGGGGGTGAATAGGCGATTTTATGAATTCTTCATCGAGGAATTTGCCGTGAGGAAATTCCTTAGCTAAGAAATACTTGCAGCGGAATAAGTACTCGTAAGTAAGCATAACAGATTACAAGCATAGTCATCATGATGAAATGAAGACAATCACAGAGTACGAAAGCGAATCACAGGATAACACAAGATGAAGACAAACAGATCAAGAAATTGAACTGAGGAAATTGAGAAAGTCTTCACCAAAGTCTTCAAACACAGATATGAACAAACACTCAACACAAGAATGAGGAAATGAAAGGGTTGAGGAAATAGAACCAGTTAGGTTGGTGAAGACAATGATTTGGTAGACCAGTTCCAACTGCTGTCTCAGCTTGTACGTCTGGTTGAGCGGCTGAGTATTTAAACTCGAGGACACACAGTCCCGACACCCACCACCGAAAGCACGCAGCTCAGACACCAAGTCCTCACCGATTCTCCTTGAACTAAGGTCACATGCACTCGCCCAATCACTGTGGTAAGTCTTCAGCGATTTCCAAACCTTCACATACTTGGTCACCAACATCCACAATTCCTCTTGATGTTTCTAGACCATGACGCCTAACCGTCTGGAAGAAGCACAGCCTTCAAAGGTAAAAGCGCCGGATCCACGCAGGATCAATTTCTTCAAGGATGCTCAATCACTTTGGGTTTGTAGGGTTTGGTTTTGGGTTTTTCCTCACTTGATGATTTTCGCCAAAGTCCTCAGAGGATGGGTTGCTCTCAAATGACAAGTGTCAAGTTCTTCGAGCAGCCAACCAACTAGTGGTTGTAGGGGCGGCTATTTATAGCCTAGGGAGCAGCCCGACATGATAAGACATAAATGCCCTTCAATGATATGACCGTTAGGTGGATAAGATATTTGGGACAGTCAAGCCAAGAAAGAAAGAACGGTCGGAAATTTGAACATCAAATTCCTCGTGGCTATCATGTTCTCATCGTAGGCAATTCAGACCGGCGAATTTTAACTCCTCGCCGAATAAATTCTCAACACTGTAAGAGCTTCCTCTCACATCAAGAAATTGACTGAACTGTATGAGATTTCCAAAAGCTTCACTCAAGGGATTGGTAGGTGTAGGATTTTGAGTTGAGCATCACATGGAAATTTTTCCTTAGTATTTCTCGATTCTTTAACAAAGACGGTGTTTTATGACTCAAGAAAGAGAAAATGAAACTACGAAAACAAAAGTCTTCACGCTTCATGTTCCTCAAATGAATACCAAGTCTTCAAGGTCACACCAATTTCTTCACTTTCAAAGTCTTCGTAAAGTCTTCGTAATATCAAAGTCTTCATTGAAGAACTTCATTTTAGGGTCGACTTTCTCTCAGAAATATCAAACTCCTCATAGACTTATAGACCTGTGTACACTCACAAACGATTAGTTACTTAACCTATAAGTCTTCAATACACCAAAATCACTAAGGGCACTAGATGCACTTACAATCTCCCCTTTTGGTGATTGATGACAATATAGGTTAAGTTTTCAACGGGATAAACATATGAAGTGTAAATACGATAATGAGGATTTGATTGCAAGATATAGAAGAACTCCCCAAGATGTGCATAGTGAGGAATTTGCTTTTGAGGCAATGCACATTTGAAGAATTGAATCATGGAGATCTCCCCTATATCTTGTAATTCATACACGATTTAACATATAATATGAAGAATTTGAAATGCATGATGAAATATGGTGCTTGATGTTATGCAATGTAACGCATCAAGAGTATCGAGCCCAAATTGATTTGCTATGAAGATTTTCAAAGAGCTCACGAGAATCAGAGCATAACTATCAGAATCGAGCATAGAGCAAGAGCATAATGCATCAAAAGTATCAAAGCACCATCGGGTTTAAGATTACAACTCGATCCAATAAAAGGTTTCGTAAGAACGAGAGTTGTAACTTAATAAAATACTGTATATAGACAAAAACTAGACCCGCTTGAAGACTAACTCAAATTTCTCCCTTTGTCATCAAATGACCAAAAGGATCAAACCGAGGACTAACGCCTTGAAGAATTTCAAGTTGAAGACGGAGCGCCAAAGATTGTTGGGGTCGGTTGTTGAAGTAGGACCAGCAGCAGTTGTCTTCCAAATCTTCATTTTCATCGTTGTCGCGAGATGAAGAATAGGAGCTGGCCACCAAGGAAGGAACTTTGACCTTCTTGAATTTCTTCGAGGAGGTGCGACTCACCAAATTCTTCCTTGAGTCCCATTGATGCCAGCTTCTTCTTCATCAGAGACATGTGAAAGAACAGCCCAAAGCGCTTGAAGGTTTCATGAAGGTAGTAGTGGTTTTTCTTCACCGCATTGTGTGTTGAGGTCATGTTGTAAAGAAGAGTACCAAACCGACGCTTGACCCACTTATGATTGCGATCAACCTTCCGATGAAGACCGAGGAGTAATTCACGATCACCATCACCCCGGTGCAGAGCTTGAGGACTTTGCTTGACCGAGGTATTTGCGCCGAGTCATGTGTGGCGTAGTCATCATTGGTGGAGTAGGATGTCGCTTTGCAAAACTGTCCATCCAATGGACGAATGCCTTCATCTATCACAGCAGAGCCTTGCCCTTGTCATCACCGAGGTAATTGTCCGCTTGAGGACTTCAATCGGGGCAGGTAGCTGCAGTGGTTCAAAGTATCAGCCTTTGTAATTTAGTGAAGACCTTGACCGATGAATCTCATAATCCAAGGCGATAAGGCTTCAGCTCAAAAGGTGACATGGCAATGTTAGCCGAGTCCTCATGAAGAAATCATGGAAATTGACGGAACGCCATGGATGATGTTGAAAAGCATATTCTTCATGATGCCAACGACTTCTTCATCGCTCGAGTCGTGGCCTTTGATAGGACTCATAGTCTTCGCCGAAATTCGATAGACTGTCCGAGGCACATATAATAATTCCTTGACGAGGAATTTGGTTCTTGGGCCTGCCTTTGGCTTCAAAGGCTTCATCAAGACTTGCATATAGTGATTTGAAAGTTCTTTTCTTCAGAGATACGACGTGCACCATCAAGCGGAGGATCGAGTGGTAGGGCACGGCAATTCACTTGTCGGTGCCTTGTAGTGAGTGTTTTCATCATCCAATCTAAGACCCATGAATTCACATCTTCGCCTCCTCCGTGATGTGCAGGGTTGCATAGAATCAAGAATTAGCTCTTCATTCCAATCACAAATATCGCAGCAGAAGTTTAGAAGTCCTGCATCGTGAAGAACACCGAGGACTGGCTCAAAGCTCGGCAAATACTCCATATCCACATGAGGAATATGAGCATGATCAAGATTTTGTCCTTGTTGAAAAGCACCGAGGAATAGAAGTTGGCTTGGCCGGCAGTCCGTAAACGCCTCTTCCTAATGCGAGCGTAATCATAAGGATTATATTCAAGAAGAACACGTGCTCGGCAAAGAAATCTTCAGCCTTGAACTTTTGCTTGGTTGAGAACGGATTCTTTGCTTGGGCAGAGGGGTGTCGTGAGTTGCATCACCACCTCAGAATCACAAGTTCAGGTTCTTCACCGAGGAATTTCTTGTTCCTCAACAAAAGTACCGAGGATTAGCAAAGAGCAGCTTCATCAAGACTAGTGGCTGGAATTTCTTCATGCACGTAACCAAAGGTTGATTTTCTTCGAGTCCATTTGGACTGTTTGTGCAGGAGAGTGAGGAACTTGTTGGAGCGGGTGAAGAGAGGAGTATTGGGATGCTGACTTTCCCAAAAGTCATCATTTATCACCGAGTGGTGCATCCAATATCCACATCTTCATTTTCAATTTCTCAAGACCAGCTTGAGGAATTTCATAGTCCGATGAGGAAATAACTCGGGTTGAAGGGATTGCTTCCACTTCAATTTCTTCATCAATTTTCTCCGACGAAGCAAAGCAGATTGATGTTCTTCATCGATCCGATTGGGATCTCATAGTCTTCTCCAAAAGGAACAACTTCCTTTGATGGTATGGAGGAAATTGGAACAACATCAATTGGGTTTTCAAATGAGCTGGTCATTGGCTTCATTTTCTTCGCAGTCAAGAATCTGACGCAGCTGATGCTTTCTTTTTTTCACAAAGAGCTCGCTCAGAGCCTTTGGTTTTCTTCACATCGAAGCGATGGAAGAATTGGAGTTGGAGTTGGCGCAGGAGGAGCCGAGGAATTTGGTGCAGTTTCTTCAGAGCAACCGATGCAGCCTCTGCCTTGAGTAATTTCTTCAGCGCACCACTAGTGGGTGCCCCGCAGTTTCTTCAAAGGCCGGATGGGATCATCAGCCCTGAATCAGCATTTTCTTCAGCAGGCTGAATCATCAGCGGTGCCGGCATTTTCTTCAAGAGGGCTGAGCTGAGGCTCCACCGAGGAATTTCATGTTGCATCGGGCAGCAACATTTAGAATTTCTTCGTCAGTTGATTTAATCTGGTCTTTACTCCTTGCCAATCAGCATAGTGGGTATCAAGTTTTGCCGAGGTCTTGAATTTCAGTTTGAATTTGGAGAAGCTCCTCAGGTGTCATCTTGACAATGTTTTTCTTCAGGAACTTCTCTTTCCTGTATTGAGCCTTTTTGATTTCCCTTGCCTTCTCAAACTTCCATTTTTCTTCAGCGATGAAGTGAGTCAGCGCATGACTTTGACCAGGTGTCGATGAAGATCAGCAGAGGGTATTGGGATCATTGTGCCGTAGATCAATAAAGTCGAGGACTTTCTTCGATCCAATAGCAAAGGGCACAGATGTACCTTTGGCTCTAGCGGCCTTTACTTGACGGTCTCGATGATTTCTTCAAGTTCTTCATCGATGCCTCATCATCGATGGTACATGGAATACAACTTGTTTCTTCCTTGGCTAGGCCGAGGACCTCGCCCAACTGTTGCTTTGGTCTTCAAATGAGCCGGGCCGATGAAGAAATGGGGCAGCCGAGAACTTGCAGAGATGCTCGAGGCAATTGAAAACCAGGGTCCTTTGACAAGTAGCCAGTGCACAGGAACCAAGGTTTTGACGGAGCTGTTGAGGACTTTGGTGGAGCAGCAGCAGTGTGAGGAATTTGCTTGGAAGGTGCTGCTGAGGAACTTGGCCGTGAGGGCGCAGATGATGAAGCACTTGGCTTATGAGCAGGCTTCTTTGCATTGATTTCTCGGTTTGACCGAGACCTCAAGTGGCGTAGCAGCAGCAGAATCCTCATTGAATTTCTTCACCGCTTCCTTTGCTTGCTTTGCCAATTTTGCTTGACGCTTAGCCCATTCATCGTGAAAGTCCTCACCTCGCTTGATGCTTGTGGGATCAGCTACTTGGCCAGGTGCCAAAGGAGCTCTTGGGCATGGAGGATTTAAAGCTAATTTCTTCATGTACTTAGGAGTTACATATCTGTATTCCTTCCATTCCCGTGCCCATCTCCGCTCAATCTTCTCAATACGCACTTTGCGCTGATTTTTGCTTTCTTCATCCGGAGTGCAATAGTCAGATATATTTCCTCGTGGATTTCAAACGCTGTCATAACCTCGTGTTTCTTTCCTCCTTCGTGGGCTTTTTACCGCCTCGCCATTTTCTTCAGCTTGAGGAAATTGAACAATTGAGTTCTCTCAAGAAGTGTGCAGTTTTTCTTCGAGGAACGCTGCAAATGAGTTAAGTTGATGAGAACCTAGGGATTCAGCAATGACATTTGTACCGTGAACAGAGTATAGGTGCGAGGAATTTGGAGAGGTCATATGCTTCTCGTAAGGTTTTTCAAAAGAACAAGTTTTGAGGATTTTGACCAGATGAGTTTTGAAGAATTTCACTAAGCGCTTTTGTCTTAGGTTCCAGAGTTGTATAGATCGAGGATCCACACAATTGAGGAATCTTGAAGAAAATCATTGCTTAGAGAAACGAATCAAGAGATTTGAGGTGTTCATATGTGTGAAGAATTTGAAGAATAAACACCTTTGAAGAATTTGAAGAAGATTTGAGAATCAAAGCGAGTAATAAAAGTAACTTTTAATTTACCCGAAGTGAAGAACACGACGAACTGAGAAGAACAGTTGGGAAGTTCGTCTGCTCAGATCTTCCACGCCTAACTTGGCAGAGGAAATCAGCTACGGCGACGGCGGAGTGAAGATTTTCCACGGTCGGCGCGAGTACGCCGGGCGAAGAGGTCAAGGCAAGGAAGCTTTTCCTCACCGGCGATTTATGGAGAAGCGGCGGCGCTAGGGTTTTGAGGAGCTCGAGCGGGAGAGAGAGGTCGAGCAGAGTAAAAGAGTGAGGAAGGGAGAGAGGGGTATTTATAGACACGGTGAAAAACGGATCGCCCGAAGATTTAGGACTAACATGCCCCGACCGCTTCCCTTCTCACGACATGTGTCACCCACGTATCGTAGTGGAGATCGTACGATCGTGGGTGAATAAAGTAATGCATCGGGATGCGGAACGGTTTGAGCGGTAAAATGAAGGTTTGAATAAGATTCGTTTTAAAGTTCCGCTGTAATTTCTTCAGCTGTCAAGGACACAAAGAAGATTTTGAACGAGTTTCAAAGTAGAACGCATATGAAGAATTTGTGAATGGATTGGGTTGAGTATAGCATAGAGGGGAAGGGTCCCATCACATTCACTTAGCGAGAAAAAGCGACTTGAAGAAATAGCCATAAGTGAATGTTGTAGAGGACATAAACCCATATATATATATATATATAATGAAGAAAGACGACGAAAATAGTCAATGAAAATTTTGCGAAAGAAGATTTTGCAAAGTTGAAGAATTTGAAAACTCAAGAATTTCAAAACTGAGGAAAACTCAAATTGAAGATTTTCAACTTTGGTGGTGGCGTGACTCCATCAGATAAGAATGATGATTTCAGACACCGCGCATAATTGTCGAGGGTTCTCGAGAATCAAATTCTTCATTAATTTCTTCACACTTAGAGTGTTATTCTTCATTGATTGAAGAAAACGCTTTCTTCATGTGTTGCACATCTAAGTCATCAATTTTGCATAAGTGTTAGGATGTGTGCCTTTTCAAAGAACATTCAAGATTCTAAGATATTTAGCTCACACCGCAACTTGCTAAATCTCTTCTCATCCAAGGGCTTAGTGAAGATATCAGCTAGCTGTTCTTCGCCTTCACGTGCTCGATGGAGATGTCGCCTTCAACACATGATCACGAAGAAAATGATGACGAATTTGAATGTGCTTTGTCTTCGAAAGTGCTGAACTGGTTGTGAGCAATCTTGATGGCACTCTCATTGTCACAATAGAGAGGCACATTCTTCACGTTGATGCCGTAGTCCTTGAGGGTTTGCTTCATCCATAGTAATTGAGCACAACACGAGCCAGCAGAATGTATTCAGCTTCCGCAGTGGATGTGATACGCAGTTCTGCTTTCTTCGAGGACCAATGCATCAAAGATCGTCCGAGGAAATGACAAGTACCAGATGTTGACTTATGTCCACACGATCACCAAAGATAGTCGAGTCGTAATATCCAATGAGATCAAAAGTAGAGCCCTTGGGGTACCATAATCCTAGTGTTGGTGTGTGAGCTAGATATCAAGAATATGCTTCACAGCCTTATGGTGTGATTCCTTCTGTAGCTTGAAATCGGGCACACATGCAAACACTAAGCATTATATCTGCCTAGATGCACATAAGTACAATAAAGAACCAATCATGGAGCGGTATACCTTGTGATCAAGTCAATACCATTTTCATCAAGGCATAGATGGCCATTTGTGGGCATAGGAATTTTGACACCTTTGCAATCTTGCATGCCAATTTCTTCAGACATCTTTGAGGTATTTCTCCGAGATATGAATATGCCATTGTGTTGTTGATTTAATTTGAAGACCTAAGAAGAATTTCAACTCTCCCATCATAGACATTTGATATTCTTCACTCATCATATAGGCAAATTCATCACTATAACGTTGGTCAAGACAGCCAAAGATAATATCATCAACATATATTTGGCACACAAACAGTTCACCATCATAAGATTTAGTAAAGAGAGTAGGATCGAGTGAACTGGTGTGAAGCCATTCTTCACGAAGAATTCCTTCAATGTATCATACCACGCCGAGGGGCTTGCTTGAGGCCATAGAGGGCCTTATTTAGTCTCAAGACTTTGTCGATTCTTTGGATCTTCAAAACCTGGGGTTGAGCAACATATACTTCTTCCTCAAGCTTACCATTGAGGAATGCACTTTTCACATCCATTTGATATAAAGTGATATTGTGATGGTTAGCATAGGCGTAGTAATATGCTAATAGACTCAAGTCTAGCAACAGTGCAAAAGTTTCATCAAGTCAATTCCTTCAACTCTGCGGTAGCCTTGAGCTACTAGTCGTGCTTTATTCCTCACCACAAGACCATTTTCATCTTGCTTGTTGCGATAGATCCACTTTGTGCCAATGATATTATGCTTGCGAGGATCTCGGACGCTTGACCAGTTCCTGACGTTGTTGAGCTCGAATCGATGTAATTCTTCTTGCATGGCCTGAATCCACTCCGCTCAGAAATGCTTCATCTACCTTAGTGGGCTCTGTGATAGAGACAAAAGCATAGTGCCCACAAAAGTTAGATAAATGTGAAGCTTTTGAGCGAGTGAGAGGACCTCGCGCTTTAATGTCATCGATGATCTTCTCCACTTGTACTTCTTTTGCAACGCGAGGATGAGCTGGTTGTCGCCGAGGAATTTGATCATTTTCCTCAAAGACCATTTTCTTCAAAGATTATCTTCAGTGCATCACCGACGTTCTTCACAGACAGAATGAATTCTTCAGCAGTTTCTTCAAGAGGAATGACATCCTCGCTGCCTTTAACCTGATAGAATCCTCAAAAGTGCTGGTTCGCCTAACACAGTAAGGTAGGTGCTCTTTGCAGCCATTAGTTTCATCGAATCAAGACATCTACAAAGGTCAACAATCTTGTGAAGTGCGATGTTGAAGACTCAGAGGTGTGCGAGTCCTTTCCGTAACCAAGCATAAACCTTCATGTGCTTTCGCAAATTTAGAGTTGTGGTGAGGATCTCTAATCCAGCATTTAGCAATCAAGACTTTGAAATAACTTACATTAGGTTTCTTGTCGTGAGGAGTTCATAGGCAGTCTTCTTGAAGAATTTGTGAAGATATACTGTTGATGATGTGGCACGCAGGTCAATTGCTTCAATCCGTAAACGACTAGGCGCTTTGTATTCATCAAGCATAGTGCGAGCCATCTCAACAAGAGTTCTGTTCTTGCGCCCACGACGCCATTTTGCCGAGGAGTATAGGGAGCAGATAACTCATGAGTAATACCAAGTTCATCAAGATAGTCATCAAGACCGAATTTTGAACTCAGCCCATTGTCACTCCCGATGTGCTTGATCTTCACACCAAAGTTAGTTGAAGCCTCGAGGAAAATCGCTTGAAGATTTCCTGCACTTGATTTTTGTAAGTAACAATGTGTACCCATGTGTAACGAGAGTAATCATCAACAATAACAAAGCCATATAGTGATGCTTCATTAACGACACTGAGTAATGATTGGGACCAAAGAGGTCCATGTGAAGCAATTCAAGGGACGAGTAGTGGTCATGATAGTCTTCACTGGATGCTTGGCCTTGGTCATTTTTCCAGCTTCACAGTTCGCATAAGTGATCCTTGAGGAATTTGACATTCTCAATGCCAATGACATGCTTCTTCTTCGCAAGCGCAGTAAATTCCTCATGCTCATGTGACTAAGTCGTCGATGCCATAGCCAGCCTTCAAGCTTTTGCAAGTAGGCACATGGCTGGTTGTGGTCCTGTGGAGAAGTCAACAATATACAAGTCTCCTCTCCTAAAGCCTTCAAGACTTTGGAATTGTCACCCCATAATCACAACACAACGATATTTGCCAAAGATAACAACCATATCAAGATCACAAAGCATTGAGATCGACATGAGGTTATATCCTAAAGACTCAACAAGCATGACTTTGTCCATGTGCATGTCCTTAGAGATAGCAACCTTACCAAGACCCAATACCGACTTTTGCCTTTGTCAAGAAGATGATATGCTTCAGATGTGACGGTGATAAGGAGCATCCATCAATAGATTCTTGTCACCAATGTGATTTGTACATCCACTATCGAGAACCCACTCTGGTTTTGGGTTGATCATCCCGCAGATGAATTAGTATAACTTACGATCTCATATACTTCATCGCTGAAGAATATGATATCAAGTTCATCGATGAATTTCATCACCAAGATTCAGATAAGCAAGATGAGGACGGTGAAATGAAAGTTCATTTCATCATGATTAGCCTCAAGGCCCTTTCGTGCAATTTTGTCGTGCCCCAAAGAAATTCTTCAGACGTTAAGGCACGCCCGAGACCTGACCCCGCAGAAGAGATTAGTTCTTTTCTTCACCACCCACATCTCAAGGGGTGGCAAAGAGTTCATCACTCATGAAAGCACCATATGAGAATGGTGGCATAGAGGCCAAACCATTTCGCTTCACATAAGAGGGGTTAGGTAAGCATATGAATAAGCAGAGAAATTCTTCGAGGACTTATGAACATATTGGTTTGAAGAATAATGCACATATTCATAGCCCTTAGCTCTACCTCATGAAACAGAGTTGTTAGCACGATGATAATCATATGAGGACTTTGATCCTTTGAGGAATTTGATCCACGTGAGGAATTTGGTCCGTATGAGGACTTGGATCCATATGAAGAATTTGGTCCATATGAAGAATTTGATCTGGGGTTCCTTTTCTTCACCGGTGGTGTCATGAGGACATTCACCAAGATTTTCAAGGCACTTCTTGGGAACCCAGATTTTCTTCATAGGGGAACCGCTCTCGCAGCTTAGTGCCAACATATCTAGCAAATACTTCACCATTCTGATTTTTGAACAGTTTATAGTTTGAGTCAAATGACTCATCAATGTAATGAGGAAATTCGCATGTGAAGCCAGATAAGGTAGATGGATCAATCGAGGTCCCTTTGCAGCAACCCATGAGGTTTTGGGATACCGCCAGCTTCCAAAGACGCTCCATCAAGATTGAGTTTCCTCTCAAAGGCAATACCTCTTCCTAGGGTTCCTGTTGAGGATCTGCTTTTAAGCACATCACAAAGAGTCTGATGCCCTTTGAGGCTTTTGTACATGCCTGTCATGTACAATTCCTTCACCCTGCATCGTCAAGGATACTAGCAATGTCCTCGATGAGGAATTAGTGATAGCAGAGGCAGGTGAAGAATTTGTAACAGCTTGAAGCATTTGAACATTCAGTGAAGAATTAGCGATTCACGCTCAATGCACTTTAAGCATGGAGGAACAAATTCTTCTTGAGAAGCGCTGATTTGTTGAGCAAGTAATGAATCGCGCCCTTCAAGATCTTCATAACTCGCCTTAGCTTCTCAAGATCTTGCTTTTGAAGAAATTCATAAGAAAGTTTCTCATGATCGATAAGAGAGTGTTATGATGACCTTGAAGGTTGTCAAGCCTAGACCAAGTCTCAAGATTTTCAATGTGGCTTGAGTGCGATCCATTTCTTCACCTAACATATCATCACTCTTATCTAGCATGTTTTGAACCTTTTCAAAAGCCCTTTGTTGTTTTATAGCAATCTTAGCAAGTTTAGAGTAGCTGGGCTTGAGATCCTCATCGATTCATTTTCACTAGATTCAGAGGAGGTGAAATTGAGTACCTTGGCACCTTTTGCCATGAAGCAATAGGTGGAGCGAGTCATCATTTTCCTCATCAGCTTGTCATGGAGTCAGCTTTCTTCAAGGTTGAAGATGGACTTGCTAACATAAGCAGAGCAAGAGCCGACTAGCCACACCAGATTCGGATTCTTCAAACTCCTCCTCTTCCTCATTTTCCTCGATTCAGCTTCAGAGTCCATTTCTTGCCAATGAATGCCCGAGCCTTTTTGGAGCTGCTCTTTTGTGAGAAGAAGGTTTTGAGGATTTTGATGATGAAGATTTTGATGATTTCTTCTTCTTCTTCATGTCATCGTAACTCGTAATCCTTGTGCTTCTTCTTCTTTAATTCCTTTTCCCATCGAGGACAATCTTGGATATAGTGACCAGGTTTCTTGCATTTGTGACAAAGTCTTCTTATAGTCACTAGATGAGGAATCACCTTCTTGAGGATTTTCCAAAGCGACCACGCCTTGAGAATTTCTGAATTTCTTCACGAGCAAAGGCTAGCTCCTCGCCAAATTCTTCAGATCTCCAAGGCTACTACCGTAGTCTTCACTCTCGATTCGGACACAGCCTTGGCCTTCGTGGCACGTGTTTTTCCATAGCCGTAACCATAGAGATCTCTTTTCAGAAGTCGAACTCGTGAGTATTTAGCCTTCGAGGATATCAGCAGGATCAAGAGACTTGTAGTCAGCTCGCTTTGTATCATCGCGCTGCGAGTATCAAATGAGGAATCAAGCTTATCTTAGTAATTTCTTCACCACCTCATGGTCGGTGATGTCAATGGCACCCAAAGGCTTGAAGCTCATTTGAGATGTCAAGAGGCGATCAAGGTTTGTTGAACATTTTCGTTGTCGAGTCTTTTGAAGCGTTGAAGAGATTCCAAGAACATCAACTCGAGAGTCACGCTGAGTTGAAACACCTTCATTTACTTTGGACAGCCTGTCCCGTATGAGTTTGGCAGATTCCAAAGCACTCACTCTTCCATATTGACCTTTGCTCGATGGCCACATATGATATTCTTCGCTTGAGAATCGAGTTGCTTGAATCTCTTCACATCAAGATCATTCGTAGAAGGTGTGACCGAGGAAACACCTTTGTCACAACATACCGTAGATCGTTGTCAATTGCTTCAAGATGCATTCGCATTTTGTTCTTCCAAGAGGGGTAGTCCGTCCCATCAAGGTAGGACACCCCGCCGAGACCTTGATCATACCAAGCGGCCGATATAACTAAAACTCCGTGGTTAAACTAAATCACACGTAACAAGGGAGTACCTTGCTCGATACCAATTGAAAGTGCTATATCGACTAGAGGGGGGTGAATAGGCGATTTTATGAATTCTTCACCGAGGAATTTGCCGTGAGGAAATTCCTTAGCTAAGAAATACTTGCAGCGGAATAAGTACTCGTAAGTAAGCATAACAGATTACAAGCATAGTCATCATGATGAAATGAAGACAATCACAGAGTACGTAAAGCGAATCACAGGATAACACAAGATGAAGACAAACAGATCAAGAAATTGAACTGAGGAAATTGAGAAAGTCTTCACCAAAGTCTTCAAACACAGATATGAACAAACACTCAACACAAGAATGAGGAAATGAAAGGGTTGAGGAAATAGAACCAGTTAGGTTGGTGAAGACAATGATTTGGTAGACCAGTTCCAACTGCTGTCTCAGCTTGTACGTCTGTTTGAGCGGCTGAGTATTTAAACTCGAGGACACACAGTCCCGACACCCACCACCGAGCACGCAGCTCAGACACCAAGTCCTCACCAGATTCTCCTTGAACTAAGGTCACATGCACTCGCCCAATCACTGTGGTAAGTCTTCAGCGACTTCCAAACCTTCACATACTTGGTCACTCAAGCGATCCACAATTCCTCTTGATGTTTCTAGACCATGACGCCTAACCGTCTGGAAGAAGCACAGTCTTCAAAGGTAAAAGCGCCGGATCCACGCAGGATCAATTTCTTCAAGATGCTCAATCACTTTGGGTTTGTAGGGGTTTGGTTTTGGGTTTTCCTCACTTGATGATTTTCGCCAAAGTCCTCAGAGGATGGGTTGCTCTCAAATGACAAGTGTCAAGTTCTTCGAGCAGCCAACCAACTAGTGGTTGTAGGGGCGGCTATTTATAGCCTAGGAGCAGCCCGACATGATAAGACATAAATGCCCTTCAATGATATGACCGTTAGGTGGATAAGATATTTGGGACAGCCAAAGAAAGACAAAGAACGGTCGGAAATTTGAACATCAAATTCTCGTATATCATGTTCTCATCGTAGGCAATTCAGACCATGAATTTTAACTCCTCGCCGAATAAATTCTCAAATACTGTAAGAGCTTCGCTCTCACATCAAGAAATTGACTGAATCTGTATGAGATTTCCAAAAGCTTCACTCAAGGGATTGGTAGGTGTAGGATTTTGAGTTGAGCATCACATGGAAATTTTTCCTTAGTATTTCTCACCCCTTTAACAAAGACGGTGTTTCCTATGACTCAAGAAAGAGAAAATGAAACTACGAAAACAAAAGTCTTCACGCTTCATGTTCCTCAAATGAATACCAAGTCTTCAAGGTCACACCAATTTCTTCACTTTCAAAGTCTTCGTAAAGTCTTCGTAATATCAAAGTCTTCAGTTGAAGAACTTCATTTTAGGGTCGATTTTCTCCGTAAATATCAAACTCCTCATAGACTTATAGACCTGTGTACACTCACAAACGATTAGTTACTTAACCTATAAGTCTTCAATACACCAAAATCACTAAGGGCACTAGATGCACTTACAATCTCCCCTTTTGGTGATTGATGACAATATAGGTTAAGTTTTCAACGGGATAAACATATGAAGTGTAAATACTGATAATGAGGAATTTGATTGCAAGATATAGAAGAACTCCCCTCAAGATGTGCATAGTGAGGAATTTGCTTTTGAGGCAATGCACATTTGAAGAATTGAATCATGGAGATCTCCCCTATATCTTGTAATTCATACACGATTTAACATATAATATGAAGAATTTGAAATGCATGATGAAATATGGTGCTTGATGTTATGCAATGTAACGCATCAAGAGTATCGAGCCCAAAGGCCAAATTGATTTGCTATGAAGATTTTCAAAGAGCTCACGAGAATCGAGCATAACTATCTGTAATCGTAGCATAGAGCAAGAGCATAATGCATCAAAAGTATCAAAGCACCATCGGGTTTAAGATTACAACTCGATCCAATAAAAGGTTTCGTAAGAACGAGAGTTGTAACTTAATAAAATACTGTATATAGACAAAAACTAGACCCGCTTGAAGACTAACTCAAATTTCTCCCTTTGTCATCAAATGACCAAAAGGATCAAACCGAGGACTAACGCCTTGAAGAATTTCAAGTTGAAGACGGAGCGCCAAAGATTGTTGGGGTCGGTTGTCAAGTAGGACCAGCAGCAAGTGTCTTCCAAATCTTCATTTTCATCGTTGTCGCGAGATGAAGAATAGGAGCTGGCCACCAAGGAAGGAACTTTGACCTTCTTGAATTTCTTCGAGGAGGTGCGCACTACCAAATTCTTCCTTGAGTCCCATTGATGCCGCTTCTTCTTCATCAGAGACATGTGAAAGAACAGCCCAAAGCGCTTGAAGGTTTCATGAAGGTAGTAGTGGTTTTTCTTCACCGCATTGTGTGTTGAGGTCATGTTGTAAAGAAGAGTACCAAACCGACGCTTGACCCACTTATGATTGCGATCAACCTTCCGATGAAGACCGAGGAGTAATTCACGATCACCATCACCCCGGTGCAGAGCTTGAGGACTTTGCTTGACCGAGGTATTTGTCATTGAGTCATGTGTGCGCGAGTCATCATTGGTGGAGTAGGATGCTGCTTTGCAAAACTGTCCATCCAATGGACGAATGCCTTCATCTATCACAGCAAGAGCCTTGCCCTTGTCATCACCGAGGTAATTGTCCGCTTGAGGACTTCAATCGGGGCAGGTAGCTGCAGTGGTTCAAAGTATCAGCCTTTGTAATTTAGTGAAGACCTTGACCGATGAATCTCATAATCCAAGGCGATAAGGCTTCAGCTCAAAAGGTGACATGGCAATGTTAGCCGAGTCCTCATGAAGAAATCATGGAAATTGACGGAACGCCATGGATGATGTTGAAAAGCATATTCTTCATGATGCCAACGACTTCTTCATCGCTCGAAGTCGTGGCCTTTGATAGGACTCATAGTCTTCGCCGAATTCGATAGACTGTCCGAGGCACATATAATAATTCCTTGACGAGGAATTTGGTTCTTGGGGCCTGCCTTGGCTTCAAAGGCTTCATCAAGACTTGCATATAGTGATTTGAAAGTTCTTTTTCTTCAGAGATACGACGCGCACCATCAAGCGGAGGATCGAGTGGTAGGGCACGGCAATTCACTTGTCGGTGCCTTGTAGTGAGTGTTTTCAGTCATCCAATCTAAGACCCATGAATTCACATCTTCAGCCTCCGTGATGTGCAAGGTTGCATAAAATCAAGAATTAGCTCTTCATTCCAATCACAAATATCGCAGAAGTTTAGAAGTCCCGCCGTGAAGAACACCGAGGACTGGCTCAAAGCCCGGCAGCGACTCCATATCCACATGAGGAATATGAGCATGATCAAGATTTTGTCCTTGTTGAAAAGCACCGAGGAATAGAAGTTGGCTTGACCGGCAGTCCGTAAACGCCTCTTCCTAATGCGAGCGTAATCATAAGGATTATATTCAAGAAGAACACGTGCTCGGCAAAGAAATCTTCAGCCTTGAACTTTTGCTTGGTTGAGAACGGATTCTTTTGCTTGGGCAGAGGGTGTCATGAGTTGCATCACCACCTCAGAATCGTAAGTTCAGGTTCTTCACCGAGGAATTTCTTGTTCCTCAACAAAAGTACCGAGGATTAGCAAGAAGCAGTTTCATCAAGACTAGTGGCTGGAATTTCTTCATGCACGTAACCAGTGGGTTGATTTTCTTCAGAGTCCATTTGGACTGTTTGTGCAGGAGAGTGAGGAACTTGTTGGAGCGGGTGAAGAGAGGAGTATTGGGATGCCGACTTTCCCAAAAGTCATCATTTATCACCGAGTGGTGCATCCAATATCCACATCTTCATTTTCAATTTCTCAAGACCAGCTTGAGGAATTTCATAGTCCGATGAGGAAATAATCGGGTTGAAGGGATTGCTTCCACTTCAATTTCTTCATCAATTTTCTCTCGACGAAGCAAGAGATTGATGTTCTTCATCGATCCGATTGGGATCTCATAGTCTTCTCCAAAAGGAACAACTTCCTTTGATGGTATGGAGGAAATTGGAACAACATCAATTGGGTTTTCAAATGAGCTGGTCATTGGCTTCATTTTCTTCGAATCAAGAATCTGACGCAGCTGATGCTTTCCTTTTCTTCACAAAGCAGCTCGCTCAGAGCCTTTGGTTTTCTTCACATCGAAGCAGATGGAAGAATTGGAGTTGGAGTTGGCGCAGGAGGAGCCGAGGAATTTGGTGCAGTTTCTTCAGAGCAACCGATGCAGCCTCTGCCTTGAGTAATTTCTTCAGCGCACCACTAGTGGGTGCCCCGCAGTTTCTTCAAGGGCTGGGATGGGATCATCAGCCCTCGAATCAGCATTTTCTTCAAGAGTTGAATGACATCAGCGGTGCTGGTATTTTTTTCAAGAGGGCTGAGCCGAGGCTCCACCGAGGAATTTCATGTTGCATCGGGCAGCAACATTTGAATTTCTTCGTCAGTTGATTTAATCTGGTCTTTACTCCTTGCCAATCAGCATAGTGGGTATCAAGTTTTTGCCGAGGTCTTGAATTTCAGTTTGAACTTGGAGAAGCTCCTCGTGTCATCTTGACAACGCTTTTCTTCGTGAACTTCTCCTTCCTGTATTGAGCCTTTTGATTTCCCTTGCCTTCTCAAACTTCCATTTTTCTTCAGCGATGAAGTGAGTCAACGCATGACTTTGTCCAGTGTGTCGATGAAGATCAAGCAGAGGGTATTGGGATCATTGTGCCGTAGATCAATAAAGTCGAGGACTTTCTTCGGTCCAATAGCAAAGGGCACAGATGTACCTTTGGCTCTAGCGGCCTTTACTTGACGGTCTCGATGATTTCTTCAAGTTCTTCATCGATGCCTCATCATCGATGGTACATGGAATACAACTTGTTTCTTCCTTGGGCTAGGCCGAGGACCTCGCCCAATTGTTGCTTTGGTCTTCAAATGAGCCGGGCCGATGAAGAAATGGGGCAGCCGAGGAACTTGCAGAGATGCTCGAGGCAATTGAAAACCAGTGGTCCTTTGACAAGTAGCCAGTGCACAGAACCAAGGTTTTGACGGAGCTGTTGAGGACTTTGGTGGAGCAGCAGCAGCAGGAGGAATTTGCTTGGAAGGTGTCATTGAGGAACTTGGCCGTGAGGGCGCAGATGATGAAGCACTTGGCTTATGAGCAGGCTTCTTTTGCATTGATTTCTCGGTTTGACCGAGACCTCAAGGGCGAGCAGCAGCAGCAGAATCCTCATTGAATTTCTTCACCGCCTCCTTTGCTTGCTTTGCCAATTTTGCTTGACGCTTAGCCCATTCATCGTGAAAGTCCTCACCTCGCTTGATGCTTGTGGGATCAGCTACTTGGCCAGGTGCCAAAGGAGCTCTTGGGCATGGAGGATTTAAAGCTAATTTCTTCATGTACTTAGGAGTTACATATCTGTATTCCTTCCATTCCCGTGCCCATCTCCGCTCAATCTTCTCAATACGCACTTTGCGCTGATTTTTGCTTTCTTCATCCGGAGTGCAGAGTCAGATATATTTCCTCGTGGATTTCAAACGCTGTCATAACCTCGTGTTTCTTTCCTCCTTCTATGGCTTTTTACCGCCTCGCCATTTTCTTCAGCTTGAGGAAATTGAACAATTGAGTTCTCTCAAGAAGTGTGCAGTTTTTCTTCGAGGAACGCTGCAAATGAGTTAAGTTGATGAGAACCTAGGGATTCAGCAGCGACATTTGTACCTGTGAACAGAGTATAGGTGCGAGGAATTTGGAGAGGTCATATGCTTCTCGTAAGGTTTTTCAAAAGAACAAGTTTTGAGGATTTTGACCAGATGAGTTTGAAGAATTTCACTAAGCGCTTTTGTCTTAGGTTCCAGAGTTGTATAGATCGAGGATCCACACAATTGAGGAATCTTGAAGAAAATCATTGCTTAGAGAAACGAATCAAGAGATTTGAGGTGTTCATATGTGTGAAGAATTTGAAGAATAAACACCTTTGAAGAATTTGAAGAAGATTTGAGAATCAAAGCGAGTAATAAAAGTAACTTTTAATTTACCCGAAGTGAAGAACACGACGAACTGAGAAGAACAGTTGGGAAGTTCGTCTGCTCAGATCTTCCACGCCTAACTTGGCAGAGGAAATCAGCTACGGCGACGGCGGAGTGAAGATTTTCCACGGTCGGCGCGAGTACGCCGGGCGAAGAGGTCAAGGCAAGGAAGCTTTTCCTCACCGGCGATTTATGGAGAAGGGCGGCGCTTAGGGTTTTGAGGAGCTCGAGGGAGAGAGAGGTCGAGCAGAGTAAAAGAGTGAGGAAGGGAGAGGGTATTTATAGACACGGTGAAAAACGGATCGCCCAAGATTTAGGACTAACATGCCCTCGACCGCTTCCTTCTCACGACATGTGTCACCCACGTATCAGGTAGTGGAGATCGTACGATCGTGGGTGAATAAAGTAATGCATCGTGGGATGCGGAACGGTTTGAGCGGCAAAATGAAGGTTTGAATAAGATTCGTTTTAAAGTTCCGCTGTAATTTCTTCAGCTGTCAAGGACACAAAGAAGATTTTGAACGAGTTTCAAAGTAGAACGCATATGAAGAATTTGTGAATAGATTGGGTTGAGTATAGCATAGAGGGGAAGGGTCCGATCACATTCACTTAGCGAAAAAAAGCGACTTGAAGAAATAGCCATAAGTGAATGTTGTAGAGGACATAAACCCATATATATATATATAGCCAATGAAGAAAGACGACGGAAACAAAGTGAAGATTTTGCAAAGTTGAAGAATTTGAAAACTCAAGAATTTCAAAACTGAGGAAAACTCAAATTGAAGATTTTCAACTTTGGTGGTGGCGTGACCCACCAGATAAGAATGATGATTTCAGACACCGCGCATAATTGTCGAGGGTTCTCGAGAATCAAATTCTTCATTAATTTCTTCACACTTAGAGTGTTATTCTTCATTGATTGAAGAAAACGCTTTCTTCATGTGTTGCACATCTAAGTCATCAATTTTGCATAAGTGTTAGGATGTGTGCCTTTTCAAAGAACATTCAAGATTCTAAGATATTTAGCTCACACCGCAACTTGCTAAATCTCTTCTCATCCAAGGGCTTAGTGAAGATATCAGCTAGCTGTTCTTCGCCTTCACGTGCTCGATGGAGATGTCGCCTTCAACACATGATCACGAAGAAAATGATGACGAATTTGAATGTGCTTTGTCTTCGAGTGCTGAACTGGTTGTGAGCAATCTTGATGGCACTCTCATTGTCACAATAGAGAGGCACATTCTTCACGTTGATGCCGTAGTCCTTGAGGGTTTGCTTCATCCATAGTAATTGAGCACAACACGAGCCAGCAGCAATGTATTCAGCTTCCGCAGGGACAAAGATACGCAGCCTGCTTTCTTCGAGGACCAATGCACCAAAGATCGTCCGAGGAAATGACAAGTACCAGATGTTGACTTGCGTCCACACGATCACCAAAGATAGTCGAGTCGAATATCCAATGAGATCAAAAGTAGAGCCCTTGGGGTACCATAATCCTAGTGTTGGTGTGTGAGCTAGATATCAAGAATATGCTTCACAACCTTATGGTGTGATTCCTTCGTGTAGCTTGAAATCGGGCACACATGCAAACACTAAGCATTATATCCGCCTAGATGCACATAAGTACAATAAAGAACCAATCATGGAGCGGTATACCTTGTGATCAAGTCAATACCATTTTCATCAAGGCATAGATGGCCATTTGTGGGCATAGGAATTTTGACACCTTTGCAATCTTGCATGCCAATTTCTTCAGACATCTTTGAGGTATTTCTCCGAGATATGAATATGCCATTGTGTTGTTGATTTAATTTGAAGACCTAAGAAGAATTTCAACTCTCCCATCATAGACATTTGATATTCTTCACTCATCATATAGGCAAATTCATCACTATAACGTTGGTCAAGACAGCCAAAGATAATATCATCAACATATATTTGGCACACAAACAGTTCACCATCATAAGATTTAGTAAAGAGAGTAGGATCGAGTGAACTGGTGTGAAGCCATTCTTCACGAAGAATTCCTTCAATGTATCATACCACGCCGAGGGGCTTGCTTGAGGCCATAGAGGGCCTTATTGAGTCTCAAGACTTTGTCGATTCTTTGGATCTTCAAAACCTGGGGTTGAGCAACATATACTTCTTCCTCAAGCTTACCATTGAGGAATGCACTTTTCACATCCATTTGATATAAAGTGATATTGTGATGGTTAGCATAGGCGTAGTAATATGCTAATAGACTCAAGTCTAGCAACAGTGCAAAAGTTTCATCAAATCAATTCCTTCAACTCGCGTGTAGCCTTGAGCTACTAGTCGTGCCTTATTCCTCACCACAAGACCATTTTCATCTTGCTTGTTGCGATAGATCCACTTTGTGCCAATGATATTATGCTTGCAGGATCTGGACGCTTGACCAGTTCCCACACGTTGTTGAGCTCGAATCGATGTAATTCTTCTTGCATGGCCTGAATCCACTCCGCTCAGAAATGCTTCATCTACCTTAGTGGGCTCTGTGATAGAGACAAAAGCATAGTGCCCACAAAAGTTAGATAAATGTGAAGCTTTTGAGCGAGTGAGAGGACTCGCGCTTTAATGTCATCGATGATCTTCTCCACTTGTACTTCTTTTGCAACGCGAGGATGAGCTGGTTGTCGCCGAGGAATTTGATCATTTTCCTCAAAGACCATTTTCTTCAAAGATTATCTTCAGTGCATCACTCGACGTTCTTCACAGACAGGAATGAATTCTTCAGCAGTTTCTTCAAGAGGAATGACATCCTCGCTTGCCTTTAACCTGATAGAATCCTCAAAGTGCTGGTTCGCCTAACACAGTAGGTAGGTGCTCTTTTGCAGCCATTAGTTTCATCGAACCGCACATCTACAAAGGTCAACAATCTTGTGAAGAGCGATGTTGAAGACTCAGAGGTGTGCGTAGTCCTTTCCGAACCAAGCATAAACCTTCATGTGCTTTCGCAAATTTAGAGTTGTGGTGAGGATCTCTAATCCAGCATTTAGCAATCAAGACTTTGAAATAACTTACATTAGGTTTCTTGTCGCTGAGGAGTTCATAGGCAGTCTTCTTGAAGAATTTGTGAAGATATACTGTTGATGATGTGGCACGCAGGTCAATTGCTTCAATCCGTAAACGACTAGGCGCTTTGTATTCATCAAGCATAGTGCGAGCCATCTCAACAAGAGTTCTGTTCTTGCGCCCACGACGCCATTTTGCCGAGGAGTATAGGGAGCAGATAACTCATGAGTAATACCAAGTTCATCAAGATAGTCATCAAGACCGAATTTTGAACTCAGTTCCATTGTCACTCCCGATGTGCTTGATCTTCACACCAAAGTTAGTTGAAGCCCTCGAGGAAAATCGCTTGAAGATTTCCTGCACTTGATTTTTGTAAGTAACAATGTGTACCCATGTGTAACGAGAGTAATCATCAACAATAACAAAGCCATATAGTGATGCTTCATTAACGACAAATGAGTAATGATTGGGACCAAAGAGGTCCATGTGAAGCAATTCAAGGGACGAGTAGTGGTCATGATAGTCTTCACTGGATGCTTGGCCTTGGTCATTTTTCCAGCTTCACAGTTCGCATAAGTGATCCTTGAGGAATTTGACATTCTCAATGCCAATGACATGCTTCTTCTTCGCAAGCTGCAGTAAATTCCTCATGCCTGCGTGACTAAGTCGTCGATGCCATAGCCAGCCTTCAAGCTTTTGCAAGTAGGCACATGGCTGGTTGTGGTCCCGTGGAGAAGTCAACAATATACAAGTCTCCTCTCCTAAAGCCTTCAAGACTTTGGAATTGTCACTTCCATAATCACAACACAACGATACTTGCCAAAGATAACAACCATATCAAGATCACAAAGCATTGAGATCGACATGAGGTTATATCCTAAAGACTCAACAAGCATGACTTTGTCCATGTGCATGTCCTTAGAGATAGCAACCTTACCAAGACCCAATACCGACTTTTGCCTTTGTCAAGAAAGATGATATGCTTCAGATGTGACGGTGATAAGGAGCATCCATCAATAGATTCTTGTCACCACCATGTGATTTGTACATCCACTATCGAGAACCCACTCGGTGGTTTTGGGTTGATCATCCCGCAGATGAATTAGTATAACTTACGATCTCATATACTTCATCGCTGAAGAATATGATATCAAGTTCATCGATGAATTTCATCACCAAGATTCAAATAAGCAAGATGAGGACGTGTGAAATGAAAGTTCATTTCATCATGATTAGCTCAAGGCCCTTTCGTGCAATTTTGTCGTGCCCCAAAGAAATTCTTCAGACGCTTAAGGCACGCCCGAGACCTGACCTCGCAGAAGAGATTAGTTCTTTTCTTCACCACCCACATCTCAAGGGGTGGCAAAGAGTTCATCACTCATGAAAGCACCATATGAGAATGGTGGCATAGAGGCCAAACCATTTCGCTTCACATAAGAGGGGTTAGGTAAGCATATGAATAAGCAGAGAAATTCTTCGAGGACTTATGAACATATTGGTTTGAAGAATAATGCACATATTCATAGCCCTTAGCTCTACCTCTCAAAAACAGAGTTGTTAGCACGATGATAATCATATGAGGACTTTGATCCTTTTGAGGAATTTGATCCACGGAGGAATTTGGTCCGTATGAGGACTTGGATCCATATGAAGAATTTGGTCCATATGAAGAATTTGATCTGGGGTTCCTTTTCTTCACCGGTGGTGTCATGAGGACATTCACCAAGATTTTCAAGGCACTTCTTGGGAACCCAGATTTTCTTCATAGGGGAACCGCTCTCGCAGCTTAGTGCCAACATATCTAGCAAATACTTCACCATTCTGATTTTTGAACAGTTTATAGTTTGAGTCAAATGACTCATCAATGTAATGAGGAAATTCACATGTGAAGCCAGATAAGGTAGATGGATCAACTGGAGGTCCCTTTGCAGCAACCCATGAGGTTTTGGGATACCGCCAAAGCTTCCAAAGACGCTCCATCAAGATTGAGTTTCCTCTCAAAGGCAATACCTCTTTCCTAGGGTTCCTGTTGAGGATCTGCTTTTAAGCACATCACAAAGAGTCTGATGCCCTTTGAGGCTTTTGTACATGCTCGTCATGTACAATTCCTTCACCCCTGCATCGTCAAGTGATACTAGCAATGTCCTCGATGAGGAATTAGTGATAGCAGAGGCAGGTGAAGAATTTGTAACAGTTGAAGCATTTGAACATTCAGTGAAGAATTAGCGATTCACGCTCAATGCACTTTAAGCATGGAGGAACAAATTCTTCTTGAGAAGCGCTGATTTGTTGAGCAAGTAATGAATCGCGCCCTTCAAGATCTTCATAACTCGCTCTTAGCTTCTCAAGATCTTGCTTTTGAAGAAATTCATAAGAAAGTTTCTCATGATCGATAAGAGAGTGTTATGATGACCTTGAAGGTTGTCAAGCCTAGACCAAGTTTCAAGATTTTCAATCAGGGCTTGAGTGCGATCCATTTCTTCACCTAACATATCATCACTCTTATCTAGCATGTTTTGAACCTTTTCAAAAGCCCTTTGTTGTTTTATAGCAATCTTAGCAAGTTTAGAGTAGCTGGGCTTGAGATCCTCATCAGATTCATTTTCACTAGATTCAGAGGAGGTGAAATTGAGTACCTTGGCACCTTTTGCCATGAAGCAATAGGTGGGAGCGAGTCATCATTTTCCTCATCGTGCTTGTCATGGAGTCAGCTTCTTCAAGTTGAAGATGGACTTGCTAACATAAGCAGAGCAAGAGCCGACTAGCCACACCAGATTCGGATTCTTCAAGCTCCTCCTCTTCCTCATTTTCCTCGATTCAGCTTCGAGTCCATTTCCTTGCCAATGAATGCCCGAGCCTTTTTGGAGCTGCTCTTTTGTGAGAAGAAGGTTTTGAGGATTTTGATGATGAAGATTTTGATGATTTCTTCTTCTTCTTCATGTCATCGTAATCGTAATCCTTGTGCTTCTTCTTCTTTAATTCCTTTTCCCATCGAGGACAATCTTGGATGTAGTGACCAGGTTTCTTGCATTTGTGACAAAGTCTTCTTATAGTCACTAGATGAGGAATCACCGCTTCTTGAGGATTTTCCAAAGCGACCACGCCTTGTGAATTTCTGAATTTCTTCACGAGCAAAGCTAGCTCCTCGCCAAATTCTTCAGATCTCCAAGGCTACTACCGAGTCTTCACTCTCAGATTCGGACACAGCCTTGGCCTTCGTGGCACGTGTTTTTCCATAGCCGTAACCATAGAGATCTCTTTTCAGCAAGTCGAACTCGTGAGTATTTAGCCTTCGAGGATATCAGCAGGATCAAGAGACTTGTAGTCAGCTCGCTCTTGTATCATCAAGCGAGTATCAAATGAGGAATCAAGCGATCTTAGTAATTTCTTCACCACCTCATGGTCGGTGATGTCAATGGCACCCAAAGGCTTGAAGCTCATTTGAGATGTCAAGAGGCGATCAAGGTTTGTTGAACATTTTCGTTGTCGAGTCTTTTGAAGCGTTGAAGAGATTCCAAGAACATCAACTCGAGAGTCACGCTGAGTTGAAACACCTTCATTTACTTTGGACAGCCTGTCCTGTATGAGTTTGGCTGATTCCAAAGCACTCACTCTTCCATATTGACCTTTGCTCGATGGCCACATATGATATTCTTCGCTTGAGAATCGAGTTGCTTGAATCTCTTCACATCAGATCATTCGTAGAAGGTGTGACCGAGGAAACACCTTTGTCACAACATACCGTAGATCGTTGTCAATTGCTTCAAGATGCATTCGCATTTTGTTCTTCCAAGAGGGGTAGTCCGTCCCATCAAGGTAGGACACCCTGCTGAGACCTTGATCATACCTGCGGTCGATATAACTAAAACTCCGTGGTTAAACTAAAATCACACGTAACAAGGGAGTACCTTGCTCGATACCAATTGAAAGTGCATTATATCGACTAGAGGGGGTGAATAGGCGATTTTATGAATTCTTCACCGAGGAATTTGCGGTGAGGAAATTCCTTGATGAAGAACTACTTGCAGCGGAATAAGTACTCGAAGTAAGCATAACAGAATACAAGCATAGTCATCATGATGAAATGAAGACAATCACAGAGTACGTAAAGCGAATCACAGGATAACACAAGATGAAGACAAACAGATCAAGAAATTGAACCGAGGAAATTGAGAAAGTCTTCACCAAAGTCTTCAAACACAGATATGAACAAACACTCAACACAAGAATGAGGAAATGAAAGGGTTGAGGAAATAGAACCAGTTAGGTTGGTGAAGACAATGATTTGGTAGACCAGTTCCAACTGCTGTCTCAGCTTGTACGTCTGTTGGAGCGGCTGAGTATTTAAACTCGAGGACACACAGTCCCGGACACCCAACACCGAAAGCACGCAGCTCAGACACCAAGTCCTCACCGATTCTCCTTGAACTAAGGTCACATGACACTGGCCCAATCACTGTGGTAAGTCTTCAGCGACTTCCAAACCTTCACATACTTGGTCACTCGGCGATCCACAATTCCTCTTGATGTTTCTAGACCATGACGCCTAACCGTCTGGAAGAAGCACAGTCTTCAAAGGTAAAAGCGCCGGATCCACGCAGGATCAATTTCTTCAAGGATGCTCAATCACTTTGGGTTTGTAGGGGTTTGGTTTTGGGTTTTTCCTCACTTGATGATTTTCGCCAAATTCCTCGGAGGATGGGTTGCTCTCAAATGACAAGTGTCAAGTTCTTCGAGCAGCCAACCAACTAGTGGTTGTAGGGGCGGCTATTTATAGCCTAGGAGCAGCCCGACATGATAAGACATAAATGCCCTTCAATGATATGACCGTTAGGTGGATAAGATATTTGGGACAGCCAAGACAAAGACAAAGAACGGTCGGAAATTTGAACATCAAATTCCTCGTGGCTATCATGTTCTCATCGTAGGCAATTCAGATTGGCGAATTTAACTCCTCGCCGAATAAATTCTCAACACTGTAAGAGCTTCGCTCTCACATCAAGAAATTGACTGAATCTGTATGAGATTTCCAAAAGCTTCACTCAAGGGATTGGTAGGTGTAGGATTTTGAGTTGAGCATCACATGGAATTTTTTCCTTAGTATTTCTCGACCCCTTTAACAAAGACGGTGTTTCCTATGACTCAAGAAAGAGAAAATGAAACTAAGAAAACAAAAGTCTTCACGCTTCATGTTCCTCAAATGAATACCAAGTCTTCAAGGTCACACCAATTTCTTCACTTTCAAAGTCTTCGTAAAGTCTTCGAATATCAAAGTCTTCATTGAAGAACTTCATTTTAGGGTCGACTTTCTCAGAATATGAAACTCCTCATAGACTTATAGACCTGTGTACACTCACAAACACATTAGTTCCTTAACCTATAAGTCTTCAATACACCAAAATCACTAAGGGGCACTAGATGCACTTACATTAGTACCATTATCAGTTATGATGCTGTGTGGAAAACCAAAACGAAAGATCACCTTTTTCATGAACTGAACCGCTGTGGCTGCATCACACTTACTGACCGGCTCTGCCTCCACCCACTTTGTGAATTTATCCACCGCCACCAAGAGGTGTGTCTTTTTATCTTTAGACCTCTTGAAAGCTCCAACCATGTCAAGCCCCCAGACTGCAAACAGCCAAGTAATTGGAATCATCCTCAACTCTTGAGCCGGCACATGAGCTCGTCCTGAGAATTTTTGACATCCGTCACATTTACTGACCAGATCCTCCGCATCAGCATGAGCCGCCAGCCAATAGAAACCATGACGGAAAGCCTTGGCCACCAGAGATTTTGAGCCGGCATGATGACCACAATCTCCATCATGGATCTCACGAAGTATCTTCTGACCCTCCGCAGGCGACACACAATGTTGAAACGCCCCAGTAACACTGCGGTGATGCAATTCGCCATGAACAATTGTCATAGATTTGGACCGCCTGATGATTTGTCTTGCCAAGGTCTCATCCTCAGGAAACTCTCCCCGGGCCATATAGGCCAAATATGGGACTGTCCAATAAGGATAGCGTGGAGGGCTGCCACCAGCTGTGCCTCCGGGTCTGGCACTGCTAGTTCTTCCTCTGTAGACACTTTGACAGAAGGGTTATGCAAAACATCAAGAAAGGTGTTAGGTGGCACCGGCTTACGCTGAGACCCCAGCCGTCTTAAAGCATCAACCGCCTCATTCTTCCTCCGATCAATGTGCTCCACTTGATAACCTTTGAAGTGTCCAGCCACAACATCAACTTCACGACGATAAGCTGCCATAAGGGGATCCTTGGAGTTCCACGTGCCTGACACCTATTGAGCTACGAGGTCTGAATCGCCCAAGCACCTTACCCGTCTCAAATTCATCTCTTTGGCGATCTGGAGACCATGGAATAAAGCCGCGTACTCAGCTACATTGCTAGTACAGGGAAACATAAGCCGGAGCACATAACAAAATTTGTCACCTCGAGGGGAAGTTAAAACAACTCCAGCCCCCGATCCTTCCAGCTGCTTGGACCCATCAAAGTGAATAGTCCAATATGTGTTATCTGGCTTCTCCTCAGGTGCCTGCAACTCTGTCCAATCATTGATAAAATCCACCAGGGCTTGAGACTTGATAGCAGTCCGAGGCATGTATTTCAAACCATGGGGTCCAAGCTCAATGGCCCACTTGGCGACTCATCCTGTGGCCTCTCTATTTTGTATGATATCTCCTAAGGGGGCAGAGCTTACCACAGTGATAGGATGACCTTGGAAGTACTGCTTCAGCTTCCGGCTTGCCATAAACACTCCATAAACAAGTTTCTACCAATGTGGATACCTTTGTTTGGACTCAATGAGCACCTCACTGATGTAGTAAACCGGCCGTTGAACCGGATGCTCCTTGCCAGCCTCCTTGCGCTCCACCACGATGGCCACACTGACAGCACGGGCATTAGCGGCCACATATAATAGCAATGGCTCCCTATCAATGGGAGCAGCAGGGACCGGCGGCTCAGACAACTGCCTCTTTAAATCCTCAAAGGCAGCGTCGGAGATCACCCGCATAAAAGCATCCGTTTTCTTCATCATCTGATATAGCGGCAGGGCCTTCTCACCTAACCGGCTTATGAACCGTCTTAAAGCGGCAACACGACCAGCCAGTCGTTGAACATCATTGATGCATGCCGGTTTGGCCAAGGAGGTGATCGCCTTGATCTTCTTCGGGTTAGCTTCAATGCCTCTGTTTGAGACCAGGAAACCCAGAAGCTTGCCTGCAGGTACAACAAACACACACTTGTCCGGGTTAAGCATCATCTTATAAACCCGGAGATTATCAAAGGTCTCCTTTAAATCAGATATCAAGGTTTCCTTCTCCCTAGATTTCACCATGATGTCATCCACATAAGCGTGAACATTGCATCCAATTTGACTGTGGAGACAGTTTTGTACACATCTCTGATAAGTCGCCTGGGCACTCTTGAGCCCAAATGGCATAGATACATAGCAGAAGGCTCCAAACGGAGTGATGAAAGCCGTCTTCTCCTGGTACTTAACTGCCATTTTGATCTGATGATAGCCAGAGTAAGCATCCAAAAAGCTCAATCGCTCGCAACCCGCCGTAGCATCGATGATTTTATCAATACGGGGGAGGGCAAAGGGATCAGCCGGACAAGCCTTATTTAAGTCCGTGTAATCCACACACATCCGCCAAGTGCCGTTCTTCTTGAGTACCAGCACCGGGTTAGCCAACCACTCCGGGTGAAAAAACTTGCACGATGAACCCAGCCGCTAAGAGCCTGGCGACCTCCTCCCCAATAGCTTTCCGTCTTTCCTCATTGAACCGTCAAAGAAATTGCTTGACCGGCTTATACTTTGGATCAATATTAAGAGTGTGCTCAGCGAGTTCTCTCGAGACACCAGGCATGTCAGAAGGTTTCCATGCAAAGATGTCCCGGTTCTCACGGATGAACTCGATGAGCGCGCTTTCCTATTTAGGATCCAAGTTGGCACTGATGCTGAACTGCTTGGAAGAGTCGCCTGGAGTAAAGTCAACAAGCTTTGTTTCAGCGGCCAATTTAAACTTCAACGCCGGGTCATGCTCTGTAGTTGGCTTCTTTAAAGAGGTCATATCCGCAAGGGTCAACATTATTTTGATAAAACTTTAGCTCCTCCGCTGCACAAACAGACTCAGCATAAGCCGTGTCGCCTTCTTCACACTCCAAGGCTACCTTTCGACTCCCATGCACAGTGATGGTGCCCTTGTGACCCGGCATCTTGAGCTGCAGATAAACATAACATGGCCGTGCCATGAACTTGGCATAAGCCTGCCGCCCAAACAGAGCATGATTCGAGCTCTTGATTTTGACTACCTCAAACGTCAATTTCTCAGCCCTGGAATCATATTCATCTCCAAAGGCCACCTCCAATTCAATCTTACCGACCGGGTATGCCGACTTACCAGGCACCACGCCATGGAAAACGGTGTTGGGCGCCCCAAATCCTTGTCACCAAACCCATGTGTCGAAGGTCTCATAATAGAGGATGTTGATACTGCTACCTCCATCCATGAGTACCTGGGTAAACTTATATCCACCGACCTGAGGCGCCACCACCAAGGCTAACTGACCCGGATTATCAACCCGGGGCGGGTGATCTTCCCTGCTCCATACAATAAGCTGCTCTGACCACCTCAAGTAACAGGGAACTGCCGGCTCCAAAGAGTTCACGACCCTTTTCTGAACCTTCTGGTCTCGCTTGCGTAAACTAGTGGTGAACACATGATACTGCCCACTATTCAGCTGCTTCGGATAGCTTTGATAACCTGACTGCTGCTGCTGTTGTCCCCCTTGACCAGGCTGTTGTTGATTATAGCCGCCTTGACTTCCTTGAAAGCCGGAACTTGAACCGCCGCCCGGGCCATGAAAGCCGTCGGCCCCTGAACCGCCGCCCGATCCATGATTGCCATCAAACATGTTGGAATTCTTGAAAGCCTTCATGATCGCGCAATCTTTCCATAAGTGGGTGGCGGGTCGTTCCCGAGTGACGTGTCTCGGGCAACGCCATTGAGAAGCTGCTCAAGAGATAGGCCCGACCCACCGGATCGAGGGGGTTTTCCTTCGCCTTTAATTGTTACCCTGCATTGGCATTGGCCACAAACTCCGGGTTACCCTCCGCCTTTACGCTTGTTGCCTCCTTGATTTGCGGGTTATGCTGCTAACCCTTTCCATTGCCGTTCTTCTTTCCCTTCCCTGTCTTTTCCTGATCAGACGCGAGATCCTTGGTACTATCAGAATCGGCGTATGTGACTAAAGCCGCCATCAGCGTACCCATATCATTCCAATCACTCTTAAGGCGCCCCCGGTTTCTGCCTCAGCGGCTCAAAGAGGCAATTCTTCTCCAACATGAGGACTGCAGAGCCGGCATCCATCTTATCGGATTTAATGTATTATTTCCTTGACCCGCGCACCCAATGAGTTGTGGATTCACCTCCTCCTACTTACAATTGGTCAAATCCACAATTGACATAGATTGCTTGCAAGTGTCCTTGAAGTTCTGGATAAACCGGGCCTTTAGCTCTGCCCATGAGCTAATGGAATTGGGCGGCAAACCCTTTAACCAAGACTGGGCCGTTCCGTCTAACATCATGGTGAAGTACTTAGCCATTGCTGCGTCGCTGACCTCCAGTAGCTCCATGGCCATCTCGTAACTTTCGATCCATGCTCCGGGCTGTAAGTCGGTCGTGTAACTCGGCACCTTTCGAGGTCCCTTGAAGTCCTTGGGTAGACATACATCCCATAGAGCCGGCACCAAACAAGGAACACCGCCGGTTCTAGTAGCCACTCCTGCTCCAACAGAAGTCGTCGGATACTCTAGGAGATCTTGATGAGCCGCCTGCTGAGCTGCTAGCTGAGCCGCCAGCTCGTCCTCCTGACGTATTCGGTCTTGCACCGGGTTATAGCCATCGGCCTGGTTACGACGCTGGGCATTGCTTGACAAAGCTTCTGACTCCATGTGCCTGCTGTAACTCGGACTCCGGTTTTGACGAGGCGGTGCTAGCCAAGGCGGAGGAGTTGAATGAATCATGTCCCGGCTGTAAGAATATGTCTCTTGCTGCGCCAGGGCCGTCTGAATAAGTTCTCTGACCTTCCGGGTCTCCACCGCTGTCGGATCATCACCGTCCACTGGGAGAGCCACCAAACGCGTCGATGCTACGATTAAGTTCTCCATGGGGTTGGAAAAGTGACCCGGTGGTATTGGTACATAGTGGGGCGGGGCCATACTCCCATGCGGAGGTGCCATCTCTTGAAGCTGAGCCGCCCCCACCCCCCAGCTCCGGCTGTTGTGAACTGATTTGCTCCGGGCGGGTTGCTAGGGCCGGCACCGGGTGTAGCAAAAAGGTTCCGAGGGTCGTAAACTGGAGGCAAACGGGATTGAGTTTTCTGGTGCCTCCTTCTCATTACCTCATTAGATGCATTCAAGCTCATATTAAGTTGGAAAGCCTCTGACTGGAGCCGCTGTGCCCGTGCATCTAAAGCCGCTCGTTCTGTAGCTAACCTGGTGTCCTCAGCTTTCAAGGCCTCCTTGGCTCGAGCTATCACTTCACGCACCTGTGCCACCTCCGCATTATGCTCATCTTGATTTGCAGGAATAACCGTGGCGGTTAACAGGGCCGTAAGCTTATCCATGAGATCCATCAGTATCTGAGCCGGCGGGCACACAGGGCCTCTTGCCTCGGCCGCTCCTGACTCGGATGTTATTGCCGCAGCAGCCGTAGAGTTTTGGCCGGGTTGAGTCCCAGCCATGAAGACTCCTGCCCAGCTTGGCGGCTCATAGGGGTCCGGAATACTGGAGCCATCGGAACAGCCCCCAAGCACGTCATCTTGTACTTGATATAACAAATCTGTTGAACCGGCGGACGAATCATCATCCGAGGGGACGACCGTCTCACCACCATCTTTAGATCCTTCAGAAAGTTCTTCTCCATGGATGCAGCCCACGAAGGCATGCTTCATGACAGATTGAGCTCGGGCGGGTCTCGCACGCTGAGCCGTCTCGACGAGGTCGGTGCAGTTGTCCGGCTCAGGGCCCGGCTCACCAATCCGGCCGATGAAGACGTGGATTCTACCGAAGGGGACCCGGTACCCGTACTCAATTGAGCCGGCATCGGGGCCCCAGCCTTCGTCGTCGATGTAGATCTTGCCGCGGCGACTCTTGGTCATCCGGCCAACCACGTATCCCTTGAGCCCTTCGAAGCTGCCCTTCAAGAACTCAAATCCACCGTGCACTGGCCCCACGGTGGGCGCCAACTGTCGTGGAATTGTCATGGCAGATGTCCTCTTGCAAGGACTTAGTCGTGGAGCCATCGCAACTAGGAAGCTTAAAAGGGGTTAATCGGGACAAAGGAAACGAGAGGGTTATACTAGTTCGGCCCCTTACGGTGAAGGTAAGGCCTACGTCTAGTTGGGTTGGTATTGCTTGGTGTTTCAATAACCAGGGAGCGAGATACGCTATGCCCAGCTCTTGATGAGTTGTTTTTGCCCTAAGCCGCCAGCGGGTCGTCCCCTTATATACACGGGTTGACGCCCTGCGGCCTACAGAGTCCTGGCCGGCTTATAGACAGTGTCCGGCTCGGTGACTAGTTAATTCTACTTTATAATACAAGTCATGCCATCATGGCGGTTTATCACTATGGGCCTTAAGTCGCCTATGGGCCTTAGACCCTTTATTGAACCGCCATCTTCATGCTTGGTCTTGGGCTTCTTGTGATGAGTCTCTCTTTGCGTAACCCAGCCCCTCCTGGGCGGCTTACACAAATAGTCATATCCCCAACAAGCAGGAAAATATTTTTCAGGGAAGTAATATATCATATCCTGGGGACTACGCACACAACCAGGAGCAAGAGTATTGTACCAAGCTTTAGCATCACCCTTTAATGAGAACAGAAATAATTTGAGAATATAGTAATAGCGAGTTTTCTCACCATGAGCAAAAATTGTGGCTATGTCATTCAACTTAGTGAGATGTGCCACAACAATTTCAGTTTCATAACCATGGAAAGGATCAGATTCAAACAAAGTAATTTAACTCTGGGTCGACAGAGAGTTCATTATCCTTATCATCAACAAATATATGTGAAGCAGCAAACTTAGGATCACACTTCATTCGGGCATTCGAAGATTTTTCTTTATACTTGCATAATAATTTCTCTACATCATCTCTATCCTTACAAGCAAGAATATCTCTAGTTGTCTCCTCATTCATAACATAACTTTCTGGTACCTTTGGCAATTCATATCTAGGAGGGATATTACTAATAGGTGTTTCAAGATTATTAGACTCAAGCTCATCATCAGTTTCAACAATATCATGCTGTCTTACTTTAGCAATTTGTTCATCAAGAAATTCACCTAGTGGCACATCATCATCAAGCAAGGTACTAGCATCATCATAAGCATCATTCATAGCAGAAGTAGCATCATCGATAACTTGCGACATATCAGGATTAATAGCATGTGGTGGTGTGCAAGTTTACTTATAACAGAAGGTGAATCTAAAGCATAGCTAGATGGCAGTTCCTTACCTCCCCTCGTCTTAAAGGGAAAAATCTTAGTCTTAGCATCCTTCAGATTCTTCATAGTGATAAATTGATAATAATCCCAAGTGACTCAACAAATATAGCTATGCTCCCCGCCAACAGCGCTGGAAAAAGGTCTTGATAACCAACAAGTATAAGGGATCACAATAGTTTTTGAGGGTAGAGTATTCAACCCAAATTTCTAGATTCGACACAAGGGGATCCAAAGAATATTTGTAAGTATTAGCAGATGAGTTGTCAATTCAACCACACCTGGAGATTAATTATATGCAGCAAAGTGATCAGCAGCAAATTAGTATGATAGTTTTGATAGTAGTAGTAGCGACAATAGTAACGGTAATAGTGATAGTAGTGATTTTGTAGCAAGTTGTAACGCCCCCGATGCGGCTATATCTCCCACGTGTCGAGGCACGACTTAGAGGCATAACCGCATTGAAAGCAATGTCGCAAGTGAGGTAATCTTGACACAACCCATGTGATAAATAAGGAAAGAGATACATAGTTGGCTTACAATGCCACTTCACACAAAGACATAAATAAACATCCATCATTCAGAGTACACTCAAGGTCCGACTACGGAACCAAAATAAAAGAAGATACCCCAAATGCTACACAGATCCCGAATCGTCCCAACTGGGCACCACTACGATCATCGGGAAAAGACACATAGTAACGACCACGTTCCTCGTCGAACTCCCACTTGAGCTCGGTTGAGTCACCTGCACTGGCCTCGTCGGAACCTGCAACTGTTTTGGTAGAATCTATGAGTCATGGGGACTCAGCAATCTCACACCCGCGAGATCAAGACTATTTAAGCTTATAGGAAGGACAGAGTAGTAAAGTGGAGCTGCTGCAAGCGACTAGCATATATGGTGGCTACTTCGCAAAAGAGAGCGAGAAGAGGAGCAAAGCACGGTCGTGAAGCTAGTAGCGATCAAGAAGTGATCCTGAACTACTTACGTCAGACATAACTCCAACACCGTGTTCACTTCCCGGACTCCGCCGAGAAGAGACCATCACGGTTACACACACGGTTGATGTGTATTTTATTTAAGGTCAACTTCGGGTTTTCTACAACCGGACATTAACAAATTCCCATCTGCCTCATAACCGCGGGCACGGCTTTCGAAAGATATTACCCTGCAGGGGTGTCCCAACTTAGCCCATTATAAGCTCTCAAGGTCAATGAAGGATAATCCTTCTACCGAGAAGACCCGATCAATCTCGGAATCCCGGACTACAAGACATTTCGACAGCAATAAAACAAGACCAGCAAAGCCACCCGATTGTGCCGACAAATCCCGATAGGAGCTGCACATATCTCGTTCTCAGGGCACATCCAGATGAGACAGGCTACGAGTAAAACCAAGCCTCGAGTTTCCCCGTGGTGGCCCTGCAGGCGGCTCGGTTCGGGCCAGCACTCGAAGGAGCACTGGTCCGGGGTTAAAATAAAGATGACCCTCGGCTCGCGAAAACCGGGGAAAAAGGCTTAGGTGGCAAATGGTAAAACCAATGTTGGGCCTTGCTGGGCGAGTCTTATTCAAAGCGAACTGTCAAGGGGTCCCATAAATCACCCAACCGTAAGGAACGCTAAATCAAGGAACATAACACCGGTATGATCGAAACTAGGGTGGCAAGAGTGGAACAAAACACCAGGCATAAGGCCGAGCCTTCCACCCTTTACCAAGTATATAGATGTGTTAATTATAGCAGATATATATTGTGATATCCCCAACAAGTAACCAGGTTCCAAAAGGAACAACATCTCCATGTTCCAACAAGGAACAAACTTCACTTCACCGCAACTAGCAACGCTTATAAGAGGGCTGAGCAAAGCGGTAACATAGCCAATCAACGGTTTGCTAGGAAAGGATGGTTAGAGGCTGACATGGCAATATGGGTGGCATGATATAGCAAGTGGTAGGCATCGTAGCATAGGCATAGCAAAAGAGCGAGCAACTAGCATAGCAAAGATAGAAGTGATTTCGAGGGTATGGTCATCTTGCCTGCAATGTTCTCAGAGTTGTCGAAAGCTTGATCCTCGTAAGCGTTCTCAACAGGTTCCTCGTTCACGTACTCGTCTCCCGACTCTACCCAAAGCAACAACACAACAAAGGAACCACAATAAATCACGGTGCAATGCACAATCAACATGATGCAAAACATGACATGATATGCGAGATGTGATATGCAATGCGTATGTGCGCTCTGGAAGGTAAATGATGAACCAGGCATCAACTTGGCAAACCAAGTATGCCACTGGAAAGATGAGATGATTTTGGTTGAAATCGATATAAAGATCACCGGAATCGGATGCACGGTTTGCAAATGATAAGCAAAACAAGAATGGCACAAATCTGCCATTAACAGCATGATACCACTTAGCAAGCAACAATTAATTAAGCTACTGCACCCAAACGTATCAACAAGGCACATGGCAGTGATCTACACAAGATGCTCGACAAAATATGAGCACTGAGCTACGGCTAGTTCACAACATAACAGGTTCAAACAAGCATGGCAAAAGTGCACAAAATATCAGGCTGGACATGGCAAAAACAGCATCAGGTTGCAATGTTCAGAGCAACAAAACTACATGCTACAGGAATTTAAAATAGCAAAACATGGCATGGCATGAATCTACTCAAAGCATAGAACAAAAGTCCCTTACTGACCATAAGCCAAAAAGGAGTACAAAATATAGTAACATCCATGTCAATATTGAAAGTTTCGTTAACAGATTCAGCAACATGGCATGTCAAAAACTGATAACGAGTAGGCATGTCTACAAGCTCAATGCACTCACTACAGAGCCTTAAATGACAAACTAAGCATACATACATCAAGAAGACATGGCATAGAAGACATACATGGCAAGAACAATAACATAGCATACATGGGTCAACCACAACAACCTAGGCAAAATTGAATAACATGTATACAATCTGCCAGGAAACATTTGATAGCAAAAGTAGAGCTCGATTGACTCAAGCTATGGCACTCCATTATTTCAAACAAAGGCATGGATGGATAGAGCAAGACATGTTTTACAAAACATCCTTACTGAAGTATCTCAAAATATGCATGGATCTCTCGGTATCATCAAGTTAACATGGCATCAAAATCAGCTAAAACAGAGCTGAGAACAGCAACATCAGGACACCTACTTTGCATGCTTGTGCTAGTCACCACATAGATCAAATAAATACATGGCATACACCCCTGGAAAGATGGCATGGCATATTTCAAAACACATGTAGGACTCAAATTCATAGGGTGCACACATTAATCATGGCAAAAATAACAAAAGTGCAAGTTCTGTTAAGAAACAGAAACTAACATCACATAGCACTCTTCCAACAGCATTTCGGGCATCAAGATGAGCTCAAATGAAAATGATGCAATGGAATGAAATGATCTACTCTTCGAGGCGAACATTTTGACATATTATACGTGCAAAATGGATCTATAGATGCAAAGATAAACCACTTTGAAAATGCAACAAAAATCAAAGATATGAAAGACTTAGAGAAAAAGTGGGGGAGAGAGAGGTCAACGGGCGCGCGACCCGAGGCCGGTTCGGGCCGGCCGGATCGGTCGAGGGCGTCGGCGGCCGGGTCCTTCGGCGAGGAGGAGGAAGGCGGCGCGGGAAGGCGACGGCGGCGGCGGCGGGGGGGCCGGCGGGTCGGGCGCCTCGGAGGCGGGAAGCCGGGCGGCGGCGGGCTCGCTGGCCTCCTCCCTCGCCCAGGAGCCGCAAGCGACGGCGGGGCGCGGACGGTGACGTGGCACGCTGTGATTGGCCGGCGGCGACGGGCGGACGCGTCCGGCTCGCCCGGACGTGTCCGGCAGCGCGGAGGGGCAAATTTTTAGGGTTTGGGGGTGGAATGATCCGGATTTTTGGGGGAGGTGTTTAAATAGGCATAGAGGGAGCTAGGAGAGTCCAAATGAGGTGTAGTTTTCGCCCACACGATCGTGATCAAACGACGGAGAGCATGGAAGTGACTTAGATGGGTTATTGGGCTGTTTTGAAGGGTGTTGGGCTGCAACTTAAAAGAGGCCTTTCTTGAGAGTGCGGTTAACCGTTGGAGTACCAAACGAGCTCCAAATGACCGAAACTTGACCGGTGGTCTACGGGTGGTATACCAAGGCCACTAGACAAACCTCGGTCCATTTTGAGAAGGTTTAGTACCCTTTGCGGAAAAACATAAAAGGACCGCCGGGAGATAGGAGTGCCGGATTGCAAAACGGACAACGGGAAAAATGCTCGGAATCATGAGACGAACACGTATGCAAATGCGATGCACATGATGACATGATAAAAAATGCATGACATGGACAAAATGCAAAAATGAAGAAAACCCAACCACGGAGGGAATATCATATATCAATGCCGAAAATGGCAAAAGTTGGAGTTACAAAGATGGAAAGTTACTTCCGGGGTGTTACACAAGTGCAACAGTAACGATAGCAGTAGTAACTTAGCAAGAACAATATAAGGAAATTCGTAGGCATTGGATCGGTGATTTTTTGAATGATATTCATCATGTGACCGTTATAACCTAGGGCGATACGACACTAGCTCCAGTTCATAAATATAATGTAGGCATGTATTCCGTAAATAGTCATACGTGCTTATGGAAAGAACTTGCATGACATCTTTTGTCCTACCCTCCCGTGACATCGGGGTCCTTTTGGAAACTAAGGGATATTAAGGCCTCCTTTTAATAGAGAACCAGAACAAAGCATTAACACATCGTGAATACATGAACTCCTCAAACTACGGTCATCACCGGGAGTGGTCCCGACTATTGTCACTCCGGGGTTGCCGGATCACAACACGTAGTAGGTGACTATAAATTTTAAGATCGGATCTAGAACATAGATATAATGGTGATAACATAAACGGTTCAGATCTGAAATCATGGCACCCGGGCCCAAAGTGACAAGCATTAAGCATGGCAAAGTCATAGCAAAATCAATCTCAGAACATAATGGATACTAGGGATCAACTAACATAACTAACTAGATTACATGATGAATCTCATCCAACTCCTCACCGATGAGCGAGCCTACGAAGGAATTACTCACTCCCGGTGGGGAGCATCATGGAATTGGCGATGGAGAAGGGTTGGTGATGATGAAGATCGAAGATACCCCTCTCTGGAGCCCCAAACGAACTCCGGATCTGGCCTCCCGATGAAGAACAGGAGACGGCGGCGGCTCCGTCTAGTGGAACGCGATAATTCTTTCTCCCTGATTTTTTTTCTGGAAACATAGGATTTTATAGCGTCAGTTTCAGGGCCTCCGGGGCCACCAGGTGGGGACAACCCAACTGGGCGCGCCTGGTGGGTTGTGCCCACCCAGGTGCCCCCACCAGTGGTTCTTGGCTCCAGAAATTCTCTTTTATTATATAAAAAATCCTCGCAAAGTTTCGTTCCATTCCGAGAACTTTTGTGCACAAAACCAACACCATGGTAGTTCTGCTGAAAACAACGTCAGCCCAGGTTAGTTACATTCAAATCATGCAAATTAGACTCCAAAACAAGAAGAAAAGCGTTAGGAAAAGTAGATACGACGGCGACATATCAGTCACGAAGATGACCATAAGCTCCAAATCTCACAAGGAGAAACACCAAATAAGAACCAAGTAGGATGATGCAAGGATGCAATGGTTTGAGCTCCCTACGAATGATAAAATCAAGCTACCAAATGAGATCTCCTCTTGATAGTACAACAATCGATCCTATAACCCGGTCCCCCAACTACCACCATGAGACCGATAAAATACAATACAAAAAAATACACTTCGGTGATGATACATGTTTGTCATAGTAGGTCACATTTTCTGTCATGCATGTACATCCATGATGATTTTATGACATAATCAAGATAGTCATACATGTGTTGTTGTTGAAGTGTTCCATGACAATACCAAAATTATCATCACGGAAGTGTCCACTTCCATGACGATAAATGGCGCGTTATGGAAGTGCTTTTGTCAAGGGTAACCGACACGTGGCATCCACCGTAACGGGTCACCGTTAAGCTATCGGGTACACCTTTGAATCTGATAACCCGTTAACAGCCCAGACCAATGGGGATTTTCCATGTGTAAAATTCTCAATGGCCAGAGGAACCACGTGTCGGCTCACCGTTGGGACAGATGTCATCCACTCATTGGACCGGAGGCGCCTATGACACGTTGACACGTGGCACGACCCAACAGAGGCCTATTCCGGTGAAAAGGCTGGCCCATTTGACTTGGTCAAAAGGTAGCGGGCCGGCCCATGGAAAGCCTGTTAACGACATCTTCACATATAGCCCATTTACAGCCCGTTACGACCTATCCGAATTAGGCCCAGTAGCGTCATCTGGGCCATCCAATATGATTCCAGCCCGATGTAACTTCCAGCCCATGTATGGACGTCTTTCGGCCGATATGAGGCCCTTTGCAACTCTGGGCCCATTAAAGGCTCGAGGTGAAACTGGCCCATAATGAACAATGTATCACTTTATACCCATTAACGACCCATTATTCCGTTGGCCGTTTCCAGCTCGTGTTAACTTTCGCCTTCTAAGGGTCCATTTATTCTTGGGCTCATTTACAGAATTCGGTTACTTAGGGTCGATTACTGGCCTGTTATGCTTGTGGGCCAAATTCAGCCCGTGGTTACAGTCGGCCCGTTTGTGGCACGTTAACCCGTTGGGCTATTTTCATAGCGTCATCAAATACGGACTATTAACGGCCCGTTATGGTCGGGCCATAAATAGACAATTTCCACTCTAGACCATTTACGGCCCATTTTACGGACCGTTATTGGTCATGAATAGTACGACCCAAGTTTGGCGAAACGATTATACGACCCGTAGAAGGCCCATTGATTACACAGCCCATAGAAGGCCCATGGACCCGTAGGAGGCCCATGGTCACTACAGCAGGTAGCAGGACCATGGTTACAACAGTCCGTGTGTTGCCATGGTTATTGTGGCCTAGTTATAAAAATAGGTTATTGTGGCCACTAGAAAAATGCGGAAAAAGAACTGCAATGACTACAAGCAAAAAACTAAACAAGACAATAAGGAAGTAAATAAGCAAGCAACTAACGCCAGGCTATTACGACTATTACACATATTACATCCACTGGGCATCAAAGTTCGCCATGAGTGCAAACATAGGGAACAAAGCAACATATTACATACACTGGCCGTCTAAATTGGCCACCAGTGCAAATAAACGCGGCAGCAAAACAAGTCCATAACTGAAACAACTTCAGAAGAGCTCAAGAAACATTATCCTGTGTATCCACCATTTTGGCAATAAGCTTAGAAAGCTTATTAGCTTTCTCCTGTTTCGCGCTAAAATCCTCCAATGCTTGCTGTTGCACCAGAAAGTCTGCATTTGAATTCTCCAGGGACTTCCGCAGTCCTTCGGTTTCTTGTCGCAGCACAGCTGGTCGATGTCTTTCAGCTTGTAGTTGAGAATCAATAAACCGAACCGATTCAGACAGTGATTTCGAATAGCTTGTGCCAGTGGTAGTGGACAGTAACTTGAACACTACACGAAGACATGACTTTGGGGTTGTCTCACCGTCTTTAAGATAGTTTACCTTAGCTGTTTTATCAGCTTTGTTGGAGACCAACAAGGATGTCCCACTATCCTGAACCTTATTTGCATTACTTCCTTTACCATTGCTTAATAAGGCACTCTTCCCCAATATTCTGTCAGCATTCTAAAAGAAGAAACAAGCAGACACATAACATGTTTAGCATGTAGTATATGGAACTCATTTCGGTTAACCAGTTCATTAGTAAGGTGGACATGATTAAACTACCAAGTCTTCTATTGCCAAGTAGTACATAATAAAAGCATCAAACAAACATATATCTATGTCCTATGGTCAATGCATTGTCTTGCCAAATCAAAATAGACACACAGTTCAAATCATATCAGTTCAAGACAAAGCATCATTTAAAGAATACAAAGAGTGGGAAACTACATGGCATAACAAGATTTCAGATGGGTACCATGGGTCTACATGTACAACAACACTATTGGCTCTATTGTGATGCTAGTAATGTGCATGATATGAGAAGTCAACTGTATACACAATTGAAATTTAAATAAACAGAGCTATTTATAAGAGCAAACCTGTTAAAGAAACATGCTTATACATACTTGTTGTGCCATTGGAGTTTCGGTTGGATCCTTCAATTTAAAAATAAGTTTGTATGAGTAAATACAGTGATACAAGAGCAAAGCAGTATGCACGATAGCAATGGAATCTTAAAGGAGAACAGTTGTTCTTCAGGTTTAGCACTTGTTTTACATGAACACAGTATAGTAAGACATAGGCATATAGTACTTAAAAATAAACAATGAGCTCATAGAACTTACCATATTCTTGGTTCGGGACTAGTACAGAACAAGGCGTTCCTAGTCATCATCCCATAAATGTGTCTCAGGAGAATGTAAGGAAATTTGATGAGTTTCTTTGCTACTGAAGTACGTTTTCTTCAGGTAATTCCGATACTGCCACCAAGTATTCTTGAAGATAGCAGAGGTATTAGCACAGGTTACCTCATCCCAAGCTTCCAAGTCGGTCCTTCTCTATAAAGAAAAATAGGAAATTTGGTGTATTATAACTATCATGGAGGTAGAATGTATGGGACACAACAAAGTAATTGCCATGAATAACATTACTTACACATAACTCCTGGACGAACACGTGCAACTAGCATTTTCCTCCATCTTCAGTATAATATTTCTATGATGGGAAGATACGCACATAGGATTTAACAACATCAAATGCGATAGATGCTAAACTATGAATGGCTGGTTGTGCTTCCTCCACAGGAATAGGTGTACTAATTGGTGGAGTTGGGGTCCGCCATGGTAGTACTGGCACTTTGGGCACTAGAGTGCCTTACTAACTGCTCTTGTTTGGGAGCTCTGTGGTGGAGATGGTGATGTGTCAACAGGAACTGGGTTACTATCTGCTGGGGTTGGGGTTAGATTGGGTGAAGCTGGTTCTCTATCCATCGTAGTAGGGGTACAATCTGCGAGAGTCTGGGTTATGTGTGGTAGGGCCAGTTCTCGTGCATGTACAACCGGGGAGCTATGTCCACCAAGAGGTATCACTGTTTTATTTCAAGACCGTGTTTTTACTCCGCTAGATACCGCCATCACCCACTCCAATTCAAATGGATGATAAACAGGAAACATAGTTGAATGTACATACCTTGTATGAGAGACGAATGCAATATATAGTGTGGAAAAAAGAGGGCATGAAATAGTTGACATGTATATTGTTTAACTAAAAAGGATAGCATGACATAATTTCACATATATGATGTCTATCTAAACTGGATAACATAGCATGGCATAATTAAAAGATATGATGACTAACTAAACATGATGGCATGAGATAATTATATGATGTCTTCAGTAAACAGGTTCGCATGACATAATTCACATACATGTTATCTAAGTAATCAGGATCACACGATTTAATTCACATATGTGATTTGTATACTAAGCAGAGGGCATTCACATATATGATGTCTGAACTAAGAACTTGGTGTTGAATATTGTATATATGATGTCTAAACTATGCAATGCAAGACAACATATGCATGATATGAGCAGTATAACCAAGCCAAGTTAGAGCATACACCTCGGTGGGGGAATAGGACTGGTCATCTGTCTCTGAATCCATCTCTGAGGCGCTATCAGGACCCAACAAGAGATCTGCTTTGACGGGTAGCACTGTGTAACATCCAAAATTTTAAATTTGGAATGTTATACATAGGTCATTCATGCATATCATATTTTATCGCATTTCGTTTTGCGATCCTCGAAATTCTAAGCAACTCAAGGACCTACAAAGAGAGTTGGGGATTTCACGTTTTTCATATTTGAAATTTATCAAATATCGAAACAAGGATCACCTTGATTCTTATTATTTTTCTCTCTGAAAATATTTCATATTAAAATATATGAGAGGAGATAATATGACTTCTCCAAAATAAATGAAATATGGGAGGAAAATTTTTAAAATCAAATAAGAATTTTCATTTGGATTTTATTGCAATTTTATTTGAATTAGGAAAATATGCGTTTTTCAAAATTGCATTAGAGGCCTAAATAAATGTTCACTTTGCCCGCAATATTATTAGAGGACCGTGAAAATTTATTTCAGGATTTTTGGAGTCCGTTTAATATTCCTTTTAATTGTTTTTCTGCGTCATGGTTTTTTAAAAAGTAACCGACTTACCGGGTCGTTTCCAACCTGGACACTTGGCCCGGCCGGCTTTATAAGCCGGGAAGCCCGAGCGCCCTAGCCCACCCCAGCCCCGCCTAACACTAGCGCCATTGCCGCGCCGATCCGCGCCTCCCGCCGCCGCTTCGCCGCGCCGCATTTGCCTTGCCGCCGCCTCGTCGACCGCCGCCTCATCGCCCCGCTGTGTTCCATCGCCGGAGGTATAAGCCGCCGCCGCCACCGGTTTTCGCAAGAAAACCGTTCGGTTTTTTTTCGAAACCCTAGTTCGGTTTTTTAGATCGGTTTTGTTTCAGTTTTTCTCGGTTCAGTTAAATAGCGGACGTTCGTCCATATGTTCGTTTTAACAAACGCTGTTCATCCGTTAGCCGCAGACAGCGAACGTTCGTTCGTTGGCCTGTTCGTCAGTTTTTCTTTTTCCTGGGTTTTCCGCGATTATTTTCGATCGCGATTTCTGCCCTAATCTTCGTTCTAGTATAACTTTTCGCTCGTTTATCCAAATCATGTGAAACAAGCGTCTAGATCTTCATCTCGAAGCCCTGTTTCTTTTTAACCAACTTGAACAAGATTTTGGTACTGTTAAATTTGAATTTAGTCCAGATTAGTAAACGGATCTTGTTTCTTTCATAGTTTGAGTTTTGTTGCTTCGTTTGATTTGATTCTTTTTGCAAATACTATCTCTTTAGTTGAGTTTTTAGATTCGATCTTCTTATTTGAGTTTTACCCGTGCATCTTCGCTTGAGTGCTTATGTATGCAATTTTTTGTTTGCGATAGAATTCACGGAGTGCGAAGCGTGCTACTACGATTCACTAGGTTTTGCGGATCGTCAGCAAGGCAAGTAACACATTGATCATACTCTTTTCATACCCAGTTTTTTTGCATTAGTATCAATCCTCAAACATTGCATGATTAGGATGTGATTAACTTGTGGGTATTGGGAGGTAGATGATGAGATAGAACCTATTTCCCTGTTTATTATCAAACCCTTCGGAGTTACTTCTACGTTATGCCTATATTGCTATGCTATGCTCGTAGACGTGGATTGGGTTTGAGTGTATCCATGACAGATGCGAGATTGTTAATTAATGGTTCAACTTAAGGTGGCAACTTTAATACACATCTGGGTGGATTGTTGGTTTGGGCACCTGGAGAATCCAGTGTTGTCCCAGGATATCCCGGAGTACCCGTGTGATCATCCTACGGTCCGCCACCCAGGCTCAAAGTGATCATAAGATTATTAATGCTAGAAACTTCCGTGTGCAGCCACAAGCTATTATGGGCTCTATCATAGTTGAGTATGTTGCATGACCTCTTTTAGTGGTCGGCTAGCAGATGTAGAGGGAACGTAGGTGTAACTGTCCACCCAGAGTAAAGAGTTAGTGCTTCTGAAAGACTGTGTCTCGTTCATCCGTTTCTTAAACACCATGTAGTTCGAGAAATAGAATGGAGGAGATCGAGTCTTGTGGGTAAAAGTGCGGAAACCTCTGCAGAGTGTACAAACTAATCATGGTTAGCCGTGTCCCCGGTTATGGACATCTTGAGTATCTGGTTCTTGGATTATCATATGGATCTCACCACTCTAATTTAATTTTGTTGGGTTGATAATTACTTTTAATTGGGATTGATTTGGAGGAACCTTCTCAATGATGTTTCAACTACCATGATAGTTAAATAAAATATATTCCTTTGTTGTAGGGAAAAATTGGCTTTTCGCAAAACAATATAACCATAGAGCCTCCACCAGCCTTATATGCATGTAGTGATAGCATTTATTCTGTTCATTGCTCTATTGTGTTATTTTGCCAGCATATTCCATGTGCTGACCCGTTTTCGGGCTGTAATGTATCATGTTGCAGACTTTTCAGACGAAGAGTAAGGTTTGCTAGGCCGTTGTCGTGCACTCAGCTATGCCGTTGGAGTTGATGGACTCACTTTATCTTCCAATCCTTCCGCTGTTATCTTATTTAGATGGCCTGAAGCCATATTTATTGTAACAAGTTCTCTTTTGTGACACTCGATGTAATAAGTGTGTGATTGCTACTCTGTTATAAATCCTTCGAGTATTGTGTGTGTCAGCATTACCGATCCAGGGATGACACTTAAGCACAGAGACTTGACCGTCTGAGGTCAGGTCGCTACAAGATGGTATCAGAGCACATGCTGAATGTAGGACACGACCACTAATATGAGCCATAGGTCACTCTTCTCTACTCATTTCTGACTCCTCTCCATTTTTCTACTCCTTAGGATGGCGGACTCAAGGAACAAGTTTGCACAACCGGATGAAGACACACCCTTTGGACGACACTTGAAGGAAGTCACCTGGTACCTGAACATAGGAATACCAAGCTTCACCGGGACCTACACCGCCACTTTACCAGAAGAGGAGCGTTGGATGATTCGATTTCAAGTTCCAGGAAGGACATTCACGCCAGTCACTGAGCCCATAGAGTTTTCCTTTGATGCACCAACCTGGAGTCTAGGCGAGAGCATGGCAGCCCACATTGCTATGGGACGTATTGGAGAAGCCTACAAACAGGAGCTGAAGGACACTATCTACCAGATATGTGGGCGCCGAGATGAGCAATGGGAGATGATCAGCACCAGGATGGACAGGTCCATTGCAGCTTTCATCCAGGAGTTAAACCAGCACACTCGACACCAGGAGAACCAGATGTGCGCTAGCATGATAGATTTGAAGAAGGCGATGACCAGGAACATGGAGCTAGAAGAGGAACTCAAGTCTACACGCGACGGATACGAGGAGGAAATCGCAATACTATTGGAGAAGAATGACGACCTGTTAAAGAAGCTCAGAATATTCATGGGACATCCCGCGCCAGGAGGAGATGACGATCAATCCAAAGACATTCGTTCTGAGGATTACATCCTCATCGATGACACCGACTCCGACCCCGACAACAGTGATGATGACTATGAAGACGAAGCTGGAGCGGATATCATGGAGTCTTCCACCGATCAAAATTTCTAGTAGACCACCATATGTATATAGTAGTAGTCCGAGCACTGTAACGATATTAGATCGATTGGATGCCCTTGCTTGATTGATTGAGTGATATGATATGATTGTGTTTGTCTCATGTGCATATGGGTAGTTCTATCTCACTAGACCTCATTCTATTCTAATCTCTTCCCTCTAAACCCATCAGATGCCTTTTAGACGTGATACCGGATTTGTCTTCCCACCGGAGCTCACTCAGTTGATCCAACAACAGAATGCTTTGATGCAGTTGTTAGTTCAGAACCATGGCAACAACAACAACAACAACAACAACAACAACCCACCGCCACCACCTCCAGTTGACAACTTAGCCCGTTTTCTGAGGTTGCAGCCACCAGTGTTTTCCAGTAGCACTGAGCCAATAGTTGCTGATGAGTGGCTACGCAGGATTGGAAGGGAGTTGACCACCGTAGGTTGCACAGATGCTGAGAAGGTGCATTTTGCAGCACATCAATTGGATGGACCAGCAGCCTCATGGTGGGAGAATTATACAGCCACATTCCCTATAGCCAATGTCACTTGGGAGCAGTTTCAGCAAGCATTCCGCACAGCCCATGTCTCAACTGGAGCTATGAGCATGAAGAAGCGTGAGTTTCGCAACTTACGCCAAGGGAACCGTACGGTGGGGCAATACGTGGATGAGCTTAGTAAGTTATCTCGATATGCCCCAAATGATGTGGCCACCGATGCCACGAAGCAGGAGAAGTTTATGGAAGGGCTGAACGATGAGATGAGTATGCAGTTGATAGTGGCAACATTTTACAATTACCAGGACTTGGTAGATAAAGCTCTCATGATTGAAGGGAAGCAGCAGCAGATTGAGAGCCGCAAGAGGAAGTATGGACAAGGGAAGTACAATTCGGGAGCTCAGCAGAAGCCTCGCTTTACCCCGAACTCGGGAGGACACACCCATAACCATGGAGGCCACACTCACAGTGGAGGAAGTACTCATAATCATAATGGCCCCAAGAATGGGAATGGGAATGGAGCAAGCAGCAATCAGAACCGCTCCAATCCAGCCACACCCGCCAAGAAGGACCTAAGTCACATTACTTGTTTCAAGTGCGGGAAGACTGGACACTATGCCACTGAGTGCCCTGAGGCAAAGAATGGGAATGGCAATGGAAGATCTGGGAAGAAGCCCAACCCTTTCAATAGGGGACAAGTGAACCACATACACGTGGAGGAGGTTGAAGAACAGCCAGATGCAGTTATCGGTAAGTTTTTGGTTAAGTCATTTACTTCAATCGTTCTTTTTGATAATGGTGCATCGCATTCATACATATCAAGGGGATTTTTGGATAAGTATAATTTGCCCACTAAAGTTCTTAGGACACTTATGCTAGTAACCTCACCCGGAGCTGAGTATATGGCAAGCAGTGGATGTTTTCAGTTGCCATTAACCATAGGTAGTCATGTTTTCCCCTCCGACTTGATAATTCTGGAGTCGCAAGGATTGGATGTGATACTAGGAATGGATTGGCTGTCGACGTATGGAGGAAACATTGATTGCGCCAGTAAGTCAATTCTTCTTACCACCCCAGAGGGATAAAGGATCAAGTATGTATCCAGGCATGTGCCAAGGAGAACCCAAGTAAATTCCCTCTCAGGAGTTGTTCAGGAGGAAGTTCCTATTGTGAAGGATTACCCAGATGTGTTCCCAAAGGAACTACCTGGCATGCTGATGACCCCCAAGTATAGGGGATCTATCGTAGTCCTTTCGATAAGTAAGAGTGTCGAACCCAATGAGGAGCAGAAGGAAATGATAAGCGGTTTTCAGCAAGGTATTCTCTGCAAGCACTGAAATTATAGGTAACAGATAGTTTTGTGATAGGATAAATGGTAACGAGCAACAAGTAACAAAAGTAAATAAAGTCCAGCAAGGTGGCCCAATCCTTTTTGTAGCAAAGGACAAGCCTGGACAAACTCTTATATAGAGAAAAGCGCTCCCGAGGACACATGGGAATTATCGTCAAGCTAGTTTTCATCACGTTCATATGATTCACGTTTGGCACTTTAATAATTTGATATGTGGGTGGACCGGTGCTTAGGTGCGGCCCTTACTTGGACAAGCATCCCACTTATGATTAAACTCTATTGCAAGCATCCGCAACTACAACAAAAGTATTAAGGTAAACCTAACCATATCATAAAACATATGGATCTAAATCAGCCCCTTACGAAGCAACGCATGAACTAGGGTTTAAGCTTCTGTAACTCTAGCAACCCATCATCTACTTATTACTTCCCAATGTCGTCCTCTAGGTCCAAATAATGGTGAAGTGTTATGTAGTCGACGTTCACATAACACCACTAGAGAAGAGACAACATACATCTCATCGAAATATCGAACGAATACCAAATTCACATGACTACTAATAGCAAGACTTCTCCCATGTCCTCAGGAAAAACGTAACTACTCACAAAGCATATTCATGTTCACAATCAGAGGGGTATTAATATGCATAAAGGATCTGAACATATGATCTTCCACCAAATAAACCAACTAGCATCAACTACAAGGAGTAATCAACACTACTAGCAACCTCGGTACCAATCCTGCACTTAGAGACAAGAATTGGATACAAGAGATGAACTAGGGTTTGAGAGGAGATGGTGCTGGTGAAGATGTTGATGGAGTTTGCCCTCTCTCGATGAGAGGAGCGTTGGTGATGACGATGGCGATGATTTCCCCCTGCCGGAAGGAAGTGTCCCCGGCAGAACAGCTCTGCCGGATCCCTAGATTGGTTCCGCCAAGGTTCCACCTCGTGGCGGCGGAGTCTCGTCCTAAAGCTTGCTTGTGATTTTTCTTCAGACCAAAGACTTCATATAGTAGAAGATGGCCACCAGAGGGCCAACAGGGGGCCCACGAGGCAGGGGGCGCACCCCAGGGGGTAGGGCGCGCCCCCACCCTCGTGGACAGGTGGAGGCCCCCTGACGTATTTCTTCCGCTCAGTATTTTTTAATATTTCCAAAAATAACTTTCTTGGAGTTTCAGGACTTTTGGAGTTGTGCATAATAGGTCTGTAATATTTGCTCCTTTTCCAGCCCAGAATTCCAGCTGCTGGCATTCTCCCTCCTTATTTAAACCTTGTAAAATAAGAGAGAATAGGCATAAGTATTGTGAGATAATGTGTAATAACAACCCATAATGCAATAAATATCGATATAAAAGCATGATGCAAAATGGACGTATCAACTCCCCAAGCTTAGACCTTGCTTGTCCTCAAGCGGAAGCCGATAACGATAAATATGTCCACATGTTTAGATGTAGGGGACTCGATAAAATAAAATACGGACATGAGGGCATCATGATTATTCTCATAACAGCAACATATATGGATATTGTCATTTGATTCCTTATGCTCAAGTAATAATCTATTCACAATGCAAAGTATGAATCAGAAACTTTATTGAGAACCAACAAACTATAATCTCAGTCATTGAAGCAATTGCAATTTATCATAACATCAAAAAGAGTCTATGTCAGAGCTTTTCAGCAAGTCCACATACTCAACTATCATTTAGTCGTTCACAATTGCTAGCACTTACGTGATACTTTTGGTTACGGTATTTTAATCGGACACAGAGAAAGATAGGGGCTTGTACTTTCGCCTCCCAACCTTTTACCTCAAGGTTAATGTCAACAATAATAACTCATGCTAACTTACATCTAATTAGATATATATCAGGATCTTTCCAACATACTGTTCTTGCCAAAGGATAAAATGTAAAAAGGTAAGGTGAAGATCACCATGACTCTTGCATAAGGTAGAAGGTAAACATAAAAGATAGGCCCTTCGCAGAGGGAAGTAGAGGTTGCCATGCGCTTTCAGGTTTGGATGCACAAAATCTTAATGCGAAAGAACGTCACTTTATATTGCCACTCGTGATATGAACCTTTATTATGCAGTCCGTCGGTTTTATTTCTTCCACATCACAAGATCGTACAAAGCTTATTTCCTCCACACCAATCAATCATACATATTCAGAGAGCAATTTTTATTGCTTGCACCGATGACAACTTACTTTAAGGATCTTACTCAATCCATAGGTAGGTATGGTGGACTCTTATGGCAAATCTAGGTTCAAGGGTATTTGGAAGCACATGTAGTATCTCTAGTTGGTGCAAAGAATTTGGCTAGCATGAGGGGGAAAGGCAAGCTAAACATGTTGGATGATCCATGACAATATACTTTATCTCAGATATAAGAAAACATAACCCATTACGTTGTCTTCCTTGTCCAACATCAACTCTTTAGCATGTCATATTTTAATGAGGGATCCCAATCATAAAAGATGTCCAAGATAGTATATTTATATGTGAAACCTCTCTTTCTTTATTACTTCCTATTAATTGCAACGATGACCAAAGCTATGTTTGTCAACTCTCAACAATTTTTAATCATCATACTCTTTCTATGTGAAGTCATTACTCTTCATAAGATCAATATGATCTCCTTTTTATTTCTTTTTATTCTTTTCTCTTTTCTTTTATTCACTCAAGATCATAGCAAAATAATCAAGCCCTTGACTCAACACTAATCTTTATTATATAGCTCACAGACACGATTACATAGAGGGATCATAAAGCAAAACTCAAAAATAGATCATACCAAAACTTTATTCTACTAGATCAAGATACTACTAATAGGATCGAACTAAGAAAAACGGTAAAGATAGGAGATGTGGTGGTGATACGATACCGAGGCATCTCCCCCAAGCTTGGCAGTTGCCAAGGGGAGTGCCCATACCCATGTGATTATATCTCCTTTGCTGGTGAAGGGATTGTCTATGATTTAGGCTTGTCGTCCATCTTCCAAGGCATAGGCTCACCATCATAGAAGGATGATCGAGTCTCCGGGATCCTTAAATCTGCAGCCAAACTCATCCTTTTGAATCTATATTCATACTCACAGTTTTGGTTTTGCAGGTCATAGATTTGGGCTTGGAGGTGCTTGATTTTCTCGTGGAGCTTGAAGATGGCCTCACCAATGTCCTTGGCATCTATCTTGTGGTTGTTGGTGAACTCCATTGTAACGCCCCAGATTCGATGCGCCAGGTGTCTTCCAGTTATTCGCCATCGTTGCCATGTCATTTGCTTGCGTGTAGCATTTTATCATGTCATCATGTGCATTTCATTTTGCATATGTGTTCGTTTCTTGCATCCGAGCATTTTCCCCGTTGTCCGTTTTGCAATCCGGCACTCCTATGTCCTCCGGCGTCCCCCTTTTTGTCTCTTGTTGTGAGTGTGTATTAAACTTTCTCGGAATGGACCAAGGTTTGTCAAGCGGCCTTGGTACACCACCGGTAGACCGCCTGTCAAGTTTCGTGCCATTTGGAGTCCGTTTGATACTCCAACGGTTAACCGGGGAACTGTAAAGGCCTCTTTTGTGTGCAACCCAACACCCCTCCAAAGTGGCCCATAAATCCATCCAAACCCCCTCCATGCTCTCGGTCGTTCGATCACGATCGTGTGGGCGAAAACCACACCTCATTTGGAGTCTCCTAGCTCCCTCTACCTATATATAGGCCCTTCCCCTTAATTTTCGCGGATGAATCCCCTAACCCTAGCTCCTTCCTCCCTCCGCGCCGCCGGACACGTCCGGATCGGCCGGACACGTCCAGCGCCGCCGCCCGCAGCCAATCGGCAAGGGCCACGTGGCACCTGGCCACAAAGACGCCGCCGCCCGCCCGAGCCCGCCGCCGCCCGCCTGCGCCGCGCCTCCTCGCCCCCCGCCAGCCCCTGCCGCCGCCGCCACCGCCACCCCGCTAGGTCACCGCCGTCACCCTCTTCCTCTCGGTCCTTCCCTGACCCCCGCTCTCTCCCCGCAGGTCGGCGCCGTCGCCAGCTAGGCCTCGCCGCCGATCACCGTGCCGCCTCCCCTCATCGCCGCTCGGATCTGGCCTGGCCGCGGCGAGATCCATCCGCCCAGCGCCCGTTCCGTCCGTCTCGGCCATCCCCGGCCTCCGCCCCTCACCGGAGCACCGCCCCGCCTCGCCGGCGTCGCGCTCCTGCCTTCCCCTCGATCCGGTGGGCCCCGCGTCCGGCCCAGCAGCCCCTCGGCCCAGCCGCGGCCCAACCACCGGCCTCCCCAGCCTGCAACACCGTCATGGGTCGAAGCCCAGGGTGAGCAGCCCCTATATCCCGCTCGTGCGTCATATAGATTTATAGCGCTCATATGTTTTTTTTCTGAAATATGGCCAAGTCCTCAGATTGTTAATATTTTGTGTGCATCTTTGAACTGCCATAACTCTCTGGTAGTATCTCCGTTTTGCATGCATAATATATCAAAATGTTCGTCGTGAGATGATTTCCATTTCATTCCATTGTGTCATGCTTGTTTGAGTTCATATCGATGCCCGAATCATCGTTGCGAAAGTGCTATATGATGTTAATCTACTGAAACTGTTATAACTTGGTGATTTGTTATTTTTGTTGCATTTTGTGTGTGCATCATATGAGCCTGATCTCTACATGTGTTTTGAACTAATTCATGTCATATTTACAGAGGTGCAAGCCATGTATTTTTTGGGGTCTTGTATTGAGTGCATCGAGCTTGTTAAGTAGGGTACTTGCTGTTGCTGTTTTGCTAGGCTGATTCTGTTATATTTTGTTGCCAAGTAAACCTGGTGCTACAAGTCTTTGTATGCATAATCTGGAGATGTTTACTAATTATGTTTTGTTATACATGTCATGCTATATCCATCCATGCCCCTGGTTGCATTTATAGCCTGCTGTAGCTTGTTGTAACCTTGCTCCAAAGTTGCTAAATAATGTTGCTGTCAGCCTGTTAACATTAAGTTCAGTTTTGTCATGTGTTTTCCTAGTGATCCATGCACCCTATGAACTTTCTCTTGCCATTCTTAGCTTTATAAATATGTCTTATTACTGTTGGTTGCCTTGTCATGCCATGTAATGCTCTGTGATGAGTGGTACAAGCTCACCAACATGCCTACTTATTGTTGTTCCTGCCATGTATGAATCTGTCATATCATTTGCCATGTTTACATGGGTGCCATCATATCTTCTGAACCTTTTTGGCTCATGGTAAGTAAAGGACTTTTGTTCTATGCATTTAGTAGTATAATGTAATGCCTTAATTTTCTATGTTAATTTCTTGTAACATGTTGTTTGATAGCTCTAAACATTGCAACCTGATATTATTTCTGCAAAGTCTGAAACTGTTATTATTTGCAATCTTTCCATGTCTTTTTGAGCATGTTCTAGTGATTTCTGTAGATAGATCAGTGTTCATGTTTTGTTATGCTTTATCTGTACATCATCCCCATGCCTTTTTTTATCATTTTGAGGTGCTGTAGCATGTTGTTTTGATGCTTGCAATATGCCTAGTTGCTGTTTTGGACAACTTGTCCTTCAAACTTGTAGAGTGTATGTGTGGAACCGTTGCTCCGTTTTGAGTGTGCTCTATATGAAACTTGCTTAGAATTGCATTTAGTTTCATATTATCATGTTGAATCCTTGTTTTGAGGTGTTTGCTTGATGGTTGTATGCATTTTACATCAATGCCATGTTTAACTTGTTTTGCTCATATCTTCTAGGCCGTAGCTTCGAACTAAATGAACTTTATATGTAACTTGACTAGAATTTCGTGTAGATCATCTTGGTGCATCTTAACTTGCTGTTTAACAACTTGAACATAAAGTTTATTTAGATCTGGACCAATTTCGAAATTTGCATATGAGGACTTACCGGAATTGTTATATGTTGTTTCCGGCCTCATTTAAACTTGCTTTGATGTGTTGCTCTTGTATGCATCATCTTTTGCCATGAGTAGCTTCATGTAGCTTTGTCATGCATCATTCTTGTTGTGCATCATGTCTTTTCTATGTGTGGTGTGTTCACGATGTTGTGTGCTTCTTCTCGATAGTTCCCGTTTCATTGCGATCGTGAGGATTAGTTTGTCTACGCTTGGTTCGTCTTCGTGGCTTCATCTTCTTCGCGGACTCGTTCTTTTTCCTTGCGGGATTTCAGGCAAGATGACCGCTACCCTGGATCTCACTACTATCATTGCTATGCTAGTTGCTTCGTTCTATAGCTATGCTGCGCTACCTATCACATGTTTATCAAGCCTCCCAAATTGCCATGTCAGCCTCTAACCTTTTCACCCTTCCTAGCAAACCGTTGTTTGGCTATGTTACCGCTTTTGCTCAGCCCCTCTTATAGCGTTGCTAGTTGCAGGTGAAGATGAAGATTGCTCCATGTTGGATTATGTTTATGTTGGGATATCACTATATCTCTTATATTATTAATGCATCTATATACTTGGTAAAGGGTGGAAGGCTCGGCCTTATGCCTGGTGTTTTGTTCCACTCTTGCCGCCTAGTTTCCGTCATATCAGTATTATGTTCCCGGATTTTGCGTCCCTAACGCGGTTGGGTGATTTATGGGACCCCCTTGACAGTTCGCTTTGAATAAAACTCTTCCAGCAAGGCCCAACATTGGTTTTACCATTTTCCTCACCTATGCCCTTTTTTCTCTTGGGTTTCCGGAGCCCGAGGGTCATCTCTATTTTAGCCCCCCAGGCCAGTTCTCCTCTGAGTGCTGGTCCAAACCGAGCGATGTCCGCCGCCCCTGGGCAACCAGGGTCTATGCCAACCCGTCTTCTTGCTCATCCGGTGTGCCCTGAGAATGAGATATGTGCAGCTCCTATCGGGATTTGTCGGCACATCCGGGCGGCTTTGTTGGTCTTGTTTTACCATTGTCGAAATGTCTTGTAAACCGGGATTCCGAGTCTGATCGGGTCTTCCTGGGAGAAGGTATATCGTTCGTTGATCGCGAGAGCTTATCATGGGCTAAGTTGGGACACCCCTGCAGGGTATAAACTTTCGAAAGTCGTGCCCGTGGTTATGTGGCAGATGGGAATTTGGTAATATCCGGTTGTAGTAAACTTGAAGTAAACTCTTCTAAAATACACCAACCGTGTGCGTAACCCTGAGTGTCTCTTTTCGGGGTTGATCGAGAGGAGAACACGGTTTCTGGGTTATGTCTGACGTAAGTAGGAGTTCAGGATCACTTCTTGATCATTACTAGTTGACGACCGCTTGCTTTGGTTCTCTTCTCGCTCTTATTTGTGTAAGTTAGCCACCATACATTGCTTAGTCGCTGCTGGAACCTCACCACTTTACCCCTTCCTTTCCCATTAAGCTTTGCTAGTCTTGATACCCATGGTAATGGGATTGCTCAGTCCTCGTGGCTCACAGATTACTACAACAACAGTTGCAGGTACAGGTTATGCGATGATCATGACGCGAGAGCGATGTTTGCTTGTTTTGGAGTTCTCCTTCTGCTTCTTCTTTGATCAGGGGATAGGTTCCAGGTCGGCAGCCTGGGCTAGCAGGCTGGATGTCGTTTGAGTTTCTGTTTGTGTTTCATCCGAAGTCAGATGTTGATCTTGTGTATGATGTATTGTTGTATTCTTGTGACATTGTATGGCTTGGTTGTATCCCCACTATTATGTAATGTTGATGTAATGATATCCACCTTGCAAAATCATCTTCAAGATGCGCTTATATCCTTGGTGGGACCTTCGAGTTCCTTTAGGATAGGGTCGCATCTTGGGCGTGACAAGTTGGTATCAGAGCCTCGACCGACCATAGGAGCCCCCTTATTTGTTGGCCGTTGTTGAGTCTAGAAGAAAACTATTTTGAGTCTTAGGATTATATATATCAGAGAGTAGGATTCTTTTTATTCCTCATTCCCTTCGTTGCTCTGGTGAGGCCTCCTGACGTAGATCTTTTGTCTTTCCTCTCCTCAAATTTCACGATTTTTTTTGGATCATGCGGGTATCTTTGGATCGTTCCGATATCTTGTGACGAGAACATTGTTCTTAGTGCCTCCTGACATTGAGGGGTTGTGGCAGTGTCCCGGGGAGTTGAGCTCCGAGGTGTTGTCGTCACAATTTTATCGTTGCAGTTCTGGAATACCTGAGTTTTGCCGACTTCGAAAATCTCTTTTATGCAGTTCTTGGTGAGATAACCTCGACGCCACCCAGTACTGGGGAGTTCGGGAGTATTGCCATAGCTTGTATAACGGATGCTTTTCGAAGGTTGAGGTACACGATTTCCGGGGTTTTCTTGGTTATGTGTTGAAGGATGGATACAGTTGGATCTAGGTATTATTAGTTTGGGTGATATATTTTGTGTCCCCTGTATCCCCAACACCAGATTGCATAACCAGAAAGTTTCGGGAGTTTATAGGTGGGAATTCAAGTAGCTCCTTGAATATCTTTCCGACAGATGCATGATATGGGATTGGGTAAATCTCTATCATATGTATTTGTTCCAGCTTATTCAGCAAGCCAAATTCTTTGTTTTGTTTTATTTGTGGTATTCGAGTTGCTTCGAAGTCAAATATTGATTCCATACCTTTCCTAAACGGTGTTCTCATATTGCTATGTGAATACTAATCCTTCTTGACTATCGAGGTCGTCATGTTAATTCTTTTCCCAACCGGCGTGCTTCTCTTCAAGTGGATCCGATCATTTCAACATTTGCGAGATCAATTCTATGTTTTCTCAACGGTGTTTGTTTCATCCGTCCCAAGTTGTCTTTGTTTTCCCGCCCTCCCACCCTTTTCTGCAAGGACTTATATATTTTAATCAAGTGTCCATTTATTCATGTGAAGTCTCTTCACTCTTTTCAATCAATGTTCTGATCCAGTGATCCCTCATGAAGATGCTCAACAGCTCCAAGTTCATCATTCGTCATTCTCGTATTCTTTTCCAGTGGATTTAACTCAAGCTTTCACTGTTGATCATATCCCTTTCCTTGTTGCAAATGCTTTCTCTTGCCGATGCACCTCTTAATCATTCACTTCTCGCTATTAATTTGTTCTGGAGTGTTGAAGATATCTCAGAAGGCTCATCTCATTCAAGCCATTTAAGTCAACCAGTGCAATCTCTCTTTTCAAGCAATCGTTCAATGGTGTATCTTTTGAGTGGGCCCTAACCCACAGGTCTTTTCCCAGGATCTTACCTGACTCTTCTAATTTTCCTAGAACTATAAAAAATCAAATTCATTTCAAAGTTTGACATAAGAATGAATTTCATCGGTCATATACCTTCGTCCAAGATCTTCCAAATTCTTTTCATCGTTGGTTCAACCTTTCTAATTTTCATCAGGGAATATCTCAACAATTCATGGTGATGTTTCTCATCACATTCTCAACATTTGAAGACCAAAGAAGAGTTTCTCTTAAATCTTGCTCCATTCTCTTCAAGATTCATGGTTCTAGCTTGATGCCATCCTCTCATAATTTTTTTTGATTGTGGGAATTCTTTTCACCCATCCGGAGCATTTCATGAGTTGTTTCCATTTCTTTCCTCCGAAGGCCATCATGTCATAATTCTTCATTCTCAGCGTGTAGCTACCGTTCTCCAAATTTTATCGGTGAATCGTTCAAATATCCTCTAATCAGTTCATGATCTCTTCGTTCTCAGGGATCTAAATCCCCGCAAGTATCTTCATTCGTTTTCCAATTCTTCCGGGTGAATTGTGATTTTGCTACGTTCATTTTCAATTCTTATGGTGGTTCGTTCAAGATTTCACTTCCTTCGTTATCATATTAATTCATTCGTTGTTTCCAAATTCCACCGGTGGTTCCATCAATACCTTCTCAAGTTTGCACTATATCTCTTTTCAATCCATCAAGAAGAATAAGTAGTATTCCAAATCCATTGCTTGTCATCAATGTAAATTGGTGAAGGATACTGTCGGAGTAATGGGCCACTGGTAGGCAGACCCGAGCCCCTGGACCTTTCAAAACATCGGGGCAGACTGCGCCCCTCAAGACCCCAAGACGAAAAGCCGCCTTGAGAGTCGGCGATGAGTCGCCGAGCGCCCTCTAGGCCGAGTCCTGTGGACGGCTTCAGACAAGCCGACTCGGGCCGGCGACCTCCAATGAAGCCGGCTACAGAGTCGGCCCGCGACTCCAACCACCTCCTGCCTGAGCGACTACGAGCGGGATGGGATAAGGTCGCCTCGCGGCCATCCCTGCCCGCTCATAAAGGGAAGGTATGGCCCTGATATCGTCTTCGACGAAGATCTCCGTCCGGGCAACTGTTGCCACGCCCGCCCCGACATCAGCCCGTGAGCAGATCCTCAGTACCCACGATGGCCTGTCTGTACGACCCGAAGACGGCAGGACCTGCCTGTCGGCGGGAGTACCGAAGACGGCGAGAGCGCCCCAAAGACGGACCCGTTGGAGTCGGCCTCCGGGAGTCGGCCGGCCCCTCCCACGGGCTCCATGCGCCATTAACTGAACAAGACGAGGAATGGCAGCAGTGATCGCCGCCAAAGCGGCGGCACTATTGCCATGACCCCATGACCAAGCTCGCGTCATTAGAAGCACGGCTACAGTAATCCGCAGCCGGCAAGACGCGCCCGCGGCGGACAAGGGCTGTCGGCCCCATGCTGGGTCGTCGGCGGGGCCCACTAGTCGGCGGGCCCCAGAAGTCGGCGATGAAGACGGCGACTTAAGAGACTGACGGCTTGGACCCGCACCCGGCCGGATTACCATTGTAACCCCGGGGGGTAGGCCTATATAAACCCCCCGGGGCACCCATGCAAAGGGTTGGAACCTAGTAGTTTTAGACACACACATAGAGGGAGAGAAGAGCTAGCCGTGCCCTTCTCCTTCCTCACCCCGAACAGCTCAAGGAGCATCTTGTACTCACTTTGCCATAGTGATCATGCGGAGACCCGTAGAGCAGCGAGAGGGGTGTTATCTCCTCGGAGAGCCCTCAAGCTGGGTAAGATTCGCGGCGTGCATGTCTTCGCCTCATCCGTTTCTGTGCACCGCGACGTTCTACTCGCCCCCTCCATGATAAGCCATCCTTTGGCATATGTCGCACCCAACCCCCGACATTTGGCCCCCACCATGGGGCCAGATGCACTGTCGTCCGGAGACCTTCTCTGGACGGGAACCCTCTTCCTCCCTGGCGAGCGCAGCCAGCCCGGCACGCTAGACGGAGTCCGCGCCGACGTGCTGCACGGCGCTGAGGTCGCTTGCGCGGCGAGCTGCCTCGCCGAACTTTTCGGCGAGGTTCGCCTCTCCGACGAGCCTGCATGCGACGCAGGCACGGACGGCCCCAAAAGCCTCCTCGCGGGCCTCCTCGAGTAGCTCCACGTCGCCGGCGAGCCCGCCGCCGACCTGGAGTCCGTAGGCTCCACCGACCCGATGCTGGTCGACTCCGACACCGCGTCGCTCGACGCATTCCCCACCAACATGGTGGTCTACGACGAGCCTCTCCCTCGCGCGGAGAGCGGCGGAAGCACCGTCACGGAGGTGCTCGTCATTGGTCACAGCGAGCCTTCCGGCGAGGGAGCTCGTGACCCTCTCGACGCGGTTCTGCAAGACTTGATCGCCCCCATTCTGGAAGACGCCGACGCTGGAACACTGGAGGCACGCCGCCTCCAGCTCCTCGTGGGCGCACAGAAGCTGGCAAGCATGAGACGCTTGTCGGAAGCCTATCAACACGAGATGGATTGCGCTGTGGGCGGCTCGCCGGCTCCGACTGGGCCTAGCCGCCTAGGCGCGGTCCAGCAGCGCGTGTGCTATCGCCAGATCTATTTTGGGCGATGTCGCCTGTACGCCACGCCGCGGAGAACATCCGCGCCGCCAGCGGCGGCGATTTAGCTGGAGATAACTTCGAGGGCGAGGCGTCGCTGATGACGGAGCGAAGTCCAGCAGCTCGACGCGCCGCTGCGCAAGACGAAGCCGGCTGCCACACGGAGGCGCCACGACGACAACACGGCGACTTGCCTCCTCGCCGAGATCAAGGCGCGACCCGGACGCCGACTGGCGGCGTCCACGGAAGAAAAAACAAGGATCCGGCTGTCAGCCATAGCCAGACTCACATCTCCATCGAGCGCGACGAAGACGAAGACGACTATCAGCCTCCTCCTCCCCGCAGAGGAAGGCGAGTCTCCCCGCCACCCGTCGAGCATCCGATTCTCGGCGACCGCCTTGGCCGCCGAGAGGGAGTCGGAGAAAACGACGCCCGCCACCGGATCGAGCGACTCCACCGATCCCTGGTGCTGGAAGAAGAAGACGAGTTGGGCCCGCCCTGTTTGGACCTCGCATCCGAGACGAGCCCTTCCCGCAGGATTCACACTCCCCGAGACACACCCAAATACACCGCCCGTGAAGTCAAGGACTGGCTGGTGGACTATTCCACGGTCGTGAGCATAGCGAACGACAACAAGCGCGTTGCCGTAAAGTATGTTCCCCTCATGCTCCAGGGCACGGCCCGGACATGGTTGAACAGCTTGAAGCCCCGCAGCATCAACAGCTGGGTCGACTTCACCGAGGCCTTCGTCCGCAACTTCATGAGCACATACAAGCGACCTCCCAAGCCTCGTCAGCTGTCCTTGTGCGTGCAAGGCCCCAACGAGTCTACTCGCGACTACCTCACGCGCTGGACCGAGCTCCGGAACTCCTACGAAGGAGTGCATGAGGTGCAAGCAATCGAGTACTTCACCGCCGGGTGTAGAGAAGGCACCCTCCTCAAGCACAAGCTCCTTTGCGACGAGCCGGAGACCCTCGACGAGCTGCTGGTCATAGCAGACAAGTACGCCACAGCCAACTCCTCCATGAAGTCGGAGATCGAAGTCAGTGCGACTGGCAAGGTGGCTCCTCATGCTCCCAGAACTCTGGCTGGATACCCCAGAATTCATGCACTGGTCCGAGAAGCCCATCAGCTGGAGCCGTGCTGATCACCCAGAGGTGATGCCGAATCCGGGCTCCTACGTCGTGGTCTTGGGAGCCACCCTTGCCGTGGATAGGCGGGCCGCTCGCTTCTCGCGAGTGCTGATAGACGGAGGCAGCAGCATCAACATCCTGTACAAGGACACGATGGAGAAGTTAGGAACCAAGCAACGACAGCTTCAGCACAGTTGGACTGTGTTCCACGGGATTGTACCTGGCCTTTCCTGCTCACCGATTGGCAAGATTCTGATAGACGTCCTCTTTGGGGACAAGGATCACTTTCACAGAGAGCCAGTCTGGTTCGAAGTGGTGGACCTCGAAAGCCCCTACCATGCTCTGCTTGGCCGACCTGCTCTGGCCAAGTTCATGGCGGTCCCCCACTACGCCTACCTCAAGATGAAGATGCCGAGTACCAAGGGGATTGTAGCGACCTGACCCAAAATCGGTCAAATCTCTGTGTCTGTACCATCCCAAGATCATGCTGGTACTCACAGTACATCGATAAAGTAATCAAAGTTCAATCACACCTGAATATCATTAAACGATTCTCATATAGAGTCTTTATTACAAGAGAATAAATTTGGCTCAAGGCCAACTCATGAGAAATAAACTACTAATGCTGCGGAAGCGTCGAAGATAAGCGAGTCCATCCGACTCCAAAGGGCAATCGCCAAGCGCGGAGCGTAGCCTCACTCCTGATCGGAATATATCTCTGCAACATAATACGTTGCAGCCATGTAGGTCAGCTTTTGGAATAAGCTGGCAAGTCATGAAGAATAACAATAATAAAGTTACTAACTCTATATGCATTTTTGGCTGTGGAGCTCTAAGTTTCATCATTTTGCGAAAAGCAAATTTTATCCTACTACAGTGGACTTGCTTGCAAATTACTACAATTGTTGGTAGTTATCGAGATGGTTCCGCCAACCAATATCTCGTTCCCAATTTATTAAGTCATAAAAACCCCTCAAATTTATTCATTAGTTTTAGTGTTGAGATATCCGAATACTTCCAAGTTCCAGAGGCTCAAATGTCCGTAACCGGGGACACGGCTAATCGATTAGATCTTTAACTCTGCAGAGGGTTGCGCACTTTCCCCGCAAGAATCATTCCCTCCTTTAAAGTCTTCGCACTTCATGGTGTTTGAAGACGGGACGAATGAAACAGGGTCTTCCAAAGAGTTCTTACAGCTACTGCGGTACCCATCCAATCCTACCGCTCGTCTACTTCTCGTAGTACCGCCCAGCCAGCGTCACTACTAGGGTCAACCCAGCCAGAGCCCATAATGGCTTGCGGCTGCACAGTAAGCTTCCGGTCATGGGGCATCCATCCTTCTCTTCGTGGCTGGGTGAAGCTTTCCGCAGGATGTCATGGCGCTTCTCCATGCATCCCGCCACCACTGGTTCTCCAGTTGCCCGTCAACCGTCCTCCACCCAAGAGTGATTTTCCAAGTCCATCTTGATCATTGTAGTTCATGGGGTTGTCATCATCATTGACTCTCACATCTTGCTTATGAATTTCACTCATCCCAAATCCGCTCTCGAGCATAGCAAAGTAACTACTACGTCCCGGGTCATGGTAACAAGGATTGGTTCATCCTACCACATGATACTACTCAAGTTTAATGACTTCAAGATTTCACTACTGCATGCATGGTGAGGTGGTGACAACTACTAATGCACAAAAACATAGGTATAGAAATAACATGATCAAAACTTGCCTTGCCGATGATCCTCATAAGCTAAAGAGTCGAGTAGCAAGCTTCACTCAGGAAACTCTACCGAGACAAACAATAACACAATAAGCACAAAGTAATAGGATCACCTAACACAACATAACAAAAGTAACATAACACAACAAAACAATCAAAACCAAATCCAAAAGAAAACTCAAAGTAAAACCACTCAAAGTTTTTCCTACTTCAAACAATAACTAAAATAGTTTTATATAACAAAATTCCTTAATATAACCTAATCATGGTTTTAAGTTAACTTAACAGAAAAGGTTTCACTAAGCAACTAGGAGCAAAAAGAATTAATTAAAAGCTATTATAAAACTCATTTTAGGCCTAATCCAATTTCCATTAACAAAATAAATTAAAACTTTTATTAATTATAAATAAAAGTTCATCTATTAGAATGACAGAAACTAACCTAGAATAACTAATCCCAAGTAAGAAATAAATTTATTTACTAATTAATTTATTAGGAAAACAAGAACTAGTTAATTAATTAGAATTAATAGGATTCTGCTTAAAACTAATTATTTATTAATCCTAAAATACCCAAGTTAATTTCTAGGGTTTGGCAATGTTAAAATAAAGTTGGGACAAAAAGAATCATGCAAAATAATTTTTCTAACTCAAGTTATAGCAGATTTACTATTCTGACTAAAACTAAATTAAAGCATTTTAATTATTTTTAACATAGCTAAATATATATTCTACAGAAACTACATAAAATTTTCAATCCAACAAAAAAGAATCACTCAAAATATTAAACAGAATAAAATATATGAATTTTTGAAAATGTAAACTATTCTCGCTAAAACAGAAAATCAAAATAAAAGAAAAGGCCTAATGGGCCTATACATGCACTAGGCGTTAAATAGTCTAAACGGGCCCTAGGGTTAACTAAAACGAACCGGGCCTAAAAGAAATAAACCTAACCTAAAATAAACCGATTGGACGGCGGTTTTTCTAATAAAACTTATTCTTCGGGGTTCTAATCGTGGCCGTTGATTTAGATCGGACGGGAGGGTGATCCCGACGACGCATCGAGTCCGCGACGGCGGCGGCGGGCGGCGAGAGTGCGTCTGGGGCTTCGAAGGCCGGGAGGTCCGGGAGTCGCCATGCGTGTCTGGGACGAGGTCGGGAGTGGTTCGTGGGGTCGGGGTGGTCGGGAGGGTAGGGCGCCGACGGCGGCGACTTTGGCGTGGGAGAGCCGGGCTCAAGCGTGCCGGGAGAGAGAGGAGAGGGCTCCGCGAGGCTAGGGGGGAAATGGGGAGGGGGCTCGGCTTTTATAGCCAGGGCCTCGGCTTCTTCGGGGTCGATCAGGCGGATCGGGATCCGGATCCTTCGATCCGCGATCTCCATGAGCTGCGTTGCGTGGGGGGAAGAAGATGGGCGGGGCCACGGGTCGAGAGAGAGAGGGAGGTGAGGCGAGCGGGTGGCCGAGGCCTAGGGATTCGAGCGAGGCGAGGCGGTCGGGCGCTGGCTGGCTGTTGGCCAAGTGGGCGGGCCGGCTTGGGCCAGCGGCTGGGTCATGGCACTGGCTGGGCCTGGGTGGCCTATCTGGCGCCGAGGGGGTTTTTTTTCTTTTTAAAACTTTATTTTTTAAATAAAACTAAAACAGAAATAAAACAATATCTATAAATATTTTATATAGGGTATATATATACCAAAATGATCCGGGAATATTCCTTTCATTTGAACATTTTTCCAAAGGCAAAATCCAAACTTTATAAAAATCTATTTTTTTCAAATTCAAATAAATTTCAGATTTGAATCCAAATCTTTTGGAAATGTTTTCTTCTGATATTTTTGGAGTGTCATGTTTACTCCTCTCATACTTTTGATCAAGTATTTATCAGGTTTAGTTTTTGAAATGTTTCCCACATGCCAAAGTTTGAAATTCAAAATTCAAAACTCAAAATTCTCTGAAGTTTCAAATGGCATTCAAATTCAAACAGGATGCATAGGATGCTTAGCTATAATTGTAAAACATTCCAAATAGGAAATTTGGGATGTTACAGGGATTCTGACCATAGCCGGCGACTACAGAAGGTCGTCCGCCTGTGCAGCTGAAAGCAGCCGGCTGGACGAGTCCCTGGTGATCGCAGCTGAGAAGCAACTCCTAGATCGGGTTGTGGCTATGGCCGGCAAGCAGCCAGAGACATCGCCCGACCCCAAGGAGTCAGAAGCTGAGGGCTCATTCAAGCCGGCCAAAGAGACCAAGAAGATACCCTTGGACCCGGAGCACCCGGAGAGATACGGTGTCGTAGGTGCAAACCTCGACAGCAAATAGGAAGGCGAGCTCGTCGGTTTCCTCCATGAGAATCGGGACATCTTCGCATGGTCCCCCAAGGACATGCCAGGTGTACCGACGGAATTCGCCGAGCACAAGTTACATGTCCGATCTGATGTGAAGCCCGTCAGGCAGCCCTTGTGCCGCCTGTCAGAAGAGAAAAGAAGAGTTGTTGGAGAAGAGATAGCCCGGCTCCTCGCAGCCGGTTTTATCATGGAAGTGTTCTTTCCAGAGTGGTTGGCAAACCCGGTCTTGGTACTAAAGAAGAACAAGTAGTGTCGGATGTGTATTGACTACACAAGCCTCAACAAAGCCTGCCCCAAGGACCCGCTCGCTGCCAAGAATTGATCAGTGATAGACTCCACACCGGATGCGAGCTGTTAAGCTTCTTAGATGCATATTCAGGATATCACCGATCAAGCTGAACCCGCCGACAAATTGAAGACCGCCTTCATCACGCCGTTTGGAGCCTTCGCTACTGCGACCATGACGCTCGGCTTGAGGAACGCCGGCGCCACCTTTCAGCGTTGCATGCAGAAGTGCCTCCTCAAGCAGCTTGGCAGAAACGCCCACGTTTACGTGGACGACTTGGTGGTGAAGACGGAGAAGCGAGGAATGCTGATGGAAGACCTCAAGGAGACCTTTGAAAACCTGCGCCGGTTCCAGATCAAGCTCAACCCAGAGAAATGCTTCTTCGGAGTACCAGCCGGCCAGCTCCTTGGCTTCCTGGTATCTGAACGCAGCATAGAGTGCAACCCCGTGAAGAGCAAGGCGATCAAAAGGATGGAAGTACCCCGCCGACTGCTAGATGTGCAGAAGTTCACCGGCTGCTTGGCGTCCATCAGCCGATTCATCAGTCGGCTGGGCGAGAAAGCTCTTCCTGTACCAGCTTATGAAGAAGACCACCTTCTTGAATGGAACCCAAGGCACGATTTAAGCTTTTCTCCAGTTGAAGAGAATGCTGACTACTCCCCGAAGGTCATGGCGGCTCCGACTCCAAAGGAGCCCATGCTCCAGATATTGCCGCCACCAGCGGGGTAGTCAAGATACCATTGTAGTTGAACGCAAGGAGGAAGGCAAGCGCTACTGTCCGAGACCAGTGTAGACACCTGAGCGAGGTATCGCCGACCTCCAAGCAGAACTACCCCCACTACCAGAAGATGTGTTACGGCGTGCACTTTGCCGCCAAGAAGTTGAAGCCTTACTTTCAATAGCATCCAATCACCGTGGTTTGCACAACCCCACTAGCACAGATCATCGGAAGCCGAGATGCTTCAGGCTGAGTGGCCAAATGGGCCATAGAGTTTCCCCCCTACACCATCTATTACCAGCCCCGCACCGCCATCAAGTCGCAAGCACTAGGCGACTTCCTCGTCGACTTCTTCAACCCAGCAAGCTGCTGCGAACTCCAAGCCGCCGCCTCCCAGCCCTGCCGCCCTCGTCCAAGTAGCAGTACTGGCAGTCGAAGAAATAGCAGCACCCTCATGGGCCCAGCCCATCCTGAAGTTCTTAGTAAACGGAGAGCTACCAACTGATGAAACCTTGGCTCGGCAAGTGCAACGCCGAGCGGCAGCCTACACTATAGTCAATAGAGAGCTGGTCAGGCGCTGCGTCACCGGTGTCTACCAGCGCTGCGTCGAGTCAGTGCAAGGCCAAGCAATTCTCGAAGACATCCATCGTATGAAAAGCGACCATCATGCAGCCTCAAGAGCACTCGTCGCCAAAGCCTTCCGACACGGTTTCTTCTGGCCAACTGCCCTAGAAGAGGCCAAGGAATTAGTTCAAAAATGCAAGGGGTGCCAGGTGTTCCGCTCCAAGCCGCTTCAGCCGGCTTCAGCCAAGACTATCCCCATCGCTGGCCCTTTGCTGTTTGGGGCCCGGACATGGTGGGACCATTCAAACGGCACGAGGTGGTTTAACTCACTTACTTGTCGCGGTGGACAAGTTCACCAAGTGGATAGAAGCAAAACCCATCAAGAAGTTGAATGGTCCTACGGCAAAGACTTTCATCGCCGACATCACGACTCGCACGGCTGCATCACACAGCATCATCACCGACAATGGCACAAATTTTGCCAAAGGTGCCCTGGCCCGTTTCTGTGGGACGCAAGGCATCCGACTGGACTTAGCGTCCGTTGCCCATCCGTAGTCAAACGGCCAGGTGGAGCGAGCGAACGGCCTCATCCTGTCTGGCATCAAGCCTCGACTGGTCGAACCATTGGAGCGTTCGGCCGGCTGCTGGCTTGAGGAGTTGCTAGCCGTCCTCTGGAGTCTGCGCACAACTCCAAACAAGTCAACTGGCTTCACACCCTTCTTCCTCGTCTACGGTGCCGAAGCCGTCATCCCAACGGATATAGAGTTCGACTCCCCGCGAGTCACCATGTACACCGAAGAGGAAGCAGAAGAAGCACGTCAAGACGGCGTCGATCTGCTGGAAGAGGGCCGGCTGTTGGCACTCACCGGTCCAAAGATCTACCAGCAGAGCTTGCACCGCTACTACAACAAGAAGGTCAAGCCAAGATCATTCCTAGAGGGCGACCTTGTGCTCCGGCTGATCCAGCGAACAGCCGGCTAGCACAAGTCTGTCGCGCCTTTGGGAAGGGCCATTCATCATCGAAGAAAGTCTTTGAAAGCGACTCCTACTACCCGATCGACACTCGTAAGCCCGAGCACGCAAGAGGGACGACTCCAAAGAAAGAGACGGAGCGGCCATGGAATGCTAATCTTCTTCAAGATTTTACGCTGATGCAAGATGTACCACGCTACCCTTTGTGTTTAAAGTACCAAGATTCGGGGCCTTCGAGACGAGCTCGGGACTGCCCTCTTTGTTATCTGTATGATAAGAATTATGCCTTTGAGTATGTTACCCTTTGATTATGCTGTTTGGCATCGGGCTCGACTAGTCGGCCCGGGACTCACCGCTTTGGGCTATGAAATGCTTCCTGCAATGACAAGTAACGTCGCGGTGCCTAAGCTGCCTCTGTCGAAGCCGCAGCTTGCAGAGCGATCGCTTACGGCAGGAGTAAGGTAGAATGGGCGCCCACACGAAAAGAATGGCTAAGGACCCAAAGCCGGCTCCCAGCCCATTTCGTAAAACCAACTCCTAAGAAGCCGGCTTGCCGCTTTCTACCCAACTTGCTTAACGACTCTAAAAAAATGGCCAAGTACTTGCCTCCTCAACAGTAGCCAAGCACTTGACCTAGACGGCAGTCCGCAGAGCGGTTCCCCGATGGGCAAGGCGGCATCTAAGGGAAGGCGACAAAGGAAAAAGCCACAGGAGCGATAAGCAAGGAAAGATAAAATTAGAATAATATTTACACAAGCTTAGGCCCTTGGCTGGATCTTCGAACAGAGGCTCAGAATACACCCCGCGGGTGGAATTGTGCAAATTAACAAGTTCTTTTAAAAGACTAGCAAACAGACAAAATAAAGGCAAGGCAGCGTCCTAAGAAGCAGCGGATGGGGTCGGAAGGCCGGAGGCGGCGGCGGCGTCAGGCGCCGGGGTGGCCGGCTGGGCGGTCTCGGCTTGATCGTCTCTAGCGGCAGTCGGCCCAGATGGGCGCGGCTCGTTGTTGGAGGCGCGGTCGAGCTGAGGCTGGTCGCCCGCTCCGTCTTCTGGCGCCTCCATGCCGTCTCCGTCCTCCGCCTCGTCTTCATCCTCGGCGCTGGAGTCGATCACCTCCGCCGAGTCCTCGCCGTAATCCGGGTTCATCCCGAACCACGCCGGCGGTGCCTCCCCACCGTCTTTAGCCCGCTCAGGGACGAAGACGCTGGTGTCCGTGTAGTCGGCGATCGCCGCCGCACGCTCGACGAGGGCGTCCTCCGCGGCCAGCAGCTCCGCCTGGGCCTCTGACCGGAACGCGGCCAGCCGGTCCAGATCCAGCCCTGGATACCATGCCTTGAAGAACTCCAGGGCTCGGCGGGCTCCAGCCCGAGCCGCGGAACACTTCCAAGCCTCAAGACGGCCGGCCGCGACCTCCAGCCAGTCGGCGGTCCGGCTGGGAGTGCGCAGAACCGGCATGTCCGACCACAGAGCAGCGATCGCCTGGGCACCGACACGCTGAAGACGGTGCAGCATCCGATGGGCCGGCCGCAGACGAGCCTTAATGCTCAGGAGCTGCTCGTCAAGGGTCCGGGGGGCGTTGGCTGCGATCTCAGCGCCACCCGCCCTCCGTGCCTCGCGCTCAGCCTCGATGGCCTGATTGGCCGCCTGCGTGTGACCGGGAAAGAAGTGTTCCAAGAAGAAGAAGAAGCAAGTCAGAGAAACAGGAGTCGGCTTGACCCATGGTCGGCAACCCAAAAGAAAAAGTAAAAGCAAACTCACCATCTACGATATCTTCGATTTCGTGGAAGCCGGAGGTCAGCTGCGCTTCCCTGTCGGTCCAGGCGGAGCGCTTGCTCTCAAATTCGGCCAGGAGAGCGGCCTCTTTCTTCTCCGCCTCAGCCTACACCGCCTTGAGCAGCTCCCTCTGCTCCACCAGCTGCATAGCCAGCAGGTCGCGCTCTGCGGCGAGCTTGCCGCACTCCTCCTCCTTGGCGCGCAAAGCGGTCTCGGCCGTACCTAGCTGCCCTCGGAGAGCGGCGTTGGACTCTAAAGAATAAAAAGAAGAAGGACGCGAAGTCGTCAGCTAAGAAGGTCGGCAGGAAGATCCGGCCCGACTGCGTAGCAGTCGGCCCGAATCTCGGGGACTACAGCCTGCGGGTGCGCCAGCGCGCCCCGCGAAGAAGAAAACTCACCTCGGCTCCTCGCCAAGTCAGCAGCCCGCTTGCTCAGCTCCTCAACGTTGCGGTTGAAGGCAGTAGCACGGAGGTTGTGATACTCCTGCGACAAGAATTCCGGACAGAGGTAAAAAACTTGGAAGTAAGCAAATAAAGTTCCGGGCCGCATGCTCGCAGCTGGCGAAACTCGGGACTACACCCCAGCAGGGCCATGGCGCTTGGCACGAGAAAAAGCAAGAAAAGTTCGGAAAAGAAACATACCCACACGGCGGATCGCGAGGCCAGGTGCGCCTTGGAGAGGTTCTGGATGGCGTCGCCTTCAGCCCGCAGCTTCGCCTGGACATCCAGGAGCGCCGTGTTCAGTGGGCCCGTGCCGCCTCCTCGCACCCACCCAACGGGCGCGTCGGTTGTCGCCTCAGCGTCAGGGATGGCCGAGCTGGCGGCGCCGGTCTCCAAGGGGCGCGGTGCGGAGGTCGCCTTCTCAAGACGGCCTCGCGCTGGCGAGGCAACTTGAAGAAGTAACTGCGCCATGGCCTCGTCGTCGGTCAGCGGCACAGGCGGGTCCGCCGGCTGCTTGCCTCGGGCGATCTCGGACTGCGGTGGAGGCGGCGGAGGTGGCGCGACCGCACCCGGTGGAGAGACCTCGCCGCCTTCCCTCCCTGCGATGGGGACCTCACCGCCGACTCCCTCCGACTGCCCCGTGAACTCCGGCGGTGGTGGCGCTGAGCTCAACGGGGTGACGAGCAGCGCCGACTGAAGGCGCGCGGCCTCCTCGGCTCGCCTTTTGGCTGCAGCGGCGGCTTCGACCGCCTTCTCAGTCTCCGCCTTCTCCCGACGGGCAGCCTCCTCCTCGTCGCGCTTCTCCTGCGCATTCCGCTCCGTTGCCTCCCGGAGGGCGGCCACAGGGTCAACCCGCCGATTATTGGCGGACGTCTCCACCGACCCCATGATTTGGGCGGCGGCGACCCTCTCAAGGTGAGGGAGCCCCGATGAGAAAAAAGACATGAGAAGACTCGGACAAGACGGACCAGAAGAAAACAAGACAGAATAAAAAATACTTATCACGGAGACCAGCGGTGGCTTCTTCACTTCCTTGCGGAAGCGTTAGCCTCAGCGACCGCCTCTTCACTGAGTCGCGGCGCCGCTCCTGAATTTCTTGGCCCAGCCGCTGGCGACTCGCCTGCCCGGCGCTTCTTTGCGCCGACCACCACCAAAGCGGCGGAGGAGCTCGCGCCTGGATGGCCAGCTTTCTGCTGGCGGCGGGGGACGACTTCCTTCTCGCCGTCGTCGTCAGGCCAATCGGCAAAGGTGGCCGAAGGCCTGAAGTCGTCGACCCCTCCTCCCTCGGCGTCGGCCTCCATCGCCGCCACGCCCAAGTCGGGGTTGTCGGCGTCGCTCTCCGCCTGGTCAGGGACGAATTCACGAGCCGGCCCCGCGGCGCCGGCCGAAGGCGGCATGAGGGGATTCTGAGTCGGAGAAAACCAAGGAAAATTAGAGCCGGATTCGGCTGAAGAAGGAAACAGAGAAGCAAGAGACGACTTACCAATGGCGGTGGGTGGGCGCGAGTATGGCTCCTTGCCGAACTGCCATTCCTCCGTGAGGCCGCAGTTCGCCAAGAAGTTCACCGTGTCCACTACCTCCGCGTGGGGCATGTCTTTGGAGCATAGCCGGCTGGGGTCCCGATGGCCGCTCATCTGACAGATCAGATGAGGTCGGCCTTGAAGAAGTTGAACTCATTGCGCCATGAAGGCGGCCAGCAAGTCTGCCCCAGTCAGGCCCTCCGACTGCATCATCACGCGAAGCCGCGCGACGGCGGCGTTGCCTGCGGGAGTCAGCGTCCGGGCCCTATAGGACTAGCTGGAGGGTCGGCCTGCCAACTCGCAGCCCACGTAAGGCGGCCAGTTGACCCAGTCGCCTTCGGGGGCAACGTTCTTGACGTAGAAGTATGTACGCTGCCACATCTTCACCGACTTGATGAGGGAGATGGCAGGAAAAGGGTTCTCGGTCACCGGCCTCCTCTTGGCGATGAACGTGCCGCACAGAGCTGGCACGCGAGCGATGTGGGTCCCGAGCTTGGCTTGGAGGAATTCCCCCCATTGCTTGATGGTGGGGAGAACTCCGAGAAAGCCTTCGCATAAGGATGCGAAGGCGGCCAGCAGCACCACCGTGTTGGGGGTGAGGTGGTGCGGCTGGAGCCCGAAGAACTCCAAGAACACGCGGAAGAAGCCGCTCGCCGGCAGCCCTAGCCCGCGCATGAGGTGCGAGCGGAAAATGACCCGCTCGCCCTCCTCCGGCGCCGGCGTGATTTCGCCCTCCGGCGCGGCGCGGGTCCGCACTAGGTGGCTGCCGGGGATGCGGCGCGTTTGACGAAGAAATTCGATGATGTCGTCGTCGATGATGGAGCCGTCCCACACGCCGGAGCGCGCGGTGGGAGGCGCGGCGGCGGATGAGGAGCTCATCTCCGCGGCGCGGCGAGGTTCGGCGCAGCGGAGTGAGGAAGAAGACGAGGCAGGGGGCGGGGAAGAGAGAGTGCGCGTGTGTCGCCGCCCCCTCCCTCCCCCCGCCTACTTATAGGCGCCCAGGCTGCGAAGCCGAGGGGGCGGGCGTGGGATTAACTGCGCCCACGTCCCCACGCCCCCACGATTTAACCCACGACGCTATCGCACGCGAGAACGGCGCGTGAGCCCAACCGCCCGCACGACCGCAGCGGATCCGCTGCGCGCTGGGGCGTGGTAGTGGCGGGCCCCGCCTGACGGGCCTGTCTTGTCACCCGCGTGGGCTGCCAGACTGGCCCTACCGCGTGGCGTCGCGTGGCGGGCCCCCAACGGGCGGCTACCAGGAAGCTTATCAGGCACGCAGCCCGGATCCCGCTGCAACCTTCGAAACCTCTGAAGAGCAAGACGGCCCCCTGCAAGGCCGACTCCAGCTAGTCGGCTCAAGATGGAGACGGCGGGCCGAGTCCAGATTCTTCTACCAAAGGGATGAAGCTGTCGAGGCCTCGACATGTTGCCCTCGGCGCCTCACCAGCTTCGGGACTACTGTCGAGTAATGGGCCAGGTAGGCGGACCCGAGCCCTGGACCTTTCAAAACATCGGGCAGATGCGCCCCTCAAGACCCCAAGACGAAAAGCCGCCTTTAGAGAGTCGGCGACAGAGTGGCCGACTGCCCCTCTAGGCCGAGTCCCAGGGACGGCTTCAGGACAAGCCGACTCCAGGCCGGCGACCTCCAATGAAGCCGGCTACAGGGAGTCGGCCCGCGACTCCAACCACCTCCTGCCTGAGTGACTACGAGCGGGATGGGATAAGGCTGCCTCGCGGCCCATCCCTGCCCCGCTCATAAAGGGAAGGTATGGCCACAGAGTGTTGTACTGACGGAGATCTCCGTCCGGCGCGGCACTGTTGCCACGCCGGCCCTGACATCAACCCCGTGGGCAGATCCCTGTACCCACGATGGCCTGTCTGTCACGACCAAGATTTGGCGGGATCGCTGTCGGCGGGAGTACCGAAGACGGCGAGCGCCCCAAAGACGGACCCGTTGGAGTCGGCCTCCGGAGTCGGCCGGCCCCTCCCACGGGCTCCATGCGCCATTAACCAGACAAGACAGGAATGGCAGCAGTGATCGCCACAAAGGGCGTGCAGACTGCCATGACCCCATGACCAAGCTCGCGTCATTAGAAGCACGGCTCTGATAATCCGCAGTGGCAAGACCGCCATGGGCCGGACAAGGGCTGTCGGCCCCATGCTGGGCCGTCGGCGGGGCCCACTAGTCGGCGGGGCCCACTAGTCGGCGGGCCCCAGAAGTCGGCGGAGAAGACGGCGACTTAAGAGACTGACGGCTTGGACCCGCACCCAGCCGGATTACCATTGTACCCCCGGGGGGTAGGCCTATATAAACCCCCCGGGGCACCCATGCAAAGGGTTGGAACCTAGTAGTTTTAGACACACACATAGAGGGAGAGAAGAGCTAGCCGTGCCCTTCTCCTTCCTCACCCCGAACAGCTCAAGGAGCATCTTGTACTCACTTTGCCATAGTGATCATCCGGAGACCCCGCAGAGCAACAGTAGGGGTGTTATCTCCCCGGAGAGCCCTGAAGCTGGGTAAGATTCGCCGGCGTGCATGTCTTCGCCTCATCCCGTTTCCAGGCACCGACGACGTTCTACTCGCCCCCTCCATGATAAGCCATCCTTTGGCATATGTCGCACCCAACCCCCGACATATACGCATAACGTAATTCTTATTTTTGTTTCATCCAAGTGATCTAGTTTCTTCTTTCCAGAGTTATTCATCATGTCACATTTCTCGGTTCGAGATGCTTCATCTTTTCTTCTCCGGAGTTTCAAGTTTTTCCTCTTTATCTCGTCGCGAAGCTCCATCTAAATCATCGCAAGGCTTCACCTGGTGTTTTCAACTTGTCCTTCTTTTTATCATCATTTTATTACCGGAGTTCTTCATAGAGGCTCTACATGGTGGCTCGTCAAGGATTCTTTTAATTATTCAATTGTTCTTCAAGATTTCTCTCGAAGTTATGATCCGCCAAGCCATACTCAAATTAAACATGATGTACAACACATGTTTTGTTTTGAGGAGTTCTTCATATTCTCCGTTGCTGAGATCTTTCCTTCTTGCTTTTTTAAGTGCAATTAACTCTCTGTATTCTTCTGAAATGGAGTTTTGCATCTCTTTGTTCTTCTCAGCTATCCAATCATTTTTGTTTATGGCCGGTTATCACCTTATGATCTTGAGATGTTACCTATAAGACCACAACAAGCTTATTATTTTCGTTGTTGATTTTCTCAACAACTCCGTTTAAACCTTCCTTCTAAAGATGCTTTCAATTTCATTCGTGGCACAAGCTATCATTTTGTTTCCGGAGGTTTTGTGTCATGTCTTCATCAAGTATCATTCCGTCCTCTCAAGTTCATGTTCTGTTCCTCCATGTTTCAGTCAGAGTTCTGTCTAAATCCTTGCAGTCTTATCCGTCTCTTATCTCGTTCTAACCGAAGTGGTTTCATAGTTTATCTGATTCCGTGAGCTTTCGATTCTTGTCATTCTTGTCGTTCCTCTCTTCTTCTCGAGTGCTCTCGATTCTTTGCTTCTTCTCCTGAGTTCTTGCTTCACCTCATCCCTTTTCCCTTCCGTCTCGGTCCTAAGATCTCGGGACGAGATCTCTTGTTAGTGGAGGAGTGTTGTAACGCCCCGGATTTGATGTGCCAGGTGTCTTCCAGTTATTCGCCGTCGTTGCCATGTCATTTGCTTGCATGTTGCATTTTATCATGTCATCATGTGCATTTCATTTTGCATACGTGTTCGTTTCTTGCATCCGAGCATTTTCCCCGTTGTCCGTTTTGCAATCCGGCACTCCTATGTCCTCCGGCGTCCCCCTTTTTGTCTCCTGTTGTTAGTGGGTGTTAAACTTTCTCGGAATGGCCTGAGGTTTGCCAAGCGGCCTTGGTACACCACCGGTAGACCGCCTGTCAAGTTTCGTGCCATTTGGAGTCCGTTTGATACTCCAACGGTTAACCGGGGAACCGTAAAGGCCTCTTTTGTGTGCATCCCAACACCCCTCCAAAGTGGCGCATAAACCCATCCAAACCCCCTCCATGCTCTCGGTCGTTCGATCACGATCGTGTGGGCGAAAACCGCACCTCATTTGGAGTCTCCTAGCTCCCTCTACCTATATATAGGCCCTTCCCCTCAATTTTCGCGGATGAATCCCCTAACCCTAGCTCCTTCCTCCCTCCGCGCCGCCGGACACGTCCGGATCGACCGGACACGTCCAGCGCCGCCGCCCACAGCCAATCGGGAAGCGCCACATGGCACCCGGCCACAGCGCGCACCGCCCGCCCGCCCGCCGCCCGCCGCCAGCGCCTCCGCCACCCCGCCAGTTGCCTCCGTCACCCTCTTCCTCTCCGGTCCTTCCTTGACCCCCGCTCTCTCCCCGCAGGTCGGCGCCACCACCAGCTAGGCCTCGCCGCCGACCACCGTGCCGCCTCCCCTCATCGACGCTCGGATCTGGCCTGGCCGCGGCCAGATCCATCCGCCCCGCGCCTGTTCCCATCCGTCTCGTCCATCCCCGGCCTCCGCCCCTCGCCGGAGCGCCGCCCCGCCTCGCCGGCATCGCGCCCCTGCCTTCACCTCGATCCGGTGAGATCGGGATGAGGAGCGACCCGTGGGCCTCGCGTCCGGCCCAGCAGCCCCTTGGCCCGGCCGCGGCCCAGCCACCGGCCTCCCCAGCCTGCAACACCGTCATGGGTCGGAGCCCAGGGTGAGCAGCCCCCAAGTCCTCAGATTGTTAATATTTTGTGTGCATCTTTGAACTGCCATAACTCTCTTATAGTATCTCCGTTTTGCATGCATGATATATCCAAATGTTCGCTGTGAGATGCTTTTCATTTCATTACATTGTGTCATGCTTGTTTGAGTTCATCTTAATACCCGAATCATCGTTGCAAGAGTGCTATATGATGTTAATCTGCTGAAACTGTAAGAACTTGGTGATTTGTTATTTTTGTTGCATTTTCTGTGTGCATCCTATGAGCATGAGCTCAACATGTGTTTTTAACTACTGCATGTCATCTTTACAGAGGGGCAAGCCATGTATTTTTGTGAGTCTTTTTATGAGTGCATCGAGCTTGTTAAGTAGGGTACTTGCTGCTGCTGTTTTGCTAGGCTGATTCTGTTATATATTGTTGCCATGTAAACCTGGTGCTACAAGTCTTTCTATGCATAATCTGGAGATGTTCACTAAGTATGTTTTGTTATACATATCATTCTCTATCCATCCATGCCCCTGGTTGCATTTATAGCCTGCTATAGCTTGTTGTAACCTTGCTCCAAAATTGCTAAATAATGTTGCTGTCAGCCTGCTAACATTAAATTCAGTTTTGCCATGTGTTTTTCTAGTGATCCATGCACCCTATGAACTTTCTCTTGCCATTCTTAGCTTGATGCATATGTTTTCTTACTTTTGGTTGCCTTTTCATGCCATGTAATGCTCTGTGGTGAGTGGTACAAGCTCACCAACATGCCTACTTATTGTTGTTCCTGCCATGTATGAATCTGTCATATCATTTGCCATGTTTACATGGGTACCATCATATCTTCTGAACCTTTTTGGCTCATAGTCAGTAAAGGAATTTTATTCTATGCATGTAATAGTATCATGTCATGCCTTAAGTCTCTATGTTAAGTTACCGTAACATGTTGTTTGATAGCTCTAAACATTGCAACCTGATGTTATTTCTGCAAAGTCTGAAACTGTTATTATTTGCAATCTTGCGATGTCTTTTTGAGCATGTTCTAGTGATTTCTGGAGATGGCTTAGTGTTCATGTTTTGTTATGCCTTACCTGTACATCATCCCCATGCCTTTTTTATCATTTTGAGGTGCTGTAGCATGTTGTTTTAATGCTTGCAATATGCCTAGTTGCTGTTTTGGACAGCTTGTCCTTCAAACTTGTATAGTGTGTGTGGAACCGTTGCTCCGTTTTGAGTGTGCTCTATATGAAACTTTCTTAGAATTGCATTTAGTTTCATATTATCATGTTGCATCCTTGTTTTGAGGTGTTTTCTTGATGGTTGTATGCATTTTATATCAATGCCATGTTTAACTTGTTTTGCTCATATCTTCTAGGTCGTAGCTCCGAACTAAATGAACTTTATATGTAACTTGACTAGAATTTTGTGTAGATCATCTTGGTGCATCTTAACTTGTTGTTTAACAACTTGAACATAAGGTTTATTCAGATCTGGACCAATTTGGAAATTTGCATATGAGGACTTACCGGAATTGTTATATGTTGTTTCCGGCCTCATTTAAACTTGCTTTGATGTGTTGCTCTTGTATGCATCATCTTTTGCCATGAGTAGATTCATGTAGCTTTGTCATGCATCATGCTTGTTGTGCATCATGTCTTGTCTATGTGTGGTGTGTTCACTATGTTGTGTGCTTCTTCTCGATAGTTCCCGTTTCGTTGTGATCGTGAGGATTCGTTCGTCTACGCTTGGTTCGTCTTCGTGGCTTCATCTTCTTCATGGACTCGTTCTTCTTCCCTGCAGGATTTCAGGCAAGATGACCGCTACCCTGGACCTCACTACTATCATTGCTATGCTAGTTGCTTCGTTCTATCGCTATGATGCGCTACCTATCACCTGTTTATCAAGCCTCCCAAATTGCCATGTCAGCCTCTAACCTTTTCACCCTTCCTAGCATATCGTTGTTTGGCTATGTTACCGCTTTTGCTCCGCCCCTCTTATAGCGTTGCTAGTTGCAGGTGAAGATGAAGATTGCTCCATGTTGGATTATGTTTATGTTGGGATATCACAATATCTCTTATATTATTAATGCATCTATATACTTGGTAAAGGGTGGAAGGCTCGGCCTTATGCCTGGTGTTTTATTCCACTCTTGCCGCCCTAGTTTCCGTCATATCGGTATTATGTTCCCGGATTTTGCGTCCCTAACGCGGTTGGGTGATTTATGGGACCCCCTTGACAGTTCTCTTTGAATAAAACTCTTCCAGCAAGGCCCAACATTTGTTTTACCATTTGCCTCACCTATGCCCTTTTTTTCCCTTGGGTTTCCGGAGCCCGAGGGTCATCTTTATTTTAGCCCCCCGGGCCAGTTCTCCTCTGAGTGCTGGTCCAAACCGAGCGATGTCCGCCGCCCCCTGGGAAACCTGGGTCTATGCCAACCCGTCGTCTTGCTCATGCGGCGTGCCCTAAGAACGAGATATGTGCAGCTCCTATCGGGATTTGTCGGCACATCCGGGCGGCTTTGCTGGTCTTGTTTTACCATTGTCGAAATGTCTTGTAAACCGGGATTCCGAGTCTGATCGGGTCTTCCTGGGAGAATGTATATCCTTCATTGATCGCGAGAGCTTATCATGGGCTAAGTTGGGACACCCCTGCAGGGTATAAACTTTCGAAAGCCATGCCCGCGGTTACGTGGCAGATGGGAATTTGTTAATATCCAGTTGTAGTAAACTTGAAGTAAACTCTTCTAAAATACACCAACCGTGTGCGTAACCGTGAGTGTCTCTTTTCGTGGTTGATCGAGAGGAGAACACGGTTTCTGGGTTAGGTCTGACGTAAGTAGGAGTTCAGGATCACCTCTTGATCATTACTAGTTGACGACCGTGTCACATCATAGCTAGACCATGCATTAGGGTGTGCATCATGTTTAAATTTCATTTGAATTTGAAATGGGGAAGACAGGAAACCCCCAGAACCCCTCTTAATTCAACTAGGGTTTACTAAAAATTATTTCAATGAACCTGAAATGCCCTTCAAAATGCTCATCATCTTTGCTTTGGTTCAGAGCCTATGTCAAAAGTGGTGCACCATTTTCTAGGTCATCCAAAGGTCTTTGAATTAATTCATAGTATTTGAACTTGAGCATTTCAAATTATATAAAATATTTCAAATGCCCAAATATTGCCAAACCAAAATGTTTCATGTTGGAAATATTTCAACAATGGACTAGGAGCATTTTGGTGAATTTTAAAACTGTTTTGGTATTTTTAAAAACTCCACAAAGTTGCAGAATAATAGAAAAAGAAAAACAGTTTAGAAACTTACCTGGCGCCTCCCTACCCGGCCCACCTGCCGGCCCAGCCCAGCAGCCGCGCCAGTGAGCTGCTTGGCTCGGCCAGGCAGGCAGCCAGGTGCTCGGCGGCGAGCACCGCATGGGTGCCACGCACCTGGTTGCCGCCTCGCCGCTCCCCTCGCCCAGCCGCGACGTGGTTCGCCTCCTCTCTCTCCCCCGAACCCCCTGGACACCTCCTCTCCTCCCGGCTCCTCTCCCTCGCGCTCCCCGCCTTGGCCGGCCTTGCAAGACCATCGCCAGAATCAAGCTCCCGCCGTCCGTGCTCCTCCTCACTTTGTCTAGGAGCTCCGCCGCCCTCAACTACCCCGAGCTAGCCGAGCCCCGTATGCTCTAGTGCCCCGAGTCCACCACACCAACCTCGACCGAGTCCACCATCGCCGGAGATCCCCTTCAACGCCGTCGTCGCTCCGGCCCGTCCCCGACCTCAACGAGCGCTTCTACGAGTTGCCTGTGAGCCAATCTACCTTCCCTTCCCTTTCTCTCTCGCTCTCGAGCAGTGTAGCAACCGAACGGAGCTCACCCGCACCCGCCGCCGCGGAGCTCGTCGCCGACATGCTCTCGGTCACCCTCCGGCCACCTCTTGGTGTCCATCGCACTCACCGCACCCCATGGGGTCTAACTATGCACTCCCCGCACCTCACCGACCCCTCTAGCCCCAAGTTCACCTTCGGCCGAACTCCGGCGGCCGCCTAGGTCGTCGCCGGCGCCGACTCCGGCCGCCCCGACCCCAACTGACTCCACCAGTAGCTGCGGCATGTCCCCAGCTACCCTTAGCCACCCTCCACGGCTCGTTTGGTCGCCGGAATGGCCAAACGCACTCCCGCCGCCGCGTCGGGCTCGCCGGCGGCTAGACGCCGGTGCAGCCGACGTGGACTTTGACCACGGTGGGCCCTGGTTGACTCTGTTGAGTCAATGATGTGGGGCCCAGCCTCATTAACTAAATAGGAGTAGCTTTAATTAATTTTAGTTAAGCTAATTACCACGACACCTGGACCCACAAATGGGTTTCACTGGACATCTCCGTTGACCACTGACGTCATGTCGACGATGGTGACGCAATAATTTAATTTCTGGATTTATTCTAATATAGGAAATTCCGAATATAATTCAAACTTCAAATATTCATAACTTTTAATCAGAACTCCAAATGCAAAGATTTATATATGAAAAATGATCAGAAAAATCCATTCTATCCATTGGTACAGGTTTCATGCATGTTAAAATAAGTTAACCTTGCTGTTTAAACAGAATAAGATATTGCAACTTTAGGGCTATTTCAAATGAGCTATCATTTCATCCCCTATTATTTCAGCTTGCATTAGGCCAACACACATCCATATTGCCATGTCATAGCATGCATCATATTGTTGCATATTGTCATGTGTGTTTTTTTTCGGTATGCTTTTCGTGATAGGTTCTGCCTCCGAGGATAATCTCGACTATCCATCTGAAGGGCAGTACTCTACCACCATTCCATCAGGCAAGCAACCCATTGATCATTCCGATACAAACCCATGTTCTCGCTTCTGCCCTTGTTTACTGCATTAAGACAACGCGATTCAAACTGTTGCGTGCTGCGGTAGTTGAACCCACTTCCTTTGCATGACCTGTCATTGCCACAGTAACTAGATGAAACCCACTAGTATGTGTAGGAGTTGATTGAGCCATGTTTGTGATTCCTACCATGCTATGCTTGCTATGCTTAGAGTTGTGTCGGTCCGCTCATCGGGATGATGAACTGGAGTGAAAGGTTGTGTTGGTTCGAGAGTGAAAGTGTTGAACACGTTTTGGTAAAGGTATCGATGAGAGGCCATGTAGGATTACATGGTGGGTTGTTTCATTGAAGCCGATCCTAAGAACTGAGATCTGTGTTTGTGATCCATGACATAGTTACTACCACGCATTGGGCCCGAAACCAATGGACCCTCTCGCTTCTTAACCACCCTTGTTCTTAGTCCGGAGTTGCAAGTAGTTTCGTGTTTGTAGCATGTCAAATGCATGCAACGCTGACCTTAGGGGTGGGTTGTGTTGCGGTAGGCACGTGGTCCGTGTACCGGGTGCCCGCTTATATCTCGAACCCCGCACACATCGCTCGGGCTGTATGGAAAACCTCGGCGGACTCCTGCGGATGGAACCCGAATAGGCGATAAACCCGACTCGGGACTTGAGTGTTTAGGTAGGCTGTGGCCGACACCCACGCTGGGCTTCCGCTTGAAGGTTGCCGAGTACATGTCGTAAACGGCGTAAGTGGTGAGAGCGTGTGAAGAAGTACACCCTGCAGGGTTTTTAATATGATCTATTCGAATAGCCGTGTCCAAGGAGAAGGACTTCGGGTTGCCTATATCGCTTAATAGACAAGTAAATGGACACTACTAAAAGCCTCAAGATAGTGTGAGTACAGTGGATGGCCCTCTCGTGGGTGACGAGAGAGGATCCACGTGGAGTATTGTGATGGTGATTAGTGGACTGCGTAAGCGACAAATGCTTTACAAGTGGTGTCACGAGGATAGCTTAGCCAAGAGTCAAAGCTGGCTTGCTGCAATAACTCCACCACCTTCTTGAGAATGTGCATGTATGATAGGATTCTGTGGTAAGACTTGCTGAGTACCTCCGTACTCATATTTGCTTAATTAATGTTTTTCAGAGGACAACACTGCCCCCTCCGATGGGTTCTATGTAGATTTTGACATCGACGAGTGAACTAGCCACCCAGGTGGTGATCCAAGGCTTGTGAAGGGCCACTTTAGATAGAAAGGCTTCAACAAGCTTTCTTTCTTTCTAGAGTCTGTACTCAGACTAGTTTGCTTCCGCATGTGCTTGTATGCTTGTATGACTTGAGTGTTGGGTCATGTGACCCCTACCTGTATGGATATGTTATGTATGGCTCCTCGGAGCCTCTTAAATAAAGTACTTTGAGTTGTAGAGTTTTGTTGTGATGCCTTGTTGTATTTACTCATATCGGGCATATTATGGTATGATTGAAATGCTTGGTATGAGTGGGATCCGACAAACTAGTTGTTTATCCTTGGCAGCCTCTCATATGGGGAAATGTAGTCTCGTGCTTCCGAGCGATAGTAGTCCGCTACAGCCCGGTTCACGAGTCCTGCTAGCCCAAGACTACCGCTTGGACACTTGACTGGCCGGCATGTGTTTCACTTCGTTCCTATGTCCGTCCTTCGGGAAATGTCACGCGGTGGTATTCGAGTCCCGCCTAGCCTGCTACAGCCGGGATACCGGAGTCCTCATAGCCCAGTGCTACAGCCCGAATATATACGTTGATGACCGACATGCTCGATGTGATTCATGTATGCCTGTCCCCATAGGTTAGCGCCGCTTTGGGTTCACGACTAGCCATGTCGGCACGGGTTCTTTGTCATGTGGATGCTAGCGACACCATCATATACGTGAGCCAAAAGGCGCAAACGGTCCCGGGCCATGGTAAGGCGACACCCGTGGGAATACCGTGCGTGAGGCCGCAAAGTGATATGAGATGTTACCGGCTAGGTCGATGTGACTTGGAATCGGGGTCCTGACAGACCGCTTGCTTTGTTTCTCTTCTCGCTCTTATTTGCGTAAGTTAGCCACCATACATTGCTTAGTCGCTGCTGCAACCTCACCACTTTACCCCTTCCTTTCCCATTAAGCTTTGCTAGTCTTGATACCCATGGTAATGGGATTGCTGAGTCCTCGTGGCTCACAGATTACTACAACAACAGTTGCAGGTACAGGTTATGCGATGATCATGACGCGAGAGTGATGTTTGCTTGTTTTGTAGTTCTCCTTCTGCTTCTTCTTCGATCAGGGGATAGGTTCCAGGTTGGCAGCCTGGGCAAGCAGGGTGGATGTCGTTTGAGTTTCTGTTTGTGTTTCATCCGTAGTCGTATGTTGATCTTGTATATGATGTATTGTTGAATTCTTGTGACATTGTATGGCTTGGTTGTATCCCAACTATGGTGTAATGTTGATGTAATGATATCCACCTTGCAAAAGCGTCTTCAAGATGCGCTTCTATCCTTGGTGGGACCTTCGAGTTCCTTTAGGATAGGGTCGCATCTTGGGCGTGACAAGTTGGTATCAGAGCCTCGACCGACCATAGGAGCCCCCTTGTTTGTTGGCCGTGGTTGAGTCTAGGAGAAAACTATTTTGAGTCTTAGGATTATATATATCGGAGAGTAGGATTCTTTTTACTCCTTGGTCCCTTCGTTGCTCTGGTGAGGCCTCCTGACGTAGATGTTTTGTCTTTCCTCTCCTCAAATTTCACGAATTTTTTTTAGGATCACGCGAGTATCTTGGGATCGTTCTGATAGTCTTGTGACGTGAACATTGTTCTTGGTGCCTCCTGACATTTCGGGGTTGTGGCAGTGTCCCGGGGAGTTGAGCTCCGAGGTGTTGTCATCACAATTTTATCGTTGCAGTTCTGGAATACTGAGTTTTGCCGACATCAAAAATCTCTTTTATGCAGTTGTTGGTGAGATAACCTCGAAGCCACCCAGTACTGGGGAGTTCGGGAGTATTGCCATAGCTTGTATAACGGATGCTTTTCGAAGGTTGAGGTACACGATTTCCGGAGTTTTCTTGGTTATGTGTTGAAGGATGGATACAATTTGGATCTAGGTATTGTTAGTTTGGGTGATATATTTTGTGCCCCCTGTATCCCCAACACCAGATTGCATAACCAGAAATTTTTGGGAGTTTATAGGTGGGAATTCAAGTAGCTCCTAGAATATCTTTCCGACAGATGCATGATATGGGATTGGGTAAATCTCTATCATATGTATTTGTTCCGGCTTATTCAGCAAGCCAAATTCTTTGTTTTGTTTTATTTGTGGTATTCAAGTTGCTTCGAAGTCAAATATTGATTCCATACCTTTCCTAAATGGTGTTCTCATATTGCTATGTGAATACTAATCCTTCTTGACTATCGAGGTTGTCATGTTAATTCTTTTCCCAACCAGCGTGCTTCTCTTCAAGTGGATCCGATCATTTCAACATTTGCGAGATCAATTCTAAGTTTTCTCAACGGTGTTTGTTTCATCCGTCTCAAGTTGTCTTTGTTTTCCCGCCCTCCCACCCTTTTCTGCAAGGACTTATATATTTTAATCAAGTGTCCATTTATTCATGTGAAGTCTCTTCACTCTTTTCAATCAATGTTCTGATCCAGTGATCCCTCCTGAAGATGCTCAACAGCTCCAAGTTCATCACTCTTCATTCTCATATTCTTTTCCGGTGGATTTAACTCAAGCTTTCAGTGTTGATCATATCCCTTTCCTTGTTGAAAATGCTTTCTCTTGCCGATGCACCTCTTAATCATTCACTTCTCGCTATTCATTTGTTCTGGAGTGTTGAAGATATCTCAGAAGGCTCGTCTTTTCATTACAGATCCGTTCAAGTTATTTTGAGGTTGTTATCTCATTCAAGCCATTTAATTCAACCAGTGCAATCTCTCTTTTCAAGCAATCATTCAACGGTGTATCTTTTGAGTGGGCCCTAACCCACAGGTCTTTTCCCAGGATCTTACCTGACTCTTCTAATTTTCCTGAAACTATTCTCAAATTCATTTCAAAGTTTGACGTAAGAATGAATTTCATCGGTCATATACCTTTGTCCAAGATCTTCCAAATTCTTTTCATCGTTGGTTCAACCCTTCTAATTTTCATCCCGGAATATCTCAACAATTCATGGTGATGTTTCTCATCGTCATTCTCAACATTTGAAGACCAAAGAATAGTTTCTCTTAAATCTCGCTCCATTCTCTTCAAGATTCATGGTTCTAGCTTGATGACATCCTCTCATAATTGTTTTCGATTGTGGGAATTCTTTTCACCCATCCGGAGCATTTCATGAGTTGTTTCCATTTCTTTCCTCCGAAGGCCATCATGTCATAATTCTTCATTCTCAGCGTGTAGCTACCGTTCTCCAAATTTTATCGGTGAATCGTTCAAACATCCTCTAATCAGTTCATGATCTCTTCGTTCTCAGGGATCTAAATCCCCGCAAGTATCTTCATTCGTTTTCCAATTCTTCCCGGTGAATTGTGCCTTTGCTACGTTCATTTTCAATTCTTATGGTGGTTCGTTCAAGATTTCACTTCCTTCGTTATCATATTAATTCATTCGTTGTTTCCAAATTCCACCGGTGGTTCCATCAATACCTTCTCATGTTTGCACTATATCTCTTTTCAATCCCTCAAGAAGAATAAGTAGTATCCACTCTTATGGCAAAACTAAGTTCAAGGGTATTTGGAAGCACAAGTAGTATCTCTACTTGGTGCAAAGAATTTGGCTAGCATGAGGGGGGAAGGCAAGCTAAACATGTCAGATATAAGAAAACATAACCCATTACGTTGTCTTCCTTGTCCAACATCAACTATTTAGCATGTCATATTTTAATGAGTGATCCCAATCATAAAAGATGTCCAAGATAGTATATTTATATGTGAAACCTCTCTTTCTTTATTACTTCCTATTAATTGCAACGATGACCAAAGCTATGTTTGTCAACTCTCAACAATTTTTAATCATCATACTCTTTCTATGTGAAGTCATTACTCTTCATAAGATCAATATGATCTCCTTTTTATTTCTTTTTATTCTTTTCTCTTTTCTTTTATTCACTCAAGATCATCGCAAAATAATGAAGCCCTTGACTCAACACTAATCTTTATTATATAGCTCACAGACTCGATTACATAGAGGGATCATAAAGCAAAACTCAAAAATAGATCATACCAAAACTTTATTCTACTAGATCAAGATACTACTAATATGATCGAACTAAGAAAAACGGTAAAGATAGGAGATGTGGTGGTGATACGATACCGGGGCATCTCCCCCAAGCTTGGTAGTTGCCAAGGGGAGTGCCCATACCCATGTGATTATATCTCCTTTGCTGGTGAAGGGATTGTCTATGATGTAGGCTTGTCGTCCATCTTCCAAGGCATAGGCTCACCATCATAGAAGGATGATCGAGTCTCCGGGATCCTTAAATCTGCAGCCAAACTCATCCTTTTGAATCTATATTCATACTCACATTTTTGGTTTTGCAGGTCATAGATTTGGGCCTGGAGGTGCTCGATTTTCTCGTGGAGCTTGAAGATGGCCTCACCAATGTCCTTGGCATCTAGCTTGTGGTTGTTGGTGAACTCCGTGATCATTATGTGATTGGAGTCAAGTCCATGCTCCACCATCTCCTGGAACTTGAAAACTTGTTGCTCCATTGCTTCAAGCCTTGTCTCCACACTTCTGGTCCTTAGTGGTCCCTCAACATCGCGGATGTGCAGCAACCCATCACGCATCTCAATGGTTTGAGGGTGTTGCAGCACCTCCAAGAGGTAGGGGTTGATGACCTTCTCGAAGAACTTGTCCTTGGGGGCGCTTGGAGACGTCATGATGATCTAGATCTGTCAGAGAAACAGCTCGAAACAAGAACAGAGGATAATTGCGTGATACGGTGGTCAAAACCTTCGGGAGAATATATAATGAATTTTTACCAACCAAAATACGTAACGTGCAAGAAAACGGAGTCCGGAGAGCAGACGAGGTGCCCACGAGGCAGGTGGCGTGCCCAGGGGGGTAGGGCGCACCCTCCACCCTCCTGGAGGCCTCGTGTCCTTCCCGGACTGCTTCTTATTTTTCTATTTTTCTAAATATTCCAAAACAGAGAAAAATTGCCTTCAGAACTGTTTTGGAGTCGGTTTACTTACCGTACCACATACCTATTCCTTTTCGAAGTCTGAAACGTTCCGGCCCTTATGTATTCCTCCGGGGTTACGGTTTCAATAACATTGGTTTCAACATTTATAGGATTACCTGAGATATAGTGTTTGATTCTTTGACCGTTTACCACCTTCGGATTTGTGCCTTCGAAGTTGTTGATTTTTATGGCACCGGAACGATAGACCTCCTCAATAACGTAAGGACCTTCCCATTTAGAGAGAAGTTTTCCTGCAAAAAATCTTAAACGAGAGTTGTATAGCAATACATAATCACCTAAATTAAACTCATGCTTTTGTATCCTTTTGTCATGCCATCTTTTAACTTTTTCTTTAAACAACTTGGCATTCTCTTAGGCTTGGGTTCTCCATTCATCAAGTGAGCTAATGTCAAATAACCTCTTCTCACCGGCAAGTTTGAAATCATAGTTGAGCTCTTTAACAGCCCAATAATCCTTATGTTCTAGTTCGAGAGGTAAGTGACATGCTTTTCCATAAACCATTTTATACGGAGACATACCCATAGGATTTTTATATGCAGTTCTATAGGCCCATAATGCATCATCCAGTTTCTTGGACCAATTCTTTCTAGATCTATTAACAGTCTTTTGCAAAATTAATTTGAGCTCTCTGTTGCTCAATTCCACTTGACCACTAGACTGCGGGTGATAAGGAGATGCAATTCTATGATTAACATCATACTTAGCAAGCATTTTACGGAAAGCACCATGAATAAAATGTGAACCACCGTCAGTCATTAAATATCTAGGGACTCCAAACCTTGGAAAAATAACTTCTTTAAGCATTTTAATAGAAGTGTTATGATCAGCACTACTAGTTGGAATAGCTTCTACCCACTTAGTAATGTAATCAATAGCAACTAAAATATGTGTGTAACCATTAGAGGCAGGAAAAGGTCCCATATAATCAAAGCCCCAAACATCAAATGGTTCAATAACAAGTGAATAATTCATAGGAATTTCTTGACGTCTACTAATATTACCAATTCTTTGACATTCATCACAAGACAAGACAAACTTACGGGCATCCTTGAAGAGAGTAGGCCAATAAAAACCGGATTGCAATACCTTATGTGCAGTTCTGTCTCCAGCGTGGTGTCCTCCATAAGCCTCGGAGTGACACTTGCGTAGGATCTGTTCCTGTTCATGCTCGGTACACAACGCCTAATAACACCATCTACTCCTTCTTTATAAAGATGTGGGTCATCCCAAAAGTAATGTCTCAAATCATAGAAAAACTTTTTCTTTTGTTGGTATGTGAAACTCGGTGGTATGAATTTAGCAACGATGTAATTAGCATAATCAACATACCAAGGAGCAGTACGAGTAGTATTTATGACATTTAATTGCTCACCAGGGAAGCTATCATCAATAGGTAGGGGGTTACCAAGAACATTTTCTAACCTAGACAAGTTGTCCGCAACGGGGTTCTCAGCTCCTTTTCTATAAATAATATGCAAATCAAATTCTTGTAGCAAGAGAACCCATCTAATAAGTCTAGGTCTAGCATCTTTATTTTCCATAAGATATTTAATAGCAGCATGATTAGTGTGAATAGTTACTTTAGAATCAACAATATATGGTCTGAACTTATCACAAGCAAATACAACTGCTAAGAATTCTTTTTTAGTAGTAGCATAATTTCTTTGACCATTGTCTAGAGTTTTGCTAGCATATTGGATAACATTTAAATTTTTGTCAACTCTTTGCCCTAGAACAGCACCTACAGCATAGTCACTAGCATCACACATAATTTCAAAAGGTAAATTCCAATCAGGTGGCTGAACAATAGGTGCAGAGATCAATGCTCTCTTAAGTATTTCAAATGCTTCTACACAATCATCATCAAAGACAAATGGTATATCTTTTTGTAATAAATTAGTCAGAGGCCGAGAAAATTTTTAGAAGTCCTTAATGAACCTCCTGTAAAAACCGGCATGACCAAGGAAACTTCTTATACCTTTGATGTCCTTGGGACATGGCATCTTTTCAATAGCATCAACCTTAGCTTTGTCAACTTCAATACCTCTTTCAGAAACTTTATGCCCCAAGACGATACCTTCATTAACCATAAAGTGGCACTCTTCCCAATTCAAGACAAGATTAGTTTCTTCACATCTCTACAAAACTCGATCAAGGTTGCTCAAGAAATCATCAAAAGAGGATCCATAAACGGAGAAATCATCCATGAAACCTCACAAATCTTTTCACAAAAGTCAGAGAATATAGCCATCATGCATCTTTGAAAGGTAGCAGGTGCATTACATAAACTAAAAGGCATACGTCTATAAGAAAAGGTACTGAAAGGGCAAGTAAAAGTGGTCTTTGATTGATCATCGGCTGACACATGTATTTGTGAGAAACCAGAATAACCATCTAGAAAGCAAAAATGTGTATGTTTGGATAATCTTTCTAGCATTTGATCGATAAAAGGTAAGGGGTAATGATCCTTTTTAGTAGCTTTATTTAATTTGCGGAAATCGATTACCATCCTATAACCTGTAATAATTCTTTGCGGGGTCAATTCATCTTTATCATTAGGAACGACATTAATACCTCCCTTCTTAGGGACACAATGGACAGGACTTCCCACTGACTATCAGCAACGGGATAAATTATACATGCCTCAAGGAGCTTTAGTATTTCCTTTCTTACCACTTCTTTCATCTTAGGATTCAGCCGCCGTTGATGATCATGAACTGGTTTGGCATCTTTCTCCAAATTTATTTTGTGTTGACATAGAGTGGGACTAATGCCCTTAAGATCATCAAGAGTATATCCAATAGCAGCACGGTGCTTCTTCAGAGTTTTCAATAATCTCTCTTCTTCATGCTCTGAAAGGTTAGCATTAATAATAACAGGATATATCTTTTTCTCATCAAAATAAGCATATCTAAGAGTATCAGGCAACGGTTTAAGCTCAAACACGGGATCACCCTTGGGTGGAGGAGGATCCCCTAGGATTTCAACAGGCAAATTGTGTTTGAGGATAGGTTCCTGTTTAAAGAATACTTCATCTATTTCCCTTCTTTCATTCATAAACATATCATTTTCATGATCTAGCAAATATTGTTCTAAAGGATCACTAGGAGGTACGGCAATAGAACCAAGACCAATATTTTCATCCTTACTAGGCAATTCCTCTTCACGGTGTTGTCTACGAAATTTAGAGAAATTAAACTCATGAGACATATCACCAAAACCAATAGTAACAACATCCTTTTCGCAGTCTATCTTAGCATTAACAATGTTCAAGAAGGGTCTACCAAATATAATGGGACAAAAGCTATCTTGTGGGGAACTAAGAACAAGAAAATCAGCAGGATATTTAGTTTTCCCACACAAGACTTCAACATCTCTAACAATTCCCATTGGTGAAATAGTATCTCTATTGGCAAGTTTAATTGTGACATCAATATCTTCTGACTCAGTAGGTGCAATATCGTGCATAATTTCTTTGTATAAGTCAATAGGTATTGCACTAGCACCGGCACCCATATCACATAAGCCATGATAACAATGATCTCCTATTTTAACAGAAATAACAAGCATGCCTACCACAGGTCTATGTTTATCTTTAGCACAAGGTTTGGCAATTCTAGCAGTTTCATCACGGAAATGAAAAACATGCCCATCAATATTATCAGATAAGAGATCTTTAACAATAGCAACATTAGGTTCAACTTTAACTTGCTCAGGAGGTGTATAGGTTCTAATATTGCTTTTACGAACCACAGTTGAAGCTTTAGCATGATCCTTTATTCTAACAGGGAAAGGTGGTTTTTCAACATAAGCAGTAGGAACAATAGGATCATTATAAGTGATAGTCTTTTCTTCAACTTTAATAGGTGAAGCTACTTTTACTTCCATGGGAGGATGATATTTAAACCACTTCTCCCTAGGGAGATCAACGTGAGCAGCAAAAGATTCACAAAAGGAAGCTATTATCTCAGAGTCAAGTCCATATTTAGTGCTAAATTTATGGAAAACATCAGTATCCATAAAAGGTTTAACACAATCAAACTTAGGTGTCATACCTGACTCCTTACCTTCATCGAGATCCCAATCTTCAGAGTTGCGTTTAATTCTTTCCAATAAATTCCATTTGAATTCAATAGTCTTCATCATAAAAGAGCCAGCACAAGAAGTATCGAGCATGGTGCGATTGTTATCAGAAAGCCGAGCATAAAAACTTTGAATGATTATTTTTCTTGGGAGCTCATGATTGGGGCATGAGTATAACATTGATTTAAGCCTCCCCCAAGCTTCAGCGATGCTTTCTCCTTCGCGAGGCCAAAAAATATATATATAATTGCGATCACAATGAACAAGATGCATAGGATAGAACTTCTGATGAAATTCTAATTTCAATCATCTGTAGTTCCATGACCCCGTATCAACACATAGCCTATACCATGTCAATGCATCTCCCTTAAAAGATAAGGGAAGACCTTCTTCTTAATAACATCATCGGGTATACCTGCAAGCATAAATAATCCACAAACTACTTTTGGGACTAACCTATTAACCGGAGGATAGCAACGTCTCATGTGGCCACCTCGCCTCCCACCGGCGCCCTAGGCTCTCCGGCGATATTTCTCCTCAGCCAGTAAATCTGGTCCTTTCTCCATCCATCTTCTTCGGCGTCCTCTGATCTACCACCCTATACCCATCTCACATGGGTCCGCATGGTGGATCAACTTTGGATCTGGATTTCTCCAAAGGTGTGGCTTTTGCGGAGGAGGTTTTCAGATCTTGTGGGAAAACCATTCATCCCTCGGATGACACGAGCCATTTTATTATGGTTGTGTCCTTCAGCAGACATAGATTTCGTCTTGATGAGGATTCGGTGGCTGCGCCTTTGGAATGTGCAATTGGAGGATCTGCAATTGATCTATCTGTGCAACTCATTGCGGACAAGGTATTCTCATTTATGGTATCATGCAAACGTGTTGGCATTTTTATTCTTCATTTGCGATCTTTCGTGTGTCCGCAATTCAAATGCTACTTTCATTTATGGGGTAATGGCGGCCCTAATTGGAAACGCGAGTTTGTTCTTTGGAAGAAAGAGTGTGATGCCGAATGGATTATCATCAGCCCTTCTAAAAAGCGTGCTGCTATGGGTTTACTAGCTATGCATAAGCCTCCTTCCAAATCTGCCTTACGTACAACCTCTAGGCCCCCGAAGAGGATTTCATTTGCCACTTTCCAACACTATGATGTTTGCAAGGGATACTCTTTTCCTGCTTCGCCAGGTCTTGTAGAGGCGGTTTCAGATGCTGGGTACACGGTGCTGCCTCGTGAGAGAGACATCGTTCCTCATGCCGGGCGATCGAACTCCGATGGACGGTGGCAGAACCACCCATTATTTTCGGAACAGTCAACGTCCACGCTACTTCCTTGGCCGGTATTTCTGGGATTAATCCATCTACTTCGGACGTGAATATGCATGTGCATGGGATGGAACGGGCCAGTCCGGTGGCGGCCCATGAGAATTCTTCAGCCCAGCTTAATTGCCCGTCCCTGGAGGTTTTTCCGGTCCAGTCTGTTTCGGCCCAAGCTGTTTCTGAACCTGCACCTCCATCTGTTATTGGAAATGAGGAGTTTATTAATTCTGGGACATTGGAATCACCTGTTGATTATGATGGATTTAATGATCTAGTGGACGACATGGTTTTCAAAGTTTGGAAATGACAAAATTGTTTGTCAATGAAGCATTTATCCAGCGCGTGCACCAGTAGGGTTAGGTGCCGTAGATGCTTTCGGTTGGGACACAGGGCAAAGGGTTGCTCCGATTCTAGCCTATCTCCCTCTTACAGGTGGGTCCCGTGGTCCAAATCCCCCGTATCTAACCGGTCAGCTGGTTTTTTGGAGCGGGACTCCTCGTTTTCTCCCATAGCTAGCCCGGAGGGGTCTATGCCCAGTCCTATCAAGCCTGCCGCCCCGTCAATCCGACCATTGCCAGTTGAGCCACCGCCCACAACGCCTCTGCCACCCTCCTCACCACCACCCTCAATCACCTCGCCTCCGGTTTTGGATCATCCCTCCCCAGCTTCGGCAATGGCCAACTTTCCGCTGGACCCGATGGACTTCCTCCCGCATGGATTCGATATCATCGATGGAGGGGAGCTACGCTTGCCTTGCACTTTCTTTGTGCCGGCGGTGGCTCCGGATCGACAGCATGAGGAGTATGTCGTCGCCATTGTCGAGCCGGCTCCCCTACCTGAAGAAGTCGCCATCTACAGGAATCTGGTCAGTGATTTTGTCGTCAATACCCTGCAGAGAGCCGTGTTGGATGCCCAGCCGTGGATCCAAGGGGTTGGTTTGTTTCAACTACGCAGTGCTCTGGCCCGCCATGCTTTAGTTGATCACCCTCCTTTCAATTTGGGCAACGATAGATTTGTCAGGTTTATTCCGCATGACGAGGGTATTAACTACAGAGCTGTTCAAGGTTTTCGAAGGGGATGGGTAATGCTGCTAGGAGTTCCTTTGGATTATAGGCGCTCTCAATATCTTGCAGATGTTATCAGTACTTTTGGCCGATTCCACCATTGGCATCAGGATGATCCAATGAAGGTCCGATCCTTGGTTTATGTGTCTTTTCCTGCACCTTCTATGGTCCCCAGATCAGTGACATACAGGGAATTTGCTGACTTTGGAGGGGTTCGGATTTCTTGGACTGCTCCAGTTTACATTCTATCCGCAGACTTTGCAGATATCCTACCTGCTGATGAGGATCCAATGCCCTTCAATGGCAATCCCCACCCTCTCCCTGGCAACATGCAGTACAATAATCACAATTGGGTTTTACCTGAGTTCCCGGAGCTGGGTTGGAACGATGTGCCTGCACCCAATGAACATCCACAGAATGACCCTCCACAAGTTCAGGAGGTGGGGCAGCAGGATAATGTTGAGGAAATTCAGTATCAAGAGTCAATTGTGCATCAGCTGTCTGAGGATTCAGTTAACAACGGCATCGCTGCTGCTGAAGTTGCAGTTCTCCAACACCCAATGGGACCGCAGCAGCCTCCTTTAATGATCGGACAAGTGTTAACTGTTTTTGGGCCTGTCCTGCCCCCTGTGATGCAATGGAAGCGCTCGTTTGAGAAGGTATTGCCGCTTTTTGGGATCTCTGATATCCCAAAGGTTGTCTTTCGGTCTCATCTCGGTGCTCTTTTGAACAATCAGTCCTGGACGACTCTTTCTACCACTCCGGCTCCGAAATTGCAGCTCTTGCCTACACCTGTTTCTGTAATTCAGTTTAAGGAAATGACACCGATTAAAAGGCATGTAGCTCGAGCTCTTTGTTTTGACGATATTGATGAGCCTGTTGCTGAAACATTTGAGTTTACGGCTGTTCCTAAAGTTACTCTAAAGCGTGGAAGAAAGCCCAAAGCCTCTAAAGTCATTGTGGAATCTGAGGTCAGGCGCAGTGCTCGCCTCAGTGCGATGCGTGATGGCTACCGTCAGGTAGTTATTGGGACATTTCCTAGGAAGCCACACACAGGGAAGAAGCGCAAAACTGCACCTTCCAAGCCTGATGATGATTCTGCAGTGCCTCCTCTGACGACAATAGTTGATCTTCAGCGAATTGGTGCTCGTCTTCGCATTGCACCGGAGAAAATCACGACGGATAAGCTTGCAGCTGATCCTTCCCGCTCCAACAACAGTGCAAGTTCCGATGATTATTTTAATCATCCAGGGTTTAGGTCCATGGCGTACCATAATCGCCTTTTTCTGTTATTATCTGTTTGGAACTTTGCAGTTTACATCTGTCTAGTGGGTTGTAGGCCATTGTGTGGTGTCACATCCCAGATAGACCATGCATTAGGGTGTGCATCATGTTTAAATTTCATTTGAATCTGAAATGGGGAAGGCAGGAAACCCCCAGAACACCCCCCTTAAAAGAACTAGGGTTTACTAAAATTTATTTCAATGAATCCGAAATGCCCTTCAAAATGCTCATCCTCTTTGTTTGGGTTCAGGATCCATGTCAAAGAAGGTGGAACATCTTCTAGGTCACCTAAGGGTTCTAGATTTAATTCACAAGTTTTTGAAATGGGCATTTTAAATTATGAAAAATATTTTAAATGTTCAAAAATTGTCAAACTAAAATGTTTCATGTTGGGAATATTCCAACAAGTGACCAGGAGCATTTAGGTAATTTTTGGATTAGTTTTGGTATTTTTAAAAACCCTAAACAGAGTTGCAGAAATAGAAAAACTTTAAAAAAAGGAAAAAAAGCCTACCTGTCACTCATGACCGCCCACCTGCCCGCCCAGCCAAAGAGCAGCATGGCCAACTGCTTAGCTCGGCTCGACCAGCAACTAGCTCTTGTGTGGCCTTGAGCGCAGGCGCGCCACGCAGCTGGTCACCGCCGCCCTCGCCGCCGACTCGGACGACCGGACGACCCAGCGTCGTCGCCCGACCCGGACACCTCACCCCCCTCTCTCTCTCTCGCTCTCCCCCAACCTGGCCGACGCCATCGCCGACGCGCCACCGTCGACGCCGTGCTCCCCGCCGTCCACGCTCCTCCCCGCCATGTCTAGCAGCTCCGCCGCACCCCGTTACCTCTAGCTAGCCTAGTCCCCCTCGCTCTAAACACCCCGAGGCCACTACACGCACCTCGACCGAGCTCAAGGCCGCCGGAGATCCCCATCGCCGTCGCCGCCGCACCAGACCGCCCCCGACCCCGACGAAGCTCTCCACAGGTTCACCGTGAGCCTGGCTACTCCCCTGTCCTCTCCGCTCTCTTCTTCTTGCACCACAACGAGCGCTCGATGATCACCTGAACCCACCGCCGCGGAGCTCGTCGCCGACGAGCCTCCGGTCAGCTAACGGCCCTGCCACCACGTCCATCACACTCACCACGCCCCCACGGGCCTAACCGTGCACTTCCCGCGCCTCGCCGAGGCCGCTAACCCCAAATCCGTCGATGACCGAGCCCCGGTCGCCGCCCGACTCGTCGCCGGCGCCCACTCCGGCCACCCCTAACCCAACTGACTCCACCACTAACCGCGGCTCACCTCCAGCTACACGTAGGTGCTCCCCGCGCTCCATTTGGAGCCCGGAAAGTGCAAAAGCACTTGCTCCGCCGCGTCTGGCCTCGGCCAAGGCTAGACGCCGTGAGTTGACCCCGTCCAGGGCCTGTTGACCCCACAGGTCAATGACAGTGGACCCCCTCCGCTTAAACTAATTAGGATTAGTTCTAACTAAAACTAATTAGTTAAATTAACTCGACATGCGGGTCCCACTGGTCGGTTTGACCTGGATGACCCGTTGACTCCTCGACGTCATGTTGACCTCATGCCGACAAGATTAATTCAAATTCTGGAATTATTTTTATATAATAAATTCCGAATATAATTCAAATTTCAAATGCTTATAACTTTTATTCTATAACTCCAAATGCAAAGATTTATATATGAAAATTATCAGAAAAATACACTCTATCCATTGGTACAGGTTTCATGCATGTTAAAACAAGTTAACTATGCTGAATAACCAGATTAAGATTTTGCACCATTAGGCCTAATTCACATGAGCTATCATTTGAACCTTTGATTCAAATGAGTTCATCCCCGTCCCTTCAACTTGCATTAGGCCAACACACATCCATATTGCCATGTCATAGCATGCATCATATTGTTGCATATTGTTTGTATGTTTATTTTGGTGTGTTTTCATGATAGGTTCTGCCTCAAGATAACCTCGATTACCCATCGAAGGCAGTTCTCTACCCCTGTTCCATCGGGCAAGCAATTCATTGATCATTCCGATACAAACCCATGTTCTCGCTTCGCTCTCGTTTCTTGCATTAAGACAACGCGATTCAACTGTTGTGTGCTGCGGTAGTTGAACCCACTTCCTTTGCATGACTGTCATTGCCACAATAATTAGATGAAACCCACTAGTATGTGTAGGAGTTGTTTGAGCCATGTTTGTGATTCCTGCCATGCTATGCTTGCTATGCTTAGAGTTGTGTCGTCGGCTCATCGGGATGATGAACTGGAGTGAAACGTTGTGTTGGTTCAAGAGTGTAAGTGTTGAACACGATTTGGTAAAGGTATCGATGAGAGGCCATGTAGGAGTACATGGTGGGTTGTTTCATTGAAGCGAACTTAAGAACTGAGATCTGTGTTTGTGATCCATGAACTAGCTACTACCACACATTGGGATCCTTAATTGACCCTCTCGGCTTCTTAACCACCCCTGCTCATAGTCCGGGAGTTGCAAGTAGTTTCGGTGTTTGTAGCATCTTTGGGGCCGCATAGCAACGCTGACCTTAGGGGTGGGTTGTGTTGCGGTAGGCACCGTGGCGGTGTACCGAAAGTGCCCGTTTGGTATCTCGGGAACCCTGCACACATCGTTCGGGCTGTATGGGAAACCTCGGCGGACTCCTGCGGATGGAACCCGAATAGGCGATAAACCTGGACTAGGGACTTGAGTGTTTAGGTAGGCTGCGGCCGACACCCACGTTGGGCTTCCGCTGAAGGTTGCAGTACATGTCGTGTAACGACGATAAGTGGTGAGAGCGTGTGAAGAAGTATACCCCGCAGGTTAAATATGATCTATTCGAATAGCCGTGTCCACGGAGAAGGACTTCTGGGTTACCTATATCAGTTCATAGACAAGTAAATGGATACTACTACAAGCCTCAAGATAAGTGTGAGTATCGTGGATGGCCCTCTCGGGGATGACGAGAGAGGATCCACGGTGGAGTATTGTGATGGTGATTAGTGGACTCGTGTACGACAAAATGCCTTACAAAGTGGTGTTACGTAGGATAGCTTAGCCAAGAGTCAAAGCTGGCTTGCTGCAAATAACTCCACTTCCTTCCTTGAGAATGTGCATGTATGATAGGATTATGTGGTAAGACTTGCTGAGTACTTCGTACTCATGTTTGCTTAATCAATATTTTTCAGAGGACTATACTACCCCCTCCGACGGATTCTATGTAGATGTTGACTTCGACGAGTAAGCTAGCCACCCAGGTGGCGATCTAAGACTTGTGAAGGGCCATGTAGATAGAAAGGCTCCTACAAGCTTTCTTTCTTTCTAGAGTCTGTACTCAGACATAATTTGCTTCCGCATGTGCTTGTATGATTGTATGACTTGAGTGTTGGGTCATGTGACCCCTATCTGTATGAATGTGTTATGCATGGCTCCTCGAAGCCACTTAAATAAAGTACTTGAGTTGTAGAGTTTTGTTGTGATGCCTTGTTGTATTTACTCATATCGGGCATAATGCGTGTATGATTGAAATGCTTGGTATGAGTGGGATCCGACAATCTAGTTGTTTATCCTTGGCAGCCTCTCATATGGGGAAATGTAGTCTCGTGCTTCTGAGCGATAGTAGTCCGCTTCTGACCCGTTCACCGAGTCCTGCTAGCCCAAAGACTACTGCTTGGACACTTGACTGGCGGCATGTGATCCATTTCGTTCCTATGTCATCCCTTCGGGAAATGTCACGCGGTGATACTTGAGTCCTGCCTAGCCAGCTACAGCCCGGGTTACGGAGTCCTGTTAGCCCAAAGCTACAGCCCGAGTTCATACGTTGATGACCGACATGCTCGAAGTGTTTCATGTATGCCTGTCCCCATAGGTTAGTGCCGCTTTGGGTTCACGACTAGCCATGTCGGCCCGGGTTCTTTGTCATGTGGATGCTAGCGACACCATCATATACGTGAGCCAAAAGGCGCAAACGGTCCCGGGCCATGGTAAGGCGACACCCGTGGGAATACCGTGCGTGAGGCCGCAAAGTGATATGAGGTGTTACCAGCTAGGTCGATGTGACTTGGAATCGGGGTCCTGACAGCGTTGGCATCAGAGCAGGGCTGCCTGTAGGTCCGCTAAGCCAAACTGGTCGAAGTTGAGTCTAGAAATGCTTTAGTTATATGTAGGGGAATTGATTGTGGGAGGGAACGTAAGGCTCTTTTACTCCTTTACCTTATGCCCTCGATCCGAGTCATCCTCTTCTCATTCGACGTGGGTATAGGACTAGGCTCTCCTCTCTCTATCAGGTTCACGTGTTACTAATCCGTAGTAACTTATAGGATTGTCGGTTACAACCTCAGTTCAGTGTTACTAAATTTAAGTATGCTACCATTTGAACCAGAACCTTGATATGATGTTGTTGAGTGGTTTTGCAAATCTGATTTTGAATGTCTCAAATTTGATTTGAGCATTTACAGATGTTATGCTGCCCGATTTTCCCTAGAAATTCTAATGCCTTTGCATTATGGCTATGCTTTCAGATGGCCACCCGTTCCCAGAACCAAGTGGTTCGCCTGACCCGCTGCATTGATGTGTGCGGTCACACGGCCATGTTGGTTAGGGTGATGATTGAGGCTGGTTATCGATGGTATCCTGAATATACCGTCGAGGAGCAGTTCAGGGATTTCAATCAAAGCCAATATCTATGCACGGTCCGGATTTATCCATCCTATCCCGAGCTCTTGAGCCACTTCACTTTGTTCTTATGGGCTCGGAATCACTATTGGAATGTCTACAAGATGCAGCCTATTCCATGATGACTATTATTCGAGCCAGACTGCTTTGCTGTGCAACACCGACTTCCGCTATATGCCAAGATCTCTTCCAGGGCGCATGGCTACCTTCGTGGTTTGTGCAAAGTGATGCATCCCATGAGGACTCACTCCTTCGCACTACTACTGAGTTGCTGGAGGACAAGGACCGTGAGAACCGGGCCTTGCGTATGGAACTGTTTAATGCCCGTTCTGACCACTGGGCTACTCTGACTAGGTTTGCACCTGCTGTGCAAGCCGGATGTATGGACATGAGAGATTTGTACCCTGTGCGGGCGAGTCTGCCAGACTTCATGGAGTGGCGTGAGGTTGGAGGCATCACTCCTCCTCGTGGGCCTCTTCTGCCACCATTTGTGGGTCCACGGCCACATCCGAGTCCTTATGGTCCACAGGCCCCACAGGATTGTCTGTTTCCGGACGATCATGTTCCACTTCAGTGCAGGTGGCGACTTCTATGAGGACTACTATGGAGCTGCCTGAGATAGTAGTAGTACTCCTAGTATGGTAATGGTTGTGTTTCCACCGTCCTGCGTGACTCGTGGAATACGACCTAGTGTGTATCGTTCCGGAAGTGTACAAAAATAATGTATAGGAGTTGGAATGCTTCCGATAAGATGTAACGCCTTTCCTTATAGTTGTACTCCGTCAGGCTTGTACTAAACTATGAATGGTGTGTATGACCGATGGTATATATATATATGGCGGTTTATATTACCATGTCATACGGATGAACATCTTTGCATTCTGTCCATTACCTTCCGCACTTCCTTGTTAAATTCTGCCATCCTGGTCTAAACTTTTGTTTTGTCTCCCAGGATGGTCAACACTCGGAATTCTCCTGCTGTTCCAGAGCAGGGAGAGGCCAGTGCAGCCAGAAATGTGAATCTGCCGCAACCGCCATCTTTGGCCGAGGTGATGCTGGAAGCAGAACGCAATAAGCGCGAAACCAACCGCTTATTGGAGCGGATTGAACAAAACACAGCACGCCAGCCAAGAAACGATGGGGTTTCACTCAATGATTTCGTCAAGCTATATCCTCCAAAATTCAAATGTTCCGTCGAGCCACTCGACGCCGATGATTGGCTCCGCAGTATCCTCCACAAGCTACGCTCCGCCAATGTGGCTGAGGCTGACAAGGTTATCTTTGCCGCCTATCATCTGGAAGGCCCTGCCAGTCTCTGGTGGGAAAATTATGAGGCTATGCGTCCGGCTGGACAAGTTACAACTTGGGATGAATTCAGTGCCGCCTTCCGTGAACACCATATACCAGAAGGTCTTATGGACCGCAAGCGTGAGGAATTTTGCAGTTTCACCCAAGGCAGGTGACGGTGGATGCCTACACCCGTGAATTTGGGAGGTTAGCACGTTATGCTCCCAAGAAGTTTCTACCGATGCTAAGAAGCGGCGAGGTTCCGTAAGGACTTAGCCACTGAGTTACGCCGAGATCTCCGTCTGCATGAGTGTACCTCTTTCTCGGCTAGTCAATAAGGCTATCGGCGCCGAGATAGGCAGACTGATTTCGAGGCTTCACGCAAGCACATCCGTGATTCTCGATCGTCATCCGCTCTGGGTCCCAGAAGCGCCGGGTTTGGGTCCCAAATACGGCTCTACCACCCCGGTACACCCCGAGGCCATCCTTCGAGGCGCCTCGCCCCAACCAGCCGTATTTTCCACCCAAGACATATGGAGGTCCAACTGCTAGTGCTGCTCCACGGCCAAATGTGATCACTTGCTTCAAATGTGGAGAGACGGGCCACTATATTCGAGAGTGTCCCCAGAACAACCCCAATCAAGCTGGAATGTCTGCTGGCCGCGGCAAGCCAGCAGGAAAGGTTCCCTATGCCAAGCCAGTTGCCGCCGCTCGTGGTCATGTCAACTATGTCTCTGCTGAAGAAACCTATGAGGATCCCAACGTCGTCCTCGATGCGCTTCTTGTTAATTGCCATCCGCAATCGTTCTTTTGATCTTTGGAGCATCTCATTCGTTTATTTCGAGAGCTATGCTCAATTGCACAACACCACATTCTGTGACATGCCTACCTCCATGGAAATTCAAACTCCTGGTTCTAGATGGCAAACCTCTAGAATAAGTCATGGGAATGAGATTCTTGTCGACAGATTAGTCTTTCTTGCATCTCTAATAGCTCTTAAGTCCTCGGACATAAACATCATCTTGGGTATGGACTGGATGTCAGCCCACTATGCTAAGATTGATTGCTCTACTAGAACTGTTCAACTTACCCATCCTTTGGGCAAAACAGTGGATGTATTGACCCGAGTGTCCAAGCGTCAGCTTTACTCCTTAAATGCCAACCCTCTTCCAGATCTCGAAGATATTCCGGTAGTCCGTGATTTCCCGGATGTCTTTCCGGAAGAACTGCCAGGTGTTCCACCTGACAGGGATGTCGAGTTCGTGATAGATCTTATTCCCGGAACCGTTCCAATCTCTAGAAGACCTTATAAGATGGCACCCCTAGAGCTAGCTGAACTTAAGAAACAACTCGATGAGTCCTTGCAGAAAGGTTTCATCCGTCCTAGTTCGTCTCCATGGGCTTGCCCCGTCCTCTTCGTCAAGAAGAAGGATGGTACGGATCGGATGGTTGTAGATTACCGACCAGTCAATTTGGTCACTATCAAGAACAAGTATCCGCTCCCGGATCAACGACACATATGATCAGCTCGCTGGATCCTCAGTCTTTTCCAAGATGGATTTGAGGTTGGGCTACCATCAAATCAAAATCAAGAACGGGGACATACCTAAAACGGCTTTTGTCACTCGTTATGGCCAATACGAGTACACCGTCATGTCCTTCGGATTAACCAATGCTCCAGCCACTTTCTCTCGGTTAATGAACTCGATCTTCATGGAGTACTTGGATAAATTCGTCGTGGTATACCTCGATGATATACTCATCTACTCCAAGAATGAGGAAGAACATGCCAACACCTAAGGCTAGTATTGATGAAACTTCGAGAGCACCGCCTTTATGCCAAATTCTCTAAGTGTGAATTCGGTTACCGTAGTGACCTATCTAGGACATGTAATCTCTGGTAAGGGTATTGCTGTCAATCCCGGCGAGTTCAAGCTGTCCTTGATTGGACTCCACCTGAATCGGTCAAGCAAGTTCGAGTTTCCTCGGTTTAGCGAGCTATTGCCGCCGCTTCACGAGAATTTCTCTAAAGTTGCTAAACCTCTAACCGAACTCCTCAAGAAAGATAAGAAGTTCGAATGGGCGCCACAAGGCGAGATCAGCTTTCAGAACTGAAAAGGCGCTCGACATCTGCTCCCGTACTTGTTCCACCAGATTTCTCTAAGGACTTTATTATCTATTGCGGCGCCTCGCGACAAGGACTAGGTTGCATACTCATGCAAGATCGTCATGTGATTGCCTACGCTTCTCGGCGATTCGTCCACATGAGGATAACTATCCCACACACGATCTAGAGCTTGCAGCGATGGTTCATGCACTCAAAACCTGGCGACATTACCTTCTTGGTAATCGCTATAAATCTACACCGATCACCAAAGTCTGAAATATATCTTCACCCAACCGGATTTGAATCTCGTGCAAAGACGTTGGGTCGAGTTGATTACAGATTTCGACTTAGGAATATCGTACACCCTGTGCAAAGCCAATGTCATGGCTGACGACTAAGTCGCAAATCTTCTTGTAACAATTTGATGTTACAACAAGGTCAACCAATTCTCCACGAGGAATTTCGTAAGCTTAATCTTCATATTGTTCCTCGAGGATTTCTTTCCACCCGGTGGCGAAACCTGACCTCACGGATCGAATCATAGCTGCTCAGCGGATGATAGAGGATATCTCGGATCAAGGAGAACATCGCTAGCGGAGCTGCTAAATGTTTCTCCATAGATGAACAGTGTTGTCTTCTTCGAAACCGCTTGGTGGTTCCCAAGAAACAACAGCTACGGCAATTGATCCTTAAGGAAGCTCATGACTCTCCTCTCACCATTCATCCTGGTAGTACTAAAATGTATCAAGATCTACGCCAGAGGTTTTGGTGGACTAGGATGAAGAGAGAAATCGCTCAATACATTGCTAACTGCGACGTCTGTCGTCGAGTTAAAGCAGAGCATCAACGGCCTGCTGGTACCCTTCAACCTTTGGAAATTCCTGAATGGAAATGGGATAAAATCGGTATGGATTTCATTACCGGGTTTCCCAGGACCAAGAGAGGGAATAATGCTATCTTCGTTGTCGTTGATCGTCTTTCCAAAGTAGCCCACTTCCTACCCGTTCGCGAGAGTATAACCGCTAGTCAGCTAGCTGATTTATACATCTCTCGAATGGTGTCTCTTCACGGCGTTCCGTTGGAGATTAACTCAGACCGTGGGAGTCTCTTCACCTCTCGATTTTGGGAAAGTTTCCAAAACGCTATGGGAACTCGTCTCTCCTTTAGCACCGCTTTCCATCCCCAATCAAGTGGTCAAGTAGAACGAGTCAATCAGATCCTAGAGGATATGCTTGAGCTTCATCATCTCTTTCGGCATGAATTGGGAGAAATGCCTTCCATTCGCCGAGTTAAGCTTATAACAATAGTTATCAAGCCACCAGGCAAAGCCCTTTGAAGTTCTTTATGGACGAAAATGTCGAACGCCTCTTAACGGGTCGAAACCGGGAGAGACAACTCTTTGGCCGGACATGATTCAGGAAGCAGAAGAGTAGGTTCGCGTTATTCGTGAGAAATTGAAAACAGCCCAATCTCGTCAGAAGAGCCAATATGACCGCAAGCATAAGCCTATGGCTTATGAAATTGGCGAGAAGGCTTACCTTCGGGTTACCCCTCTAAAGGGAACCCATCGATTCGTATCAAAGGCAAGTTGGCTCCTCGTTACATTGGACCCTTTCGCATTCTTGCCAAGCGAGGGAAGTTGCCTACCAATTGGAACTACCTCCGCATCTTTCCAAGGTCCATGATGTCTTCCACGTTTCCCAACTCAGCGTTGCTTCTGGATCCTATCCGTGGAGTAGACCACGAAACGCTTGATCTCCAAGATAACCTCACCTATCGAGAGTACCCGTTCAGATCCTCGATCAAACCGAGCGTACCACTCGACGTCGGAATATCAAGTTTCTAAAGGTTCAATGGTCAAACCATTCCGAGCAAGAAGCAACTTGGGAAAGGGAGGATCGTCTTCGACTTGAGTACCCCACCTTTTTCAAGAAGATCCTAAATCTCGGACGAGATTCTTTTGAGAGGGGTGAGTTGTCACATCCCGATAGACCATGCATTAGGGTGTGCATCATGTTTAAATTTCATTTGAATCTGAAATGGGAAGGCAGAAACCCCTGAACACCCCCTTAAAAGAACTAGGGTTTACTAAAATTTATTTCAATGAATCCAAATGCCCTTCAAAATGCTCATCCTCTTTGTTTGGGTTCAGGATCCATGTCAAAGAAGGTGGAACATCTTCTAGGTCACCTAAGGGTTCTAGATTTAATTCACAAGTTTTGAAATGGGCATTTTAAATTATGAAAAATATTTTAAATGTTCAAAATTGTCAAACTAAAATGTTTCATGTTGGGAATATTCCAACAAGTGACCAGGAGCATTTAGGTAATTTTGGATTAGTTTTGGTATTTTAAAACCCTAAACAGAGTTGCAGAAATAGAAAAACTTTAAAAAAGGAAAAAAAGCCTACTGTCAGCCATGACCGCCCACCTGCCTGCCCAGCCCAAGCGCAGCCCAATGGCTGCTTGGCTCGGCCAGACGAGCAACTTGGTGCCGGCCGGCGAGCGCAGGCGCGCCACGCAGCTGGCCGCCGCCTGCCGCCCCTCGCCGCTTCCCGACCGACGACCACGCGTCGTCGCCCGACCCCTGGACACCTCACTTCCCCCCGCCTCTCTCTCTCGCTCTCCCCAACCTGGCCGACGCCATCGCCGACGCCGCGCACCGCCGACGCCGTGCTCCCGCCGCCCACGCTCCTCCCGCCATGTCTAGCAGCTCCGCGCACCCGTTACCTCTAGCTAGCCTAGTCCCCCTCGCTCTAAACACCCCGAGGCCACTACACGCACCTCGACCGAGCTCAAGGACGCCGGAGATCCCCATCGCCGTCGCCGCCGCACTGAACCGCCCCGACCCCGACGAAGCTCTCCACAGGTTCACCGTGAGCCTGCTACTCCCTGTCCTCTCCGCTCTCTTCTTCTTGCACCACAACGAAGCGCCGATGATCACTGAACCCACCGCGCGGAGCTCGTCGCCGACGAGCCTCCGGTCACTAACGGCCCCGCCACCACGTCCATCACACTCACCACGCCCCACGGGCCTAACTGCACTTCCCGCGCCTCGCGAGGCCGCTAACCCCAAATCCGTCGATGGCCGAGCCCGTGCGCCGCCTCGACTTCGTCGCCGGCGCCCACTCCGCCACCCCTAACCCAACCGACTCCACCACTAACCGCTGCTCACCTCCAGCTACACGTAGGTGCTCCCGCTCCATTTGGAGCCCGAAAGTGCAAAAGCACTTGCTCCGCCGCGTCTGGCCTCGCCCCAAGCGGCTAGACGCCGTGAGTTGACCCGTCCGTGGGCCTGTTGACCCCACGGGTCAATGACAGTGGACCCCTCCAGCTTAAACTAATTAGGATTAGTTCTAACTAAAACTAATTAGTTAAATTAACTTCGACATGCGGGTCCCACTGGTCGGTTTGACCTGGATGACCCGTTGACCCCTCGACGTCATGTTGACCTCATCTTGGCGACTAATTCAAATTCTGGAATTATTTTTATATAATAAATTCCAGAATATAATTCAAATTTCAAATGCTTATAACTTTTATTCTATAACTCCAAATGCAAAGATTTATATATGAAAATTATCAGAAAAATACACTCTATCCATTGGTACAGGTTTCATGCATGTTAAAACAAGTTAACTATGCTGAATAACCAGATTAAGATTTTGCACCATTAGGCCTAATTCACATGAGCTATCATTTGAACCTTTGATTCAAATGAGTTCATCCCCTGTCCCTTCAACTTGCATTAGGCCAACACACATCCATATTGCCATGTCATAGCATGCATCATATTGTTGCATATTGTTTGTATGTTTATTTTGGTGTGTTTTCATGATAGGTTCTGCCCCCGAAGATAACCTCGATTACCCATCCAAGGGCAGTTCTCTACCCAGTTCCATCGAGCAAGCAATTCATTGATCATTCCGATACAAACCCATGTTCTCGCTTCTCGCTCTCGTTTTATCGCATTAAGACAACGCGATTCAACTGTTGTGTGCTGCGGTAGTTGAACCCACTTCCTTTGCATGACTGTCATTGCCACAAACTAGATGAAACCCACTAGTATGTGTAGGAGTTGTTTGAGCCATGTTTGTGATTCCTGCCATGCTATGCTTGCTATGCTTAGAGTTGTGTCAGTCCGCTCATCGGGATGATGAACTGGAGTGAAAGGTTGTGTTGGTTCAAGAGTGTAAGTGTTGAACACGATTTGGTAAAGGTATCGATGAGAGGCCATGTAGGAGTACATGGTGGGTTGTTTCATTGAAGCCGAACTTAAGAACTGAGATCTGTGTTTGTGATCCATGAACTAGCTACTACCACACATTGGGATCCTTAATTGACCCTCTCGGCTTCTTAACCACCCCTGTTCATAGTCCGGGAGTTGCAAGTAGTTTCTGGTGTTTGTAGCATGTTTGGGGCATATAGCGCTGACCTTAGGGGTGGGTTGTGTTGCGGTAGGCACCGTGGCGGTGTACCGAGTGCCCGTTTGGTATCTCGGGAACCCCGCACACATCGTTCGGGGCTGTATGGGAAACCTCGGCGGACTCCTGCGGATGGAACCGAATAGGCGATAAACCTGGACTAGGGACTTGAGTGTTTAGGTAGGCTGCGGCCGACACCCACGTTGGGCTTCCGCTTGAAGGTTGCCGAGTACATGTCGTGTAACGACGATAAGTGGTGAGAGCGTGTGTGAAGAAGTATACCCCTGCAGGGTTAAATATGATCTATTGAATAGCCGTGTCCACGGAGAAGGACTTCGGGTTACCTATATCAGTTCATAGACAAGTAAATGGATACTACTACAAGCCTCAAGATAAGTGTGAGTATCGTGGATGGCCCTCTCGGGGATGACGAGAGAGGATCCACGGTGGAGTATTGTGATGGTGATTAGTGGACTCGTGTACGACAAAATGCCTTACAAAGTGGTGTTACGTAGGATAGCTTAGCCAAGAGTCAAAGCTGGCTTGCTGCAAATAACTCCACTTCCTTCCTTGAGAATGTGCATGTATGATAGGATTATGTGGTAAGACTTGCTGAGTACTTCGTACTCATGTTTGCTTAATCAATATTTTTAGAGGACTATACTACCCCTCAGACGGATTCTATGTAGATGTTGACTTGACGAGTAAGCTAGCCACCCGGTGGCGATCTAAGACTTGTGAAGGGCCATGTAGATAGAAAGGCTCCTACAAGCTTTCTTTCTTTCTAGAGTCTCGTACTCGGACATAATTTGCTTCCGCATGTGCTTGTATGATTGTATGACTTGAGTGTTGGGTCATGTGACCCCTATCTGTATGAATGTGTTATGCATGGCTCCTGAGCCACTTAAATAAAGTACTTGAGTTGTAGAGTTTTGTTGTGATGCCTTGTTGTATTTACTCATATCGGGCATAATGCGTGTATGATTGAAATGCTTGGTATGAGTGGGATCCGACAATCTAGTTGTTTATCCTTGGCAGCCTCTCATATGGGGAAATGTAGTCTCGTGCTTCCGGCGATAGTAGTCCGCTACAGCCCGGTTCACGGAGTCCTGCTAGCCCAAAGACTACTGCTTGGACACTTGATGGCGGCATGTGATCCATTTCGTTCCTATGTCTGTCCTTCGGGAAATGTCACGCGGTGATACTTGGAGTCCTGCCTAGCCTGCTACAGCCGGGTTACGAGTCCTGTTAGCCAGTGCTACAGCCGAGTTCATACGTTGATGACCGACATGCTCAAGTGTTTCATGTATGCTGTCCCCATAGGTTAGTGCCGCTTTGGGTTCACGACTAGCCATGTCGGCCCGGGTTCTTTGTCATGTGGATGCTAGCGACACCATCATATACGTGAGCCAAAAGGCGCAAACGGTCCCGGGCCATGGTAAGGCGACACCCGTGGGAATACCGTGCGTGAGGCCGCAAAGTGATATGAGGTGTTACCAGCTAGGTCGATGTGACTTGGAATCGGGGTCCTGACAGCGTGGCTTACTTTTGCTTTGTCCCCTTTTGGTATGTAATGAATCAAACCTCGTTTAGAGATTGGAAAGTACTCTGTTGGAATGTTAGGGGTCTGAATTCTGAAGCGCGTCAGCTTGCGGTTAGGCAAAAGATCAATGAAAGTGGATGCTCTGTTATTTGCCTCCAAGAAACCAAATGAATGCATATTGATCATCGCTTCATTAGAAAGTTCTGTCCACGGCGTTTTGATAACTTTGTTTATGTACCATCGGTCGGTGCATCCGCTGGTATGGTGGTCATATGGAATTCATCTCTCTTCATAGGCAGCTTAATTGAGGCTAAACCATATGGCATTATTGTGAAGTTTCAATCTAAACATACATCTGAGTCTTGGTTTCTTGCCTCAATTTATGGTCCGTGTCAAGGACCTGCGCGTGATGATTTTGTGCAATGGTTATATAATCTGGATATTCAACTCGAGGACAATTGGCTGCTTTTGGGTGACTTTAAGTTTATGCGTTCCATTGAGAATCGAAATCAGCCAGGTGGTGATGTGAATGATATCTTTTTGTTTAATGAAATAATTGGTCATTTGGGTCTTGTTGAACTGCCAATCAAGGGTCGTCAAGACACATGGTCTAATATGCAAACCACACCTTCTCGAACAAATTGATTGGTTTTTACATCGTGGCTTGGACACATGATCACTAACACAATGGTCATTCCGCTTGCACGCACTGCCTCTGATCACGTCCCGTGTGTGGTTTCAATTGCCACTTGTATACCCAAGGCAAAGGTTTTTCGCTTTGAAAACTATTGGGTTGATCTGCCTGGCTTTATGGATTGTGTATCGAGGTTTGGAATAGCCATGGATAAATCTTCAACTGCCTTAATCATTTCGCTAAATTCAAATCTCTTCGTTATGCTCTTAAGAAATGGCATCTTAACCTATCCACAGTCAAAGGCGCTCATTGCTGATTACAACAAAGTAATTGTTTTTTGGATAATGTTGAGGAATTTAGGCCCTTGAGTTGGCGGAGTTCAACTTCGGAAGATTGTCAAATTACATCTTGAAGATATACTGCATTGGCAGTTCATTTATTGGAAGCAACGTTGCACGATCGAAATATCAAAGTTGGTGAGGAGAATTCAAAATTCTTCCACGCAATGGCAACTGAAAGATATAGGATAAACACTATTTCTTGATCAAATCGAGGATGGGGACGTGGTTACTGATCATCAACAGTTAGCTGGGATGTTTTGGTCTGATTTCAATCGAAGAATGGGCCAAGCAAAAGGTATACAAATGGGTTTTGACCTTGACACATTAATTGATCATATTGATGGGCTGGAGAACTTATCCTTACCTTTCACGGATTCCGAGGTGGATACGTTGATTAAGAACATGCCTTCTGACAGTGCTCCGGGGCCCGATGGGTTTACGGGTCTTTTCCTCAAGAAATGCTGGAATATATTGAAGCCAGATTTTATGAAACTGGTCAGGGAGTTTTATGAAGGAAAGTGCAACCTGAAGTGTCTGAATACATCTCTCATTACACTCATTCCAAAAAAGTTGAGCCCGGAATATATTGGTGATTTTAGACCCATATCGTTGACAAACACTTGTCTCAAGTTTTTAACTAAACTTTTGGCAAATCGTTTGCAGAGTGTGATTCAAAAATGTATCCATCGCAATCAATATGGGTTTCTTCGGTGTAGATCCATTCAAGATTGCCTTGCATGGTGTTTTGAATATATACATCAGTGTAAGGCATCCAAAAGACCTATAATCCTTCTCAAACTGGACTTCATGAAGGCGTTTGATACCATCGAGCATGATCTGATTCTCAGGATTCTGAAATGCAAGGGTTTTGATGACCGTTGGATAGGTTGGATCGATAGCATCTTGTCCTCTGGTTCCTCTTTGGTCCTCTTAAATGGTGTGCCTGGTAATCACTTTGTATGCCGTTCGGGTGTGCGACAAGGAGACCCATTATCCCCTTTGTTATTTGTGATTGCGGTGGATTTATTGCAGTCTGTGGTTAATGAGATGTGTGCAAGGAACATTCTCACACTACCCATACCAACCTCTTCATGGGACTATTCGATTGTTCAATATGCTGATGACACATTAATTGTCCTTCCTGCGGTGGAGTGACCAGCTCATCGCTTTCAAGGAGATGCTTGAGACCTTTGCTAAGTCAACAGGTTTGAGGGTTAATTTTAGTAAATCATCATTGATTCCAATGAATATGTCTGATGAGGAGGGTCAACGTGTGGCGGCTTTGCTTGGATGTGATGTTGGCTCTATGCCATTTACTTACCTAGGATTGCCAATGGGTACTACTCGGCCCACAATCTATGACTTGCTCCCCTTAGTGGACCGCATAGAGAGCGATTATCGCCTCATCATGTCATTGAATCGTGGTAGCCGGCTGCAGCTCTTGAAATCGGTTTTATGTTCCATGTGAATATACTTCTTGTGCACCCTTTCATTACCTCAAGGAATTTTGAAACAGATAGAACGCATCATGCGGCAAAGGCACGTGGCGAGGCAACTCGACACACCAAGACAATCATTGGCAGCTTGGGAGTTAGTCTGTCGGCCCAAGAACCGAGGAGGACTTGGGGTTACGGACCTTAACAAACAAAATGAGGCCTTGTTGATCAAGCACCTCTTCAAATTTTATAACAAGTTGGATGTGCCCTGGGTTTCACTTATCTGGGACACATATTATGCTATTGCTCCGCCCCAAGTAACGCAAAGTTGTGGTTCTTTTTGGTGGCGTGACGTGATGAAACTTTATGACAATTTTTGTAAGTTGGCCGTCCCTCATGTTCGCTCCGGGGACTCGGTGGTTTTCTGGCTGGATCGGTGGCAACTTAATAACGAGGTGGTTATCATGCAACAGCGTTTCCCGAGGCTTCATTCTTTTGTCATTGATGACACACTTACCATTAAGAATGTGATGGAGCTGCCTGTCCCGACTGACAATTTTCACCTGCCTTTATCAGTTGAAGCTTTTGAGGAATTCAATCAACTTCAGGCTATAATGCCTCTCATAAACTTGCATGAGGGAGTTAGTGATGTCTGGAAATGGCCATCAAAAACTGGGGACTATCAATCCAGGATCTACTATTTGTCTTGTTTTTCCGAAGTTGTGGCTGGCTCTCTTTTTCGGTGGATCTGGAAATGTGCTTGCACTCTCAAGCTCAAGGTGTTTGGCTGGCTTCTTTTGATGGATCGTCTGAACACTAGGGAAATGATGCAGAGACGACATTGGATTATCCAGGATGATACTTGTGCCATTTGCTTCTCAGGTTTGCATGAAGATAGAGCTCATCTCTTTTTTGCTTGCAACTTTAATAGCGATGTCTGGAATTATTTGGGCATTTCATGGAATGTTCAACCTAACTGACTACTTTTGAAATGGCTTGTGAGGCCAGGAGGAATTTGGTCAACCATTTTTCACCGAGGTAGTATTTACGGCCACCGAATATTTGGACCCAAAGGAATGGAAGGATCTTGAAATGAGCTGCCCACTTTCGAGCTTGGAGGAGAATTTTATCCATGATATTTCTCTCTTAGCTCATAGAATCAAGTGTAAATATAGAGATAGACTAACTGATTGGATAGCTTCTTTACACTAATCACCCCCTGTAAGTAGCCTTCTTTTCTCCTTTTGTTTACCTTTGTAATTTTGTACTGAACCCATATTGTTTTAATAAAGGACTGTGAGGCTGTTGCCTTGCAGTACATAGTCAAAAAAAAATCCACAAACTTCATCCACATAGATTAGGTGCTCATCAGGGTGCATTGTTCCATCTCCTACAAAAGGATTAGCTAGAAGTTTTTTCTAACATACCCGAAGGAATTTCAAAGTAGACATTTTCATTTTCAGTAGGTTCAGTAGGTTGGGGAGCAACTCTTTGCTCTACTGGTCGGGGTGAAGATACCCTGAACAAGCCCCTCAGAGGATTACTTTCCATAGTAACAAGTGACAGTAAATTTCAGCACACGATATAAATTTTTCCTTACCAAATTCCACCAACCAAAGGCCTTCACTCCCCGGCAACGGCGCCAGAAAAGAGTCTTGATGACCCACAAATATAGGGGATCTATCGTAGTACTTCCGATAAGTAAGAGTGTCGAATCCAACGAGGAGCAGAAGGAAATGATAAGCGGTTTTAAGCAAGGTATTCTCTGCAAGCACTGAAATTATAGGTAACAGATAGTTTTGTGATAGGATAAATGGTAACGAGCAACAAGTAACAAAAGTAAATAAAGCGCAGCAAGGTGGCCCAATCCTTTTTGTAGCAAAGGACAAGCCTGGACAAACTCTTATATAGAGAAAAGCGCTCCCGAGGACACATGGTAATTATCGTCAAGCTAGTTTTCATCACGTTCATATGATTCGCGTTCGGTACTTTGATAATTTGATATGTGGGTGGACCGGTGCTTGGGTGCAGCCCTTACTTGGAGAAGCATCCCACTTATGATTAAACTATATTGCAAGCATCCGCAACTACAACAGAAGTATTAAGGTAAACCTAACTATAGCATAAAACATATGGATCCAAATCAGCCCCTTACGAAGCAACGCATAAACTAGGGTTTAAGCTTCTGTCACTCCTCTAGCAACCCATCATCTACTTATTACTTCCCAATGCCTTCCTCTAGGCCCAAATAATGGTGAAGTGTTATGTAGTCGATGTTCACATAGCACCACTAGAGGAGAGACAACATACATCTCATCAAAATATTGAACGAATACCAAATTCACATGACTACTAATAGCAAGACTTCTCCCATGTCCTCAGGAACAAACGTAACTACTCACAAAGCATATTCATGTCCATAATCAGAGGGGTATTAATATGCATAAAGGATCTGAACATATGATCTTCCACCAAATAAACCAACTAGCATCAACTACAAGGAGTAATCAACACTACTAGCAACCTACAGGTACCAATCCCAGACTTAGAGACAAGAATTGGATACAAGAGATGAACTAGGGTTTGAGATGACATGGTGCTGGTGAAGATGTTGATGGAGATTGCCCTCTCCCGATGAGAGGAGCGTTGGTGATGACGATGGCGATGATTTCCCCCTCCCGGAGGGAAGTGTCCCCGGCAGAACAGCTCTGTTGGAGCCCTAGATTGGTTCCGCCAAGGTTCCGCCTCGTGGTGGCGGAGTCTCATCCCGAAAGCTTGCTTGTGATTTTTCTTCAGACGAAAGACTTCATATAGCAGAAGATGGCCACCAGAGGGCCAACAGGGGGCCCACGAGGTAGGGGGGCGCGCCCCCACCCTCGTGGACAGGTGGAGGCCCCCCTGACGTATTTCTTCCGCTCAGTATTTTTTATTATTTCCAAAAATAACTTTGATGGAGTTTCAAGACTTCTGGAGTTGTGCAGAATAGGTCTCTAATATTTGCTCCTTTTCCAGCCCAGAATTCCAGCTGCCGGCATTCTCCCTCCTTATGCAAACCTTGTAAAATAAGAGAGAACAGGCATAAGTATTGTGACATAATGTGTAATAATAGCCCATAATGCAATAAATATCGATATAAAAGCATGATGCAAAATGGACGTATCACATGCCGCTGGATCGAGACATCGAGTTTTTGATAGAGGTATTGCCAGGCACCGGGCCTATATCAAAGAGACCATACCGGATGCCCACGAATGATCTGGAAGAGATCAAGAAGAAAATTAAGGAGTTACTGGAGAAATGTTACATCCGACGAAGTTCATCACCATGTGGAGCCCCAGTGCTCTTGGTTGAGAAGAAGGATGGATCTTTGAGAATGGTTGTTGATTATCGTGCGCTGAATGAAGTGACGATGAAGAACAAGTACCCATTGCCGATGATCAATGATCTGTTTGACCAGCTGCAAGGAGCTAAAGTGTTTTCGAAGATCGATCTGCGATCAGGATACCACCAGTTGAGATTCGAGAAAGAGATATACCCAAGACAACTTTCACCAGAAGGTACGGGCTTTATGAGTGTACGGTTATGTCATTTGGATTGACTAATGCCCCTGCCTATTTCATGAGTGTGATGAATAAAGTATTCATGGAGTTCTTGGACAAGTTTGTTGTGGTGTTCATTGATGATATCTTGGTATACTCAAAGAATGAAGAGGAGCACAAGGAGCATTTGCGTTTAGTTCTCGAGAAGCTCAGTGAACATCAATTATATGCCAAGTTTAGCAAGTGTGAATTTTGGCTGAAGGAAGTTGGATTCCTTGGACATGTTATATCAAGAGAAGGTATAGCAGTAGACCCCACCAAGGTTAAGTTAGTCACCGATTGGCTATCACCCACCACATTTGGAGAAATCCGCAGTTTTCTTGGACTCGCAGGATATTACCAGAGATTTATCTAGAATTTCTCTAAAATTGTGAAGCCCATGAAGGAGCTGTTGAAGAAGGACACTAAGTTCAAATGGACAGAAGAATGTGAGGCCAGTTTCCAGGATTTGAAGGAACGACTGACTACATCCCCAGTGCTGATTCTGCCAGATATACGCAAGGATTTCCAACTGTATTGCGATGCCTCTTGCTTAGGACTTGGAGGAGTGCTTATGAAGGACAGAAGAGTTGTTTCATATGCCTCATGTCAACTTCGACCGCATGAGTTAAATTATGCCACTCATGATTTGGAGTCAGCAGCCGTAGTGCATGCTCTCAAGACTTGGAGGCACTTTCTTATTGTAAATCGTTGTGATGTGTACACATTTAATTATTTGAAGTAGATATTCACCCAGGAGGAGCTGAACCTCAGGCAGAGGAGATGGTTAGAGCTTATAAAGGATTATGACATGAAGCTGCACTATCATCTAGGCAAGGCCACTGTCGTAGCAGACGCCTTGAGCCGGAAGAGTTATGTTAATACTCTCCTAACGGGAGGGTTTCCAAAGGAGTTAGCCGAGGATCTCAGGGAACTTCGTTTGGAGATTGTTCCTAGAGGTTTTGTTGCAGCGATGGAAGTTCAGTCTACATTGTTGGGAAAGATTCATGAAGCTCAGAAGGATGACAAGGAAATTGCCGAGATAAAGGAGAGAATGAGCAAAGGAAAGGCCAAAGTATTTCGTCAGGATGAGCACGACACCTTGTGGTTCGAGGACCGTGTTTATGTGCCCACTAATGCATAAATCAGGAAGTTGATACTACAGGAAGCTCACGACTCGCCATACTCGATACACCCTGGAAACACCAAGATGTATTTGGATTTGAAGGAGCGTTTCTGGTGGACTGGTATGAAGAAGGATATTGCTGAGTATGTAGCCGTATGTGATGTATGTCAGAGAGTGAAGGCAGAACATCAGAAGCCAGCAGGATTACTGCAGCCTATGCCTATACCTGAATGGAAGTGTGATAAGCTTGTCATGGATTTTATCACCGGATTACCCAGGACCCGATCGGGATATGATTCTATCTGGGTAGTAGTGGATCGCTTGACCAAAGTAGCTCACTTTATCCCAGTGAAGACCACCTATACAAGTGCAAAATTGGCCAAGATATACATGACCAGAATCGTATGTCTACATGGAGTTCCATGGACCATCGTATCAGATAGAGGAACATAGTTTACTTCAAAGTTTTGGCACCAGCTGCACCAGACTTTGGGAACCAGACTAGAGTTCACTACAGCTTTTCATCCACACAGAAATGGACAGACTGAGAGAGTCAATCAGATTCTGGAAGACATGTTGAGAGCTTGTGCGCTAGACTATGGATCTAGTTGGGATGATAACTTGCCATACGCGGAGTTTTCATACAACAATAGCTACCAGGCTAGTTTCAAGATGGCACCGTTTGAAGTCCTGTATGGAAGAAGGTGCAGAACACCGTTGATGTGGGATGAAGTTGGAGACCGTCAGTTGTTTGGACCAGATTTGATCAAAGAGTCAGAAGAGAAGGTTAAGCTGATTCGGGATAGACTGAAGGTAGCTCAGTCCAGGCAGAAGAGTTATGCAGATTCAAAACGCAAGGAGGTAGTCTATGAAATCGGAGACCGAGCATATCCTCGTGTGTCACCTCTACGAGGAGTTAAACGTTTTGGAGTTAAGGGAAAGTTAGCCCCGAGATTTGTAGGACCATACCTAGTTTTGGAACGTATGGGAGAAGTGGCCTACAAGTTGGAGTTACCCAAAGACTGTCAGGAGTTCATGATGTGTTCCATGTTTCCCAGTTGAGGAAGTGTCATGCTGAGATGGCCGATATCCCTCTGAGAGATACAGTGCCCCTGGAAGCAATTCAGTTGGATAGTGATTTGACCTATGAGGAGAAACCTGTCAAGATTCTCGAGTTTGCCAGCCGGGTTATGCGCAGCAAGATTATCAAGTTTTGTAAAGTTCAGTGGAGCCACTATACCGAGGATGAAGCCACCTGGGAACGAGAGGATGATCTACGGAAGGACCACCCACACCTATTTTCTAGCCAACCCGAATCTCGATGGCGAGATTCATCTTAAGGGGGGTAGGTCTGTAACATCCCAAATTTTCAATTTGGAATGTTATACATAGGTCATTCATGCATATCATATTTTATCGCAATTCGTTTTGCGATCCTCAAAATTCTAAGCAACTCAAGGACCTACGGAGAGAGTTGGGGATTTCATGTTTTTCATATTTGAATTTTATCAAATATCAAAACAAGGATCACTTTGATTCTTATTATTTTTCTCTCCGAAAATATTTCATATTAAAATATATGAGAGGAGATAATATGACTTCTCCAAAATAAATGAAATATTGGAGGAAAAATTTTAAAAATCAAATAAGAATTTTCATTTGGATTTTATTGCAATTTTATTTGAATTAGGAAAAATATGCGTTATTCAAAATTGCATTAGAGGCCCAAATAAATGTTCACTTAGTCCGCAATATTATTAGAGGACCGTGAAAATTTATTTCAAGATTTTTGGAGTCTGTTTAGTATTTCTTTTAATTGTCTTTCTACGTCGGGATTTATTAAAAAAAAGTATCCGACTTACCGGGCCGTGTCCGACCTGGACACTTAGCCCGATCGGCTTTATAACCCGGGAGGCCCGAGCGCCCCAGCCCACCCCAGCCCCGCCTAACCCTAGCACTGCCGCCGCCCGCGCACGATCCTTGCCGCGCCGCAGCCTCGCCGACCCGCAGTCCGCCGTCGCCGGAGGTATAAGCGGCGGCCGCCGCCGGGTTTCGCAAGAAAACCGTTCGTTTTTTCAAAACCCTAGTTGTTTTTAGATAGGTTTTGTTTCAGTTCTTCTCGGTTCGGTTAAATAGCGGACGTTCGTCCATAAGCTCGTTTTAATGAATGTTGTTCGTCCGTTAGCTACAGACAGCGAACCTTCGTTCGTTAGCCTGTTCGTCAGTTTTTATTTTTCCAGGGTTTTCCGCGATCATTTTCGACCGCAATTTCTGCCCTAATCTTCATTCTATTATAACTTTTCGCTCGTTTATCCAAATCAGGTGAAACAAGCGTCTAGATCTTCGTCTCGAAGCCCTTTTTCTGTTTAACCAACTTGAAAAAAATTTTGTACTGTAAAATTTGACTTTAGTCCAGATTAGTAAACGGATCTTGTTTCTCTCGTAGTTTGAGTTTCGTTGCTCCGTTTGATTTGATTCTTTTTGCAAATCCAATCTCTTTAGTGGAGTTTTCAGATTTGATCTTCTTACTTGAGTTTTACCCATGCATCTTCGCTTGAGTGCTTATGTATGCAATTGTCTGTTTGCGATAGAATTCTCGGAGTGCAAAGCGTGCTACTACGGGTCACTAGGTTTTGCGGATCGTCAGCAAGGAAAGTAACACATTGATCATACTCTTTTCATACCCAGTTTTTATGCATTAGTATCAATCCTTAAACATTGCATGATTAGGATGTGATTAACTTGTGGGTATTGGGAAGTAGATGATGAGATAGAACCTATTGCCCTGTTTATTATCAAACCCTTGGGAGTTACTTCTACGTTATGCTTATATTGCTACGCTATGCCCGTAGACGTGGATTGGGTTTGAGTGTATCCATGATAGATGTGAGATTGTTAATTAATGGTTCAACTTAAGGTGGAAACTTTAATACACATCTGGGTGGATTGTTGGCTTGGGCACCTGGAGAATCCAGTGTTGTCCCAGGATATCCCGGAGTACCCATGTGGTCATCCTATGGTCCGCCACCCAGGCTCAAAGGGATCATAAGATTATTCATGCTAGAAACTTCCGTGTGCAGCCACAAGCTATTATGGGCTCTAGCATAGTTGAGTATGTTGCATGACCACTTTCAGTGGTGGGCTAGCAGATGTAGAGGGAAAGTAGGTGTAACTGTCCACACAGAGTAAAGAGTTAGTGCTTCTGAAAGACTGTGTCTCGGTCATCCGTTTCTCAAACACCATGTAGTGCGAGAAATCGAACGGAGGAGATCGAGTCTTGTGGGGAGAAGTGCGCAAATCTCTGCAGAGTGTACAAACTAATCATGGTTAGCCGTGTCCACGGTTATGGACATCTTGAGTATTTGTTTCTTGGATTATCATATGGATCTCATCACTCTAATTTAATTTTGTTGGGTTGATAATAACTTTTAATTGGGATTGAGTTGGAGGAACCTTCTCAATGATGTTTCAACTACCATGATAGTTAAATAAAATATATTCCTTTGTTGTAGGGAAAAATTGGCTTTTCACAAAACAATATAACCATAGAGCCTCCACCAGCCTTATATGCATGTAGTGATAGCATTTATTCTGTTCATTGCTCTATTGTGTTATTTTGCCAGCATATTCCTTGTGCTGACCCGTTTTCGGGCTGCAACATATCATGTTGCAGACTTTTCAGACGAAGAGTAAGGTTTGCTAGGCCGTTTTCGTGCACTCAGCTATGCCGTTGGAGTTGATGGACTCACTTTATCTTCCAAGCCTTCCGCTGTTATCTTATTTAGATGGCCTAAAGCCATATTTATTGTAATAAGTTCTCTTTTGAGACACTCGATGTAATAAGTGTGTGGTTGCTACTCTGTTATAAATCCTTCGAGTATTGTGTGTGTCAGCATTACTGATCCAGGGATGACACTTAAGCATAGAGATTTGACCATCTGAGGTCGGGTCGCTACACACTGTCTGCTTTGAAGACCTTATTTTCACTCCAGATTTTTCCATCACCCACTCAAATGGCTGATTCAGAGGAAGAGTAGTTTAATGTACAAACATTGTCGACAAATGGAAATGTAATGAAGAAAAGGATTGGCAAGATGTCATTCAAATATATGATGCCTGGTTAAACAGGATGGCATTGCATATTTCACATATATTATGGCTGGCTAAAATAGATGAGACTACATATTTCTCATATATGATATAGAAACTGTGGCATTACAGAACATGTCTAAACTAAGCACATGACATATATGATGTCGAAAGTAGGCACTGCAAGGCAACATATGCATGATATGACCAACATCATCATGCCAAGTTAGAGAAAATACGTTGGGGGGTAAATAGGAGTGGTCATCAGCGCCTGAATCCGCCTCAGAACAGATATCTTCCTCTAGATTACAATCTGGAGAGGGGGGGAGGGTTTGCCATTGAACCCACGATGGAGCGATGTCTGCATGCCATTGTATTGCCGCGCAAAGCTCTTCTCTTTTTCTCTACATGTTTAGCATGATTGTACAATATCTGACATGCATACGGAAAAAATATAGTGAGATTATGTAAGGAGAGCATGCAAAAATCTAGAGTGATGGTAACAACCAGTGGATAATGATAGCAGGCTGATGATAGCTTTAATTTAATAAAAGACAGATGATTATTGCTTTACTATTTGTTTTCCACCCAAGATGAACAACATAGGCATACACTAGGTGAACCAGATAATAGACAGAGATACTATTCATGGCTGCCTTGATATGTGCCGCACAAGTAATTTTAAAACTCAAGTTTGAACATTAATTTGGACCTGACATGGAGTCTAAGAGGTGAACATGACAATAAAGTAGCAGGTAATATTAAGCAATGCATAACATAAGCAGAAACAAAGAGTGCGAGCTCTGTTGTGGACCCGTGTACTCCTCAGGTTCATCTGTTGAGTCGATGATGGTGATGCAGATGCGGTGGGTGCCGGCGGCATGGAAGGAGTTCTGAGGCAGCGGAAGACGGTTAGGAGTCGTGATGTCTAGTTTGGTGGATGCTTTTGTCAATGGAGCAGCTCAGGTGAGGTGGAAGACGTCGCGGCAGGAGAAGGACAAACCACACAAAGTTTTCTTCGACACCTATCTGTAACTAAAGTAATTCTGTAAGGGCTCCTTTGGCTTGCAGGATTCTAGAAATGGAGGGATAGGAAAAACACCGGAATAGGATAGGAATGCATGTGGGAAATAGATCATTTGTAAACATAGGATTTCTGTCAACTTGGGTGTTTGGTTCATAGGAATTGGAAGAGCAGCGGAATGCAAAGAGACATGGACAAATTAAGTGAAACCATATGAAAGTGTGTACAGTTAGAATGTTATTCTGACACTAATGCACTTTATCTTGTTTTCATGAATAGGATTTTGAAAAGTAGGTCCAGGTGGATGTTTTGCTCCATTCCTTTCAATGAAATGCATGAATCATTGAATAGTAAAGTGCAATAGGAATATTTCCTATTGCTATGTTTTCCTTCACTTTTTCCTTTGAACCAAAATAGCCCTAACGGATCGACATGAATGTAGAGTAATAAGTGATGCGATAAGTGTACAACCTCTTTGCCGTAGCCGTGTCGACCTCAGCATCATTGGGATTGTCACTGAAGAAGTTGCGCCAGAGGTGGCTGTCAGAGGTGTGGAGGAAGATCCGAGGCGTCTGTAGACGGCGTACAGGGCAAGCCGTAAGACGTCGAGGTTGAAGCAGTACAAGGCAGACATCGTTAATCTCAAGTGGGATTCTAATAGCATCTCCAATAGATGATGTAAAATACATCACCAAAAAGTGATAGATGTAAAATTTACATCACCAAAAAACACCTGACTACAACATATGAGGTAAAAACTATTGACTCTGAACTTACGTGTCAAAACTGAAATTTACTGTGGAATCTTAATGTTATTGTCGAAACTGAATGCACTGGTAGCAGAGAGGCACTCCACATGTAGTTTAGGCCGCTCGAGCACTACTAGTAGAGAAACAGTGATCTAAATCAACAGGCGATCAACAGGGAACACAGTAGCAAATAGCAGCTGGCGCAACAGCGCCTGGAGGAGCAGCACGAACTAGAGCCAGAGCAGCAACTCGTGTAGCTACAGCAGCCCGTGTACCAGCATCAGCAGCGCGAGCAAGAGCAAGAGCAGAACAGTAGCACAAGCGAGGGGGAGAGCAAAGCAGCAGTGCAACCGAGCGAGAGACGGAGCAGCAGCAGCACGGGCGAGCGAGAGCTGGAGGGGCAGCAGCAAATCCGGCTGGTATGGACGCAGCCACTGAAGGGGCCTCACACTGGGGGAGAGCCGCCATGGAGATGTCGCCCGCGGCACCGGCTTCGAGGTAGTCGTGCCATGGGGGTGCAGGATCGAGCACCGTCAAAGCCGGGAGGTCAAGTTAAGGAGAAGGTGTGATGCAATGACCGTACAACCTCTTTGGTGGCGCCAAGTAGGTCTCAGCTTCGTCCGAGGAGTCGGTGAGGATGCTGCGGTTTCGGTGGAGCAGGTTAAGGCGGCGCTGTGGGGATGGATCAGCCGCGATAGACGAGGCAATCATCGGAGCAGCTCCTTGGAGGTGGTGGACGGGGCAGCTGAACCGGCGGGACGAAGAGATTGATGACGGATCCTCATCTGGGGAGGTGGATCAGGGACGTTGAGCTGTTGCAGTGGATGATGTTGTCAGGGAAGAGGCTCCGGCTGGGCAGCGGTGGGGTGGCGGACGGAGGAGGGTGGGGTTTTTGCAACTGGAGCAGAGAGGTTATGGCAGCCTGGGATTTCGAATGGCACAAAGGAGGTGATGGGAGGGGGAACCATGATTTAGGGACGCGCTTGTCCAAAATGTAGGGTGTGTTACAAAAGTACCCCCGCCGATTTGAACTAGCGGCCCTTTTGACTCAGGGTTAGAAAGGGGATTTCGCGTGTCGGGATTTGGCAGCTGGAGGGAGTTTTCACGCACGTTGTAATTTCAGGATAGCAAGGCGCAGGTTGTGAAGGCGCGAGTTTTGGGAGCACGATATCTGAATTTTCGGGATAACAAAAGCACGGGTTGAATTTTAGGTACAAGCCTAACGTGTAATTATGTACGTACCAAATCAATTCACACTTTCCTCAATGAAAAAACAAAATAAAATAAAATTATTCGCACCATACAAAGAGAGAGTCTTGTCCCATTTTACTGTACAAATGCTATTCAAATCTATGAATCCATCTTATGTCCAATTAAATGTTTTCGCTGGCTGTATAATGCATGTAACCTACTCATATGAACATTTTAGTGCATTCCAAATGTCTATACTACCGCTGTAATTCGAACTAAATTTGAATTCATTTCTCTATTTGAATAAGAATCTACAATCATGATTGTTGCCAACTTAAACCATCATTCGTATATTATCTTAACAACACACCACATAATTACTATACAGATAGATATGAACTATGTGTACTATATGAACTCGAATTCAAAAATTTGAATACACTTGATGTTGATTCCAAACAATAGTACATTTGATGTACTAACTAGATCTTCATAATCTAAACCATGTATCATACGTACACAATTTTTATCACGCAAAGTATAGTGCCCCGCCCCCTACATTGTGACAAGTATTTAGCCCTGAGCTGCAAAAGCCACACATTATCACAAATTCAAATAAATATTCTATATATTATATGTAGTATAACATGTTCATAACCACACCATGCGTATCACCTTTATATATATTCATGCATGCATCGTTTTAAAACACTATGATATCTTCTTCTAATATCCGAATCCACTTTTTTATAATGAATTATGATCTCTATTCGTCTTTTACACCCACACAATCCTATAATCTTTGTAGCTAGTGCTAGCTTTCTCTCGTGCATGCACACGCCCCCCATCTCACCCTCCCTCATCATCCCCTCCATCGTGCACATTCGTTATTTCTCTTTAGGTCGTTCACCCAGGGTGTGTGTATGCCCCCCGGCTCCTTCTTTCCTGCACACACCAGTAGATATACCTCTGTAGCCAACTGTGCCTACCACAAAAACACACTTTTCCTCTTCTCTTCTCATCGTCCATGCCCCCTATGTCCAATATGGTTCCACGCAGGTGCACATTCCCGCTCCTCTTTTCATCGATCTCATACTCGCACACTCCTCCCCCTCGACATAGCAGGCCTCTCGCACCACCTCCTAGCCGCATCCCTCTCCCCCTGTCCGTCTCTCCGAACCTTATTTGCTTCTAACACATGCATGCATGTATACCTACTGATCTCCCTACATATAGCTAGGTTGACTATAAGTATTTTCCCCATGCACCGATCGACGTACCTCACTAGTTATGTCTCTCCCTTTCTCCGACACACGACGATTAATCTTCCTATGTAGTTATGTCTACTTACCACAAGTATATCGTCCCCCTCATCATCCTTGCATACCTCCCGACCCATCTCTCACACGCACGTGCATAAACAGGCAGACATCCACTCTCTTTTGATATTGCACTCGTACCCTTTGTTTGTCTAGTAGGCCTCTTCCACCATTTGTGAGAAGCAACTCCACCACCAACCCTCCGACACTCTACCTTTGTCTCTCACCCAACCTTATTCCTCTGCTACACATATGCATGGATGCCGATCGATCCCCCTTAGGTCTCTCTCCTTCTCCACACATATACCAGTCGATCTACATATCTATAGTTAGGTCTCTGCCCCTCCCCCCCACCACACACACACCGATAGTCGAACATTGTAGGTAGGTATCCATGCCACAGAGACAAACTGCACCTCCGCCCTCTCACATTCTAGTAGGCCAGCCGCCCTGTATCTTTGACATGGGCAAACACAAATTCGATGGCACTCTTTATCGATCACGCACCCACACACTTCATCCCTATTTTCGATTCTATCGATATATGAAGGAAATATGCCCTAGAGGCAATAATAAAGTTGTTATTTATATTTCCTTATATCATGATAAATGTTTATTATTCATGCTAGAATTGTATGAACCAGAAACTTGGTACATGTGTGAATACATAGACAAACAGAGTGTCACTGGTATGCTTCTACTTGACTAGCTCGTTGAATCAAAGATGGTTAAGTTTCCTAGCCATAGACATGAGTTGTCATTTGATTAACGGGATCATATCATTAGAGAATGATGTGATTGACTTGACCCATTCCGTTAGCTTAGCACGATGATCGTTTAGTTTGCTGCTATTGATTTCTTCATGACTTATACATGTTCCTATGACTATGAGATTATGCAACTCCCAAATACCGGAGGAACACTTTGTGTGCTATCAAACGTCACAACGTAACTGGGTGATTATAAAGATGCTCTACAGGTGTCTCCGATGGTGTTTGTTGATTTGGCATATATTGAGATTAGGATTTGTCACTCCGATTGTCGGAGAGGTATCTCTAGGCCCTCTCGGTAACGCACACACTATAAGCCATGCAAGCAATGTGACTAATGAGTTAGTTGCGGGATGATGCATTACGGAACAAGTAAAGATACTTTCTAGTAACGAGACTGAACTAGGTATTGAGATACCGACGATCAAATCTCGGGCAAGTAACATACCGATGACAAAGGGAACAACGTATGTTGTTATTCGGTTTGACCGATAAAGATCTTCGTAGAATATGTAGGAACCAATATGAGCATCCAGGTTCCGCTATTGGTTATTGACCGGAGACGATTCTCGGTCATATCTACATAGTTCTCGAATCCATAGGGTCCGCACGCTTAACATTCGGTGAAGATCGGTATTATGAGTTTACGTGTTTTGATGTACCGAAGATTTTTCAGAGTCTCGGATGAGATCACGGACATGACGAGGAGTCTCGAAATGGTCGAGACATAAAGATCAATATATTGAATGCTATGTTTGGACATCGGAAGGGTTCCTGGTGAGTTCGGGCATTTACCGGAGTACCGGGGGGTTACCGGAACCCCCCGGGGAGTACATGGACCTTAATTGGCCTTAGTGGGAGAGAGAAGGAGGCGGCCAAGATGGGGGCGTGCCCCCCCCCAAGCCCAATCTGAATTGGGAGGGGGGCCGGCCCCCCATTCCTTCTCCCTCTCTCCTCCTTCCTTCCTCTCCTACTCCAACTATGGAAGGGGGGGGGGGATCCTACTCCCGGTGGGAGTAGGACTCCCCCTAGGGCGCGCCATAGAGAGGGCTGGCCCTCCCCTCCTCCACTCCTTTATATACGGGGGAGGGGGCACCCCATAGACACACAAGTTGATTGTTTAGCCGTGTGCGGTGCCCCCCTCCACAGATTTCCACCTCGGTCATATCGTTGCAGTGCTTAGGCGAAGCCATGCATCGGTAACTTCATCATCACCGTCGTGCTGACGAAGCTCTACCCCGACACTCGGCTGGATCTAGAGTTCGTGGGACGTCACCGAGTTGAACGTGTGCAGATCGCAGAGGTGCCGTACTTTTGGTACTAGGATTGGTCGGATCGTGAAGACGTACGACTACAGCAACCGCGTTGTCATAACACTTCCGCTTTCGGTCTACGAGGGTACGTGGACAACACTCTCCCCTCTTGTTGCTATGCATCACCTAGATGGATCTTGCGTGTGCGTAGGATTTTTTTTTGAAATTACTACGTTCCCCAACAGTGGTATCTGAGCCAGGTCTATGCGTAGATGTTATATGCACGAGTAGAACAGAAAGTGTTGTGGGCAATAATAGTCATAGTGCTTACCAGCATGTCATACTTTGATTCAACGGTATTGTTGGATGAAGCGGCCCAGACCAACATTACGCGTACGCTTACGCGAGACTGGTTCTATCGACATGCTTTGCACACTGGTGGCTCGCAGGTGTCAGTTTCTCCAACTTTAGTTGAATCGAGTGTGGCTACGCCCGGTCCTTGTTGAAGGTTAAAACAACACACTTGACGAAAAATCGTTGGGGTTTTGATGCGTAGGTAAGAACGGTTCTTGCTCAGCCTGTAGCAGCCACATAAAACTTGCAACAACAAAGTAGAGGACGTCTAACTTGTTTTTGCAGGGCATGTTGTGATGTGATATGGTCAAGACATGATGCTAAATTTTATTGTATGAGATGATCATGTTTTGTAACAGAGTTATCGGCAACTGGCAGGAGCCATATGGTTGTCGCTTTATTGTATGCAATGCAATCGCCCATGTAATTGTTTTTACTTTATCACTAAGCGGTAGCGATAGTCGTAGAAGCAATAGTTGGCGAGATGACAATGAAAACGATGCTATGATGGAGATCAAGGTGTCGAGCCGGTGACGATGGTGATCATGACGATGCTTTGGAGATGGAGATCAAAGGCACAAGATGATGATGGCCATATCATATCACTTATATTGATTGCATGTGATGTTTATCCTTTATGCATCTTATTTTGCTTAGTTCGGCGGTAGCATTGTAAGATGATCTTTCACTAAATTTCAAGGTACAAGTGTTCTCCCTGAGTATGCACCGTTGCGAAAGTTCGTCGTGCCGAGACACCACGTGATGATCGGGTGTGATAAGCTCTACGTTCACATACAACTGGTGCAAGCCAGTTTTGCACAAGAAGAATACTCGGGTTAAACTTGACGAGCCTAGAATATGCAGATATGGCCTCGGAACACTGAGACCGAAAGGTCGAGCATGAATCATATAGTAGATATGATCAACATAGTGATGTTCACCATTGAAAACTACTCCATCTTACGTGATGATCGGACATGGTTTAGTTGATTTGGATCACATGATCACTTAGATGATTAGAGGGATGTCTATCTAAGTGGGAGTTCTTAAATAATATGATTAACTGAACTTTAATTTATCATGAACTTAGTACCTGATAGTATTTTGCATGTCTATGTTGTTGTAGATCAATGGCCCGTGCTACTGTTCCTTTGAATTTTAATGCATTCCTAGAGAAAGCTAAGTTGAAAGATGATGGTAGCAACTACACGGACTGGGTTCGTAACTTGAGAATTATCCTCATTGCTGCACAGAAGAATTATATCCTGGAAGCACCGCTAGGTGCAATACCCGCTGCAGGACCAACGCCGGACATTGTGAACGCCTGGCAAAGCAAAGCTGATGACTACTCGATAGTTTAGTGTGCCATGCTTTACGGCTTAGAACCGGGACTTCAACGATGTTTTGAACGTCATGGAGCATATGAGATGTTCCAGGAGTTGAAGTTAATATTTCAAGCAAATGCCCGGATTGAGAGATATGAAGTCTCCAATAAATTCTATAGCTGCAAAATGGAGGAGAATAGTTCTGTCAGTGAGCATATACTCAAAATGTCTGGGTATCATAATCACTTGACTCAGCTGGGAGTTAAACTTTCGGTTGATAGTGTCATTGACAGAGTTCTTCAATCACTGCCACCAAGCTACAAAAGCTTCGTGATGAACTATAACATGCAAGGGATGGATAAGACGATTCCCGAGCTCTTCGCAATGCTAAAGGCTGTAGAGGTAGAAATCAAGAAGGAGCATCAAGTGTTGATGGTCAACAAGACCACCAGTTTCAAGAAAAAAGGTAAAGGGAAGAAAGGGAACTTCGAGAAGAACAGCAAGCAAGTTGCTGCTCAAGTGAAGAAGCCCAAGTCTGGACCTAAGCCTGAGACTGAGTGCTTCTACTGCAAAGGGACAGGTTACTGGAAGCAGAACTGCCCCAAGTATTTGGCGGATAAGAAGGATGGCAAGGTGAACAAAGGTATATGTGATATAATGTTATGGATGTGTACCTTAGTAATGCTCGCAGTAGTAACTGGGTATTTGATACTGGTTCTATTTCTAATATTTGCAACTCGAAACAGGGACTACGGATTAAGCGAAGATTAGCTAAGGACGAGGTGACGATGCGCGTAGGAAATGGTTCCAAAGTCGATGAGATCGCCGTCGGCATGCTACCTCTACATCTACCTTCGGGATTAGTATTAGACCTGAATAATTGTTATTGGTGCCAGCGTTAAGCACGAACATTATATCTGGATCTTTATTGATGCGAGACGGTTATTAATTTGAATCCGAGAATAATGGTTGTTCTATTTATATGAGTAATATCTTTTATGGTCATGCACCCTTGAAGAGTGGTCTATTTTTGTTGAATCTCGATAGTAGTGACACACATATTCATAATATTGAAGCCAAAAATGCAGAGTTGATAATGATAGTGCAACTTATTTGTGGCACTGCCGTTTGGGTCATATTGGTGTAAAGCGCATGAAGAAACTCCATTCTGATGGACTTTTGGAATCACATGATTATGAATCACTTGGTACTTGCGAACCATGCCTCATGGGCAAGGTGACTAAAACTCCGTTCTTCGGAACAATGGAGCGAGCAACAGATGTATGTGGTCCGATGAATATTGAGGCTCGCGGTGGGTATCGTTATTTTCTGACCTTCACAGATGATTTGAGCAGATATGGATATATCTACTTGATAAAACATAAGTCAGAAACATTTGAAAAGTTCAAAGAGTTTCATAGTGAAGTAGAAAATCATCGTAACAAGAAAATAAAGTTTCTATGATCTGATCGTGGAGGAGAATATTTGAGTTATGAGTTTGGACTTCATTTAAAATAATGCGGAATAGTTTCGCAACTCATGCCACCCGGAACACCACAGCGTAATGGTGTGTACGAACGTCGTAACCATAGTTTATTAAAGATGGTGCGATCTATGATGTCTCTTACTGATTTGGCGCTATCATTTTGGGGTTACGCTTTAGAGATGGCTGCATTCACGTTAAATAGGGCACCATCTAAATCCGTTGAGACAACACCTTATGAACTGTGGGTTTGGCAATAAACCCAAGTTGTCGTTTCTTAAAGTTTGGGGCTGCGATGCTTATGTGAAAAAGCTTCAACCTGATAAGCTCGAACCCAAATCGGAGAATTGTCTTCATAGGATACCCAAAGGAGACTGTTGGGTACACCTTCTATCACAGATCCGAAGGCAAGACATTTGTTGCTAAAAATGGATCCTTTCTAGAGAAGGAGTTTCTCTCGAAAGAAGTGAGTGGGAGGAAAGTAGAACTTGATGAGGTAACTGTACCTGCTCCCTTGTTGGAAAGTAGTTCATCACAGAAATCAGTTATTGTGACTACTACACCAATTAGTGAGGAAGCTAATGATGATGATCATGTAACTTCAGATCAAGTTACTACTAAACCTCGTAGGTCAACCAGAGTAAGATCCGCACCAGAGTGGTATGGTAATCCGGTTCTGGAGGTCGTGTTACTTGACCATGACGAACCTACGAACTATGAGGAAGCGATGATGAGCCCAGATTTCGCGAAATGGCTTGAGGCCATGAAATCTGAGATGGGATCCATGTATGAGAAGAAAGTGTGGACTTTGGTTGACTTGCCCGATGATCGGCAAGCCATCGAAAATAAGCGGATCTTCAAGAAGAAGACTGACGCTGACGGCAATGTTACTATCTACAAAGCTCGACTTGTTGCAAAAGGTTTTTTATAAGTTCAAGGAGTTGACTACGATGAGACCTTCTCACCTGTAGCGATGCTTAAGTCCGTCCAAATCATGTTAGCAATTGCTGCATTTTATGATTATGAAATTTGGCAAATGGATGTAAAGACTGCATTCCCAAATGGTTTTCTGGAAGAAAATTCGTATATGATGCAACCCAAAGGTTTTATCAATCCCAAGGATGCTAACAAAGTGTGCAAGCTCCAGTGATCCATTTATGGACTGGTGCAAGCATCTCGGAGTTGGAATAAACGTTTTAATAGTGTGATCAAAGCATATGGTTTTATACAGACTTTTGGAGAAGCCTTTATTTACAAGAAAGTGAGTGGGAGATCTGTAGCATTTCTAATATTATATGTGGATGACATATTGTTGATTGGAAATGATATAGAATTTCTGGATAGCATAAAAGGATACTTGAATATGAGTTTTTCAATGAAAGACCTCGGTGAAGTTGCTTATATATTGGGCATCAAGATCTATAGAGATAGATCAAGATGCTTAATTGGACTTTCACAAAGCACATACCTTGACAAAGTTTTGAAGAAGTTCAAAATGGATCAGGCAAAGAAATAGTTCTTGCCTATGTTACCACTGCAGAAGTTGAGTCAGACTCAATGCCCGACCACTGCAGAAGATAGAGAGAAAAATGAAATTCATTCCCTATGCTTCAGCCATAGGTTCTATCATGTATGCAATGCTGTGTACCAGACCTGATGTGTGCCTTGCTATTAGTTTAGCAGGGAGGTACCAAAGTAATCCAGGAGTGGATCACTGGACAGCGGTCAAGAACATCCTGAAATACCTGAAAAGGACTAAGGATATGTTTCTCGTTTATGAGGTGACAAAGAGCTCGTCGTAAATGGTTACGTCGATGCAAGCTTTGACACTGATCCGGATGACTCTAAGTCACAAATCGGATATATATTTGTATTGAACGGTGGAGCTATAAGTTGGTGTAGTTCTAAGAAAAGCGTCGTGGCGGGATCTACATGTGAAGCGGAGTACATAGCTGCTTTGGAAGTAGCAAATGAAGGAGTCTGGATGAAGGAGTTCATATCCGATCTAGGTATCATACCTAGTGCATCGATTCCAATGAAAATCTTTTGTGACAATACTGGTGCAATTGCCTTGGCAAAGGAATCCAGATTTCACAAGAGAACCAAGCACATCAAGAGACGCTTCAATTCCATCCGCGATCAAGTCTAGGAGGGAGACATAGAGATTTGCAAGATACATATGGATCTGAATGTTGCAGACCCGTTGACTAAGCCTCTCTCATGAGCAAAACATGATCAACACCAAGACTCCATGGGTGTTAGAATCATTACAGTGTAATCTAGATTATTGACTCTAGTGCAAGTGGGAGGCTGAAGGAAATATGCCCTAGAGGCAATAATAAAAGTTGTTATTTATATTTCCTTATATCATGATAAATGTTTATTATTCATGCTAGAATTGTGTTAACCGGAAACTTAGTACATGTGTGAATACATAAACAAACAAAGTGTCACTAGTATGCCTCAACTTGACTAGCTCGTTGAATCAAAGATGGTTAAGTTTCTAGCCATGGACATGATTTGTCATTTGATTAATGGGATCACATCATTAGAGAATGATGTGATTGACTTGACCCATTCCGTTAGCTTAGCACAATGATTGTTTAGTTTGTTGCTATTTCTTTCTTCATGACTTATACATGTTCCTATGACTATGAGATTATGCAACTCCCGAATACCGGGGGAACACTTTGTGTGCTATCAAACATCACGACGTAACTGGGTGATTATAAAGATGCTCTACAGGTGTCTCCGATGGTGTTTGTTGAGTTGGCATATATCGATATTAGGATTTGTCACTCCGATTGTCGGAGAGGTATCTTTGGGCCCTCTCGGTAATGCACATCACTATAAGCCTTGCAAGAAATGTGACTAATGAGTTAGTTGCAGGATGATGCATTAGGAATGAGTAAAGAGACTTGCCAGTAACGAGACTGAACTAGGTATTGAGATACGGACGATCAAATCTCGGGCAAGTAACATACCGATGATAAAGGGAACAACGTATGTTGTTATGCGGTTTGACCGATAAAGATCTTCGTGGAATATGTAGGAACCAATATGAGCATCCAGGTTCCGCTATTGGTTATTGATCGGAGACGAGTCTCGGTCATGTCTACATAGTTCTCGAACCCGTAGGGTCCGTACGCTTAATGTTCAGTGACGATCGGTATTATGAGTTTATGTGTTTTGATGTACCGAAGGATGTTTGGAGTCCCGGATGAGATCACGGACATGAAGAGGAGTCTCGAAATGGTCGAGACATAAAGATCGATCTATTGGAATGCTATGTTTGGACATCGTAAGGGTTCCGGGTGAGTTCTAGCATTTACGGGAGTACCAGGGGGTTACTGGAACCCCCCGGGGAGTACATGGGCCTTAATGGGCCTTAGTGGGAGAGAGGAGGAGGTGGCCAAGGTGGGGGCGCCTCCCCCCCCCCAATCCCAATCCAAATTGGGAGGGGGGCAGGCCCCCCTTTCCTTCTCCCTCTCTCCTCCTTCCTTCCTCTCCTACTCCAACTAGGGAAGGGGGGGGTGGGAATCCTACTCCCGGTGGGAGTAGGACTCCCCCTAGGGCGCGCCATAGAGAGGGCCGGCCCTCCCCTCCTCCACTCCTTTATATACGGGGGAGGGGGGCACCCCATAGACACACAAGTTGATTGTTTAGCCATGTGTTGTGCCCCCCTCCACAGATTTCCACCTCGGTCATATCGTTGCAGTGCTTAGGCGAAGCCCTGCGTCGATAACTTCATGATCACCGTCATCACGCTGTCGTGCTGACGAAGCTCTCCCCTGACACTCAGCTGGATCTAGATTTCATGGGACGTCACCGAGCTGAATGTGTGCAGATCGTGGGGGTGTCGTACTTTCGGTACTAGGATCGGTCGGATCATGAAGACGTACGACTACATCAACCGCGTTGTCATAATGCTTCCTCTTTTGGTCTACGAGGGTACGTGGACAACACTCTCCCCTCTCATTGCTATGCATCACCTAGATGGATCTTGCGTGTGTGTAGGATTTTTTTTTGAAAATACTCCGTTCCCCAACAATATCTCACGCCGATGATCCCTCCACTCTCTTCTCGTGGATCATTCCCTTTATATATGATATATTCATGACTCTGTTTCACACACATTGCATATGTTACCTTTTTTTTAGATATCATCGACAAATTGCCTCTTTTTCGCACAAACCATCTCTCTCACACCCACCCACGTACGTACCTGCACGTAAAGAAGAGGTGCATGCACGACGCATGTACTCTCTTGTTCCCAGCCACACCCACATGGGTACATGGTGGAGTTCATTCTGTACGAGCCCACGTGATAATTTGACGCGTGTAGCGGTTGTTTACTTGAAGGAGGGTCGTGTACCACACGTACACGAAACATTTGACTTGACGTGTTAATATTAAATAAAGTTATATTCCTCAATGGCACGTAAAGAATATAAAACGATTTTCATTGGGAAAAAAGAAATATGTTCCACTATATACAATGGAGCCTGCCTCCCGGGGTTTGTCTCTCGTCACACTATCTCACACAAGGCGGTGGTGGCCTCTCTCTCTCACCGTTGGTCAGTGATCCGGCTGCATCCCATCCACCGGCGGAAAGGGAGGATGTGCATCGTTTCTCCGTTCGACAGCATTGAGGCAACACGTCCCGATCTGTGGTACTCGTCGTTCTCTCTGACCAAGCTCTTGCGCGGTAGGGCCTTCGCCACTTGCTTGCTGCCACTGTATGGGCAGATCTCGGCCGCCACCGCACTCCTAGTTATATCTCGACGACCCTCAGGTACAGCTTCCTCCGGCCTTGCTCCACTGCCTAACTTCCCATGTTGCTGCATATGGAAAATCCTGCATGTGGATCTTCTTTAGTTCTTTGCTTGAAATGTATCTCGGCCGGCATACTTTCCATCTTACAAACTCTTCCTCAAACCGTTTTTGATAAACCACCATGTTGCTATCTTTCCCTTATGAAATGGAATGTGCTTCTTTTTTGTCGGCATATGTGTCTTCAAATCCTGTTATTGGCCAGTAATTGTTTCCTTTCTACCTCTTTTTTTGCAAACAAGGCCATCCATTTCACCTTGTTGGTATTGCAACCTTTTGGTGAACTGCACAAATCACTTTTTTCTTAAGAGTGTCTTGTGCAGTTGTACTAAAATGTCGATGCATAACGATCTACATTTTAGTCTTGTTGCACAAAGGGAGATTGGTTTTGCTATCCTCCTCATCCAACTCCGAACCAAATCTTCTCCAACAGTGGTTAGTTTTATGAGAGATTGCAAAGGTGACCGGCTTCTACTTGTGTGTATATGTTTCATCAACTACTACTGGTGCTACTATTAATGTAATCACACTTGTTCAATATCTTTGCAAACAGGGATGTTCAGCTCGATTTTAGTGGACATGCACAAAATCATCGGATGGTCCATGTCCACCATAGAATCCTTTCTTGGCTAACATGTCTTGTTCATTTCCACAGAGCTACGTGAAACTAGCCGCCAACAAATGAACGCCAGGAAATGGAACCATGCCTGCGGACATCATCCTTCAATTTTTTATTTTTCTTTATTTGTACACATTTTCACAACTTCATATTCAGTTGTGATGTAAAAATTGATACTCATTTGCGAATAATTGAGATGAGTTATCATGCATGTTAGTTTCATTTGTATTTCATGGAATGTTGTAATGAGACAACTTTGGAGCCAAGAGGACACATGAAACCAAAGTTGAAAGCTTCATAGCATTACAACACAATTTAATTATGCTAGAAATATTATGTGTACATATAAACATATTCGAAATCTTGATAGAAATGCCACAAATCATTCAAACCTCCTTTCGCCCACATGTGGGACAACCAGAATCCAGGTCCACGTGCCACGCACCAATATTGAGTGCACAACCGCTGGCGAGATTAAACCCGCTTGTCGCACCATAGTAACAATGACTAATGAGCGGTCAAATCACAGAGGCGTACCTTTCCTATAATACTAGTAAAGTTTGCTCGGGCAAAGCAACCATCATTCCACTCTTCGCTGAATGCGCTCGTACTCCATATTCCAAGAGTAAGTTGCTCGGACGAAGCAACCATGAGTACACGGTGCCAATGGTTGGTGAGATTTGTTAATTGAAAGTTGTATAAGGGCTTTTTTGATTCAAAGGATTCTCAAAGGAATTTTGGAGGATTCTAATCCTTAGGAATTTTTCCTATGTGCGTTGTTTGATTCGTAGGATTGTAAACCGGAAGGGGGGAGAGTAGAGAAGCAGACAACATTTTGTGAGAGAGGAAGGAAAACCGTACAGTGCGGTGGTTTTTTAGAGCTCAAGGACAAACGATGCAGGAAATTCGGATTCCCTAACAATATTGGTCATTTACTATCGCACACGCTTCATTTCCGTCGCCTCAGGAAACTGTGTGACGGGGGTTATGTTGTGATTGGTTGATACGTCTCCAACATATCTATAATTTTTGCTTGTTCCATGCTGTTATATTATCATTCTTGGATCTTTTACAATCATTTTATAGCAACTTTATATCATTTTTTGGGAATCACCCATTGACATAGTGCCCAGTGCTAGTTGTTGTTTTTTGCTTGTTTTTTTACTTTGTAGAAAATCAATACCTAACAGAGTCCAAACGCACCGAAACTTTTTGGAGATTTTTTCTGGACCAGAAGACACAAGTTGGGCCAAGAAAGTACCGGAGGGGGGCTCCGAGGGGAGCACAACCCACTTAGGTGCACGTGGGGGCCCAGGCACGCCTTGGTGGGTTGTGCCCACCTCGGCCGCCTCCCGCACCGCCTCTTTGCTCTATAAATACCCTGAAAATCCAAAAACCCTAGGGGAGTGGACGAAACACAATTCTCGCCGCCGCAAGTTCCAGAAACCACAGATCCAATCTAGACACCATCACGAAGGGGTTCATCATCCTCATTGGTGCCTCTCCGATGATGCGTGAGTTGTTCATTGTAGACCTACCGGTCCGTAGTTAGTAGCTAGATGGCTTTCTCTCTCTCTCTCTCTCTCTCTTTTGATTCTCAATACAATGGTCTCCTGGAGATATATTTGATGTAACTCTTTTTGCGGTGTGTTTGTTGGGATTCGATGAACTTTGAGTTTATGATCAGATCTATTTCATCCATGAAAGTTATTTGAGTTTTGATCTCTTATATGGATGATTGCTTATAACCTCGTATTTCTTCTTTGAATCTTTGGTTTAGTTAGGCTGACTAGATCGATTTTTCTTGCCATGGGAAGAGGTGCTTTGTGATGGGTTCGATCTTACGGTGCTCAATCCCATTCACAGAAGGGGACATGACACGTATGTATCGTTCCTATTAAGGATAACAAGATGGGGTCTATTCCTACATGAATAGATCTTGTCTACATCATGTCATCGTTTTTTTGCATTAATCCATTTTTCCGTGAACTTAATACAATAGATGCATGTTGGATAGCGGTCGATGTGTGGAGTAATAGTAGTAGATGCAGGCAAGAGTCGGTCTACTAATGTTGGATGTGATGCCTATATAATGATCATTGCCTGGATATCGTCATAATTATTTGAAGTTCTAGCAACTGCCCAACAGTAATTTGTTTACCCGCCGTATGCTATTTTTCTCGAGAGAAGCCAGTAGTGAAATCTACGGTCCCCGGGTCTCTTCTTTATCATATTTTCTTCGATATATATTTTTATTCGCTTTTATTTTCAGATCTATTAATCCAAAAACACAAAAAATACCTTGCTGCATTTTTATTATTTATTTTATCTCACGTTCCCGCGAGATCTATTTATCCAATCTACTACAATTTTATCTATCTTTTTACCCGGGAGGGATTGACAACCCCTCTTTCACATCAGGTTGCAAGTATTTGTTCTTTGTGTGAAGGTACCATTTACATAGTGTTGCGTGGTTCTCCTACTAGTTCGATATCCTTGGTCTCATCATTGAGGGAAATACCTACCATAGCGTTGCTGCATCATCCCTTCATCTTTGGGGAAATGCCGACATAGTTCAAGCCGCATCAAAAGGAATTTATAGCACCATTGCTGGGGAGGATCAAGTAAAGATAGTCTCCCGTCCATGTGCCAATTTCTGCCGCCATCAACATCTATCCGGTTCCTAATCATGAATCTCATCTCCTTGCAATTTACATTATTTTCCATTTTCCTCTCCCCCACTTCACAAAAATTTGCCGTTTTATTCGCCCTATTTTTCGTTCATCATTTTGTCGTCAGATCTATTTTTTTGTTTGCGTTCTTTTTTGTGTAGTTGCGATGTCTCAGGAAAATACCAAGTTATGTGATTTTTCCAATACCAATAATAATGATTTTATTAGCACTCCAGTTGCTCCTCCCGCCACTAGTGCGGAGTCTTGTGGTATTAATGCCGCTTTGTTGAATCTTGTTATGAAAGATCAGTTTTCCGGTACTCCTAATGAGGATGATGTGTCCCATCTTAACACATTCGTGGAATTATGCAATATGCAAAAGAAAAAAAGATGTGGAAAATGATATTGTGAAGTTGAAATTATTCCCGTTTTCTTTGCAAGGTCGTGCAGAAATTTGGTTTTCTTCTTTGCCTCGCAATAGTATCGATTCTTGGGATAAGTGCAAAGATGCTTTTATTACTAAGTATTTTCCGCCAGCAAAACTTATTTCCCTTAGGAAACAAATCATGAATTTTAAGCAACTTGAGCATGAACATGTTGCGCAATCTTGGGAAAGAATGAAATTGATGCTAAGAACTTGTTCTACTCATGGTTTAAATCTTTGGATGATCATACAACATTTTTATGCGGGATTGAATTTTTTCTAGAAACCTTTTAGATTCCACCACGGGTGGTACTTTTATGGAAATTACTTTGGGTGAAGCTACTAAATTTCTTGATAATATTATGGCAAGTTATTCACAATTGCATACCAAAAGAGCTCCTACTAGTAAAAAGGTTAATTCGGTTGCAGAAGTTCTTTAAGTGAAAAAGTTAATGCTCTTATGAAGTTGGTTCTATTAAAAGTGCTCCTATTGATCTTAATGATGTGCCTTTGTCTTCTTTGATTGAGCAAAATAGTGATTCCGTAGATGTGAATTTCGTCTCACGAAACAATTTTAATAACAATGCTTATAGAGGTAATTTTAATCCTAGGCCTTTTCCGGGAAATTCCTCTAATAATTATGGCAATTCCTATGGTAATCCTTCTTATAATAATAATAGGAACACCTCTGATATTGAGAATAATATTAAAGAATTTATCAATGCTCAAAAAGTTTTCAACAACACGATAGAAGAAAAGTTGAATACGATTGATGATATGTCAAGAAGCATTGATAGAATTTCTCATGATGTAGAAAATCTCAAGATGATTTTTTTTGCCTAACGTTGAAGAATCAATTAAAGCTTTATATGTTTCTACAGATGAAAGTAAGAGAAGTACTGCTATGCTTAGAGCTAAAAGAGAATTTTTAGAAAAAGTGTTTTCTAGTGATTGTTTTCATAAGAATGATGAAGATCTTAAAGTGATTGGTGTTTCTTCTATTGATTCATTGTTTAGTAAAACTAAAATTGATGATAAAGGGACTGAAGAAGAGTCAACTTTAGTTAGAAGGTGTCCCGATAATTTGGAGGGTGAAAATCTCGTTGAAAAATTTGATAAAAGTGAGTTTGGAGAGGTCAAAACTTTAACTAGTTATGTGCCCACTCTTTTGGTTTACAAATACTTAGTTATGATAATTGCTCTTTGATGGATTGTATTTCTTTGTTGCAATCCATGATAAATTCACCCCATGCTTATGAACAAAATAAAGCTTTCACTAAATATATCGGTGATGCTATGATGAAAGCTTTGGAAGAAAATTTGGAATTAGAGATCTCAATTCCTAGAAAATTACATGATGAATGGGAACCTACCATCAAAGTCAAGATTAAAAATTATGAGTTTTTTCTTTGCTTTATTGGATGGTGTTACATGATAGGGTAAATATAAGGAACCTGCTCAGGAGAAAAACTTTTTACTTAGAAACATACAATTGTGCACTCAGCGGATGTCAGCATGAGGAAACATTGTTCCACCTGTTCTGGGAATGTCCCTTTGCTGACAGGTGCTGGGATTTCATTTGCCCAAATAGAGACACACCAACATCTATCTGGGAGCCAATTCAAGATTTAATTCAGAAACTAAGAGTACCTTTTGCAATGGAAATTGTTATGTTGGGATCATGGGTGATGTCTACTATGCAACTTTATTCTTGACACGTGTTGGGCCTCCAAGCGCAGAGTTTTGTAGGACATTAGCAATTTTCCCTCAAGTGGATGACCTAAGGTTTATCAATCGGTGAGAGGTGTAGGATGAAGATGGTCTCTCTCAAATGACCCTGCAACCAAATATAAGAAATCTCTTGTGTCCCCAACACACCCAATACAATGGCAAATTGTATAGGTGCACTAGTTCGGCGAAGAGATGATGATAAAAGTGTAATATTGATGGTAGAAATATGTTTTTATAATCTCAATAAATAAAAATAGCAAGGTAGAAATTAGTAAACGGGCACAAAAACGGTATTGCAATGCTTGAAAAAGAGGCCTAGGGTCCGTACTTTCGCTAGTGCAATTTCTCAACAATGCTAACATAGTTGGATCATATGATTATCCCTCAAAGTGCAGCAAAGAATCACTCCCGATTTCCAATTAGCAGAGAACAAAAGATAGGAATTGTTTGTAGGGTACGAAGCCACCTCAAAGCTATTCTTTCCGATCGATCTAATCAAGAGTTCGTACTCAGATAACACCAAAGCAAGTTCATATTCATAATACTCAATCCACACAAATAACTACAAGGAGACCCCAATGTTTCCGTCGGAGAAAAACGTGCATCAACCCCTATGCATCGATTACCCCAATATCACCGCGGGAATCCGCGAGTTGAATGCCGTAACACATATCAAGTGAATTAATATGATACCCCATTGTCACCTCAAGTATTCATATTGCAAGACATATATCATGTGTTCTCATCTCTGAATATTCAATCTGACAAGACAAAACTTTGAAGGGTAAAGATTCAATTCATCATAACAAGTGTATAGAGGGTAGAAACATCATATGATCTGACTATATTAACAAAGCCTGTTGGGGATATTACTACTGGGCGTAAACCGGCCTATCTGGGCCGGGTTAACTTCATCAGTAGTTCAATGGTGTAAAAGCCCAAGAGGCATGAAAGTAAGGGCCCAAGGCCTATAGTCGGTTTAGAACCTGTAGCCGTAAACCGGCTTGATATGTAAACTTGTATTGTAAGTTATGAATAGAGAGAGACCAACCCGGATACGAATACGAACCGGAGATTGGGACTCTCTGAACCGACGGGCGTCACCTGTGTATATAAGGGGACGACCCGGGGCGGTTCAAGAGACAGACAACAACAACTCGAGGCCTAGGCGAAGCTTATTTGCTCCTAGTCATCGAGACCACATCAATCCATCACAAACTAGGCGTAGGCTTTTACCTTCATCGAAGGGCGAACTAGTATAACTCTTGTGTCTTTGCGTCCGCTTAACCCCTTCAAGTTAACCCGTAGCGATGGCTCCACGACTAAGTCCTTTCATAAGGACATCTGCCGTGACAAAACCACGACAGTTGGCGCCCACCGTGGGGCTATCGCACGATGGTTTGATGATCTTGGAGGGCAAATTCGAAGGACTCGAAGGCTACGCTGTGGGCCGGATGACCAAGAGTCGTCGCGGCAAGCTCTACATCGACGATGCAGGCTGGGGCCCCGAGGCCGGCTCAATTGAGTACGGGTACCGGGTCCCCTTTGGCGGCATACACATTTTCATCGGCAAGATCGATGAACCAGGGCCTGAGCCGGACATCTGCACTGACCTCGTCGAGACGGCTCAGCGTGCGAGACCCACCCAGGCTAAACCGGTCGTAAAGCGTGCCTTCATGGGAGTCATCCACGGAGGAAGTTATGAGGACGGATCAGAATCTGGTGGCGAAACCGATGTCTGCTCTGATGACGAGTCGTCGACCCGAGAAACTGAGTCTCTATATCAGCTACTAGATGGCCGGATTGGGGGCTGTTCCGACGGTGACAGTATTTCGGACCCCTGTGATCTGCCCAACCGGGTTGGAATATTCATGGCCGGTACACAAGCAATGCTTCACTCTTCGATTGATGTGACAATGGTTGCCGGTTCAGCAGCGGCGACGGCAGCCGGGGCAGGAGGCCCTGTGCGCCCGCCGGCTCAAGTTTTATCAGAACTATTCAATGCGTTGGCTGTGCTCATGGCAGAGGTTAACCCGGCGGACCAGGACACTCATAACGCGGAGATTGCGAAGGTAAAGGAACAAATCACTCAGGCTAAAGCGGATCTGGCAGCTGCAGACAGGATGGCGGCAGAGCGGGCCGCTTTGGATGCACAGGCTTATAGGCTCATGCTGGATCAGAGCGCGTCGCATGAAGTCATGAAGAGGAAATACAGATCCCATTTGCCTTCAGTTTTTGAGGGAAGAGATCTCTTCAACACCCCAGGAGCAGGGACCAGTAATCCGCCGGTGGTAAACCGGGCGGAAGCACCTCGGACGGGCGCGCCGGTTCAGCCCCGCGTAATAGGTCTACCTCGCCATAATGCCAGCATGCCTCAGGCTGTGCAAACACCACCAGGTCACTACTCCAACCCGATGGATAACCTTGTCGCAGCTGCGGCGCGGCTGGAGGCAATTCCAATTGAAGGCGATTCACCACAGGCAGTAGAGACGCGCCGGGTTAAGGAGCTCCTTAGGACAGCTTTGGTCCAACAGGAAGCGTATTCGTACAGCCGCGACCGGATCCACTCTACCCCCCGCCCAAGCCGAAGCTATAGCAGGCACGTGGATGAACCGGCCGTATCAAGTAATGCACGGCGTGGTGCGCCCCGTGGCAACAACCCGGTCGGTGGTTTCGACAACGCTCAGGAGGTGGTGGACCGGGCCCGGGCACGCAGGGAGGCCGAGTTAGCAGCGCAGCATCAGGATTATCAGCTTACACCGGTTCGTCCGACCATCTTTGAGCCTGGGGTTACCTCTAGGTCGTTGGGGGTGCCTTGCCTCGTCCCCGCTTTACGCAATGTACGCTTGCCCAAGGATTTCAAGGGTCCGCGCAAGGTGCCAAATTACACCGCCGATTTGGCTCCAGAAGCATGGATAGAGAGTTATGAGATGGCCACGGAGATGCTGGATGTGGATGAAGCCGCGTGTGCAAAGTACTTCACCATGATGCTCGAAGGCACGGCCCGTACTTGGTTGAAGAGCTTGCCACCCAATTCTATCAGTTCATGGGCCCAGTTGCGGACCCGGTTTATCCAGAATTTCAAAGATACCTGTAAGCAGCCCATGTCCGTGGTGGACTTGGCGGCTTGTGTCCAGGGTGAAGGGGAGTCAACAACCCATTGGGTACGCCGCGTTTCAGAGATCTTGCACTCGTCAGACCGGATCAACGCGGATTCTGCGATCTTGACCCTGGAGGGCAACTGCCGGTTTAAGCCTTTGAAGTTGAAGTTGGGACGTATGAAGCGGTTTTGTAATGACATGGGCACTCTCATGGGCGCTTTAGTGAAGTATGCTGATTCTGATAGTACCAAGGATCCCGAGTCTGATGATGACGAGACAGGGAAGGGAAAGAAGAACAGCAACTCCAAAGGCCAGCAACATCACTCGGCAGGTAATGGTGGAGGCAAGCGTAAAGCAAACGACAACATGGATTTTGTAGCCAACACCAATGCGCAGGACAAGGGCCAGCGGCGCAAGGGTAAACAACCGAATCGAGGTGGTGCACCTAATCCTAATCCGGACCGCTTGAACTATCTGTTGAATCAACCCTGTCCGAAGCATGGGACGAAGGAGGCACCAGCAAATCACCTCTGGAAGGATTGTTACATTATGTAGGAGTTCAAAAGTTCTAATGCTTTCCGGTATGATCAAGGCTCCGGTGGTGGTTCAGGATCCGGGCCGGGTTACGGTGGAGGAAATTCCGGTTCAGGATTCAATGGTAATCAGAACAATCAGACTAATCAGAATAACCAAGGTGGTTAGAATCAGTAGCAGCAGCAGTCGGGTAATCAGAGCAACCCAAAGCAGTTGAATAGTGGGTAGTACCACGTCTTCACCACTAGTTTAGACAAGCGAGACCGGAAGCTTCAGAAGCGGGTAGTCAACGCTGTTGAACCGACCGTGCCTCATTACCTACGCTGGTCAGAGCAGCCCATTGTATGGAGTAGAGAGGATCATCCTCCCCGGGTTGACAATCCGGGTCAGCTAGCCCTGGTGGTGGCACCTCAGGTGGGAGTTTATAAGTTCACCAAGGTGCTTATGGATGGAGGGAGCAGCATCAACATCCTATACTATGAGACCTTCCGTCGTATGGGGTTAACAGATAAACATCTCAAACCGTCCAATACAGTGTTCCATGGTGTGGTACCTGGCAACTCAGCATATCCAGTTGGTAAAATAGCTCTGAAGGTGGCCTTTGGAGATGAATATGACTCCAGATCGGAAACATTGACGTTTGAAGTGGTGAAAATCCAAAGTCCATATCACGCCCTGTTTGGGCGGCCGGCTTATGCCAAGTTCATGGCACGGCCTTGTTATATATATTTGCAGCTCAAGATGCCGGGTCACAAGGGGACAATAACGGTTCATGGGAGTCGCAAGATCGCTTTGGAATGTGAGGAAGGAGATGCTGCCTACGCAGAGTCGGTTTGTGCCACCGAGGAGCTGAAGTATTATAAGGACAATGTTGATCCAGCGGACATGACTCCGTTGAAAAAGCCAACTACAGAGCATGATCCGGCCCTGAAATTCAAATCGGCAGCTGAGACTAAGCTTGTTGACTTCGTGTATGGCGATTCGTCCAAGCAGTTCAGCATCAGTGCCAACTTGGATCCGAAATAGGAAAGCGTGCTCATCGAGTTCATCCGTGAGAATCGGGACATTTTTGCATGGAAGCCTTCTAACATGCCAGGTGTACCGAGGGAGCTCGCTGAGCACACTCTTGATGTTGATCCCAAGTACAAACCGGTGAAGCAGTTTCTCCACCGGTTTAACGAAGAAAGGCGTAAGGCCATTGGAGAGGAGGTGGCCAGGCTCTTAGCAGCTGGCTTTATTGTTGAAGTTTTCCATCCAGAGTGGCTTGCTAATCCGGTGCTAGTTCTTAAGAAAAACGGCACTTGGCGCATGTGTGTGGATTACACAGAACTTAACAAGGCTTGCCCAGCAGATCCTTTTGCCCTCCCCCGCATTGACCAGATTATTGATGCCACTACGGGTTGTGAGCGTTTGAGCTTTTTGGATGCGTATTCTGGGTATCATCAGATCAAGATGGCAGTTAAGGACCAGGAGAAGACGGCGTTTATCACTCCCTTTGGAGCCTTCTGCTATGTGTCTATGCCTTTTGGGCTCAAGAGCGCCCAAGCAACTTATCAGCGTTGTGTACAGAATTGCCTGCATAAACAGATCGGCCGTAATGTGCATGCCTATGTGGATGATATTGTGGTTAATTCAAGGAAGAAGCAAACACTGATTGACGATTTGAAAGAAACCTTTGACAACCTGCGGGTTTACAAGATGATGCTCAACCCGGCCAAATGTGTTTTTGGTGTTCCGACAGGCAAGTTATTGGGTTTTCTTGTGTCCAACAGGGGGATTGAAGCTAATCCGGAGAAGATTACGGCTATCGCCTCCCTGGCTAAACCGAAGTGTATTAATGATGTCCAGCGTTTGGCGGGCCGGATTGCCGCGCTGAGCCGGTTTATCAGCCGCCTCGGAGAGAAGGCCATCCCTTTGTACCAGATGCTGAAGAAGACAGATCAGTTTGTCTGGAGTCCAGCCGCCGATGAAGCGTTGGAGGACTTAAAGCGGCAATTGGCCAACCCGCCTGTACTCGCCGCTCCCATCGACAAGGAGCCGCTTCTGCTATATGTTGCTGCTAACGCCAGGGCGGTCAGCGTGGCCATTGTGGTAGAGCGGAAGGAGGCAGGAAAGGAGCATCCGGTTCAACGTCCGGTTTATTATATCAGCGAGGTGCTTATTGAATCTAAGCAAAGGTATCCGCATTGGCAGAAGCTGGTGTATGGAGTTTTTATGGCAAGCCGGAAACTGAAGCAGTATTTCCAAGGGCACCCCATCACGGTGGTCAGTTCCGCTCCCTTAGGTGATATCATACAGAACCGGGAAGCGACTGGCCGGATTGCAAAGTGGGCTATAGAGCTTGGGCCGCACGGTTTGAAGTACGTGCCTCGGACGGCGGTGAAGTCTCAAGCACTTGTGGATTTCATTAATTATTGGACGGAGTTGCAAGCGCCTGAAGAAAAGCCGGATCATACATATTGGACATCCATTTTGACGGATCCAGGCAGTTGGAGGGCTCGGGGGCTGGAGTCGTATTAACTTCCCCACGAGGTGACAAGTTTTGTTACGTTCTCCGCTTAATGTTCCCTTGTACTAACAATGCAGCTGAGTATGAAGCCTTGCTCCATGGTCTTCGGATGGCTAAGGAGATGAATCTAAGCCGGGTTAAGTGCTTCGGTGACTCGGACCTAGTGGCTCAACAGTGTCCGCACTTGGGATTCAAAGGACCCACTCATGGCTGCATATCGTCGTGAGGTGGATGTTGTCGCAGGTCATTTCAAGGGCTATCGTGGACCATGTGGACCGTCGGAAGAATGAAGCGGCGGACGCTTTAAGCGGTTGGGCTCTCAACGCAAACCGTCCCGCCTAATGTTTTTCTTGACGTCTCGCACAACCCGTCACCAAGCTCCTTGGTGAAGCGGATTTGGCTATTCCTGATCCGGAGGCTCAATTGGTGGCAGCTCTGCACGTCACTCCGGATTGGACGCTTCCTTATCTGGCGTACATGAACCGGGGCGAGTTACCAGAGGATGAGACGTTCGCCCGGCAGATAGTTCGGCGATCTAAGTCTATGACCATTGTTAATGGCGAGTTGCATCATTGCAGTGTGTCAGGGGCGTTTCAATGCTGTGTGTCCCCTGAGGAAGGCTGTGAAATATTGCGTGAGATCCACGAAGGAGATTGTGGTCACCACGCCGGTTCAAAATCCTTGGTGGCTAAAGCATTCCGCCACGGTTTCTATTGGTTGACTGCCCATGCTGATGCGGAAGATCTGGTCAGACGATGTGATGGTTGCCAAAAGTTTTCCAGACGTGCTCATGTACCGGCCCAAGAATTGAGGATGATTCCAATTACTTGGTCATTTGCGACTTGGGGGCTGGATATGGTTGGAACTTTCAAAAGGTCCAAGGACAAGAAGACCCACCTGCTGGTGGTGGTCAACAAATTCACAAAGTGGGTAGAGGCAGAACCTGTTAGCAAGTGTGATGCGGCCACGGTGGTTCAGTTCATCAAAAAGGTGATTTTCCGGTTTGGTTTTCCACACAGTATCATCACAGATAATGGTACCAATTTGTCCAAAGGTGCCATGAAGGAGTTCTGCGAACGTGAGCACATCCGGCTTGACGTTTCTTCAGTAGCTCACCCACAGTCCAATGGTCAAGCGGAAAGAGCCAATCAAGAGATCTTGAGAGGCATCAAGCCCCGGCTTATGGTCCCTTTGCAGAGGACACCGGGTTGTTGGGTAGAAGAACTACCGTCTGTGTTATGGAGTATAAATACTACGCCTAACAGATCCACGGGATACACGCCGTTCTTTATGGTTTATGGAGCGGAGGCGGTTCTCCCTAGTGACATCCGTCATGACTCACCTCGTGTGGCAGCTTATGTTGAAGCGGATAATGAGACAACACGACAGGACGCTTTGGACCGGCTGGATGAAGAGCGTGACATAGCAGCTGCCCGTTCGGCGATTTACCAACAGGATCTCCGTCGTTATCATAGTCGCCGGGTCAGAACCAGAACTTTTCAAGAAGGAGATTTGGTGCTTCGGCTCATCCAAGACCAGACTGATATGCACAAGCTATCCCCACCTTGGGAGGGACCTTTCGTGGTCAGCAAGAATCTGCACAACGGGTCGTACTATCTGATCGATGTTCGAGAGCATAAAGACTCACGCACGTCAGAGGAGGAGACCAACAGGCCGTGGAACATAGCTCATCTCCGGCCTTATTATACCTGAGCCATCGGCTCTACTTATGTACATATTATGACAGTGTATATATTATGAATAAAGTAATAAACCGGAGCCTCAGCTAAAGCGGGGTATCTGTTCTGTTACATCATGCGTGGTTACATGGAGTTGTTCTGTCTTAAAGCGGCCTCCGGTTTACCCCCTGAGTTTGCTTTCCACAAAGCTTTGTGATATCACTTGGGGGCTTGGTCGTGTCCGAACCAATGCAACACCTTTTGATAGGCGAAAGCCACCAGATCACTTGGGGACATGGTCAAGTCTGAACCAGTCATGCCTCTTGATCGGCCTAAAGGCCATAGAGTCACTTGGGGGCTTGGTCGAACCCGAACCATTGCCACGCCACTTGATCGGCATAATGCCACGGTTTCAGTTGGGTACTTGGCTGACTTGAACCATGGCTACACCTTATGGGGAGCTTGGTCGTGTCTGACCATGGTAACACCATCTGATCGGCTCAGTACAGCCTTATTTTTGCAAACGGTTTATCATTGCCTTTGCTTCCATGTTTGTTATACTTATTACTTGATTTTTGTTGCGTTTCTTAAACCGACAACATTTTTTAAACCGGTTTCAAAACTGTCAGTTGACGGAATTCGATCAATTTTTTAAATCCGGAGATAATTTCACCGGCTTGATGTTTTTTCTGTTAACATGCTATTATCGAGTAACAGGGGGCTTATCATAACCCGGCACGGTTTACGTGGTAAATCGGCATTATAAATAACAGGTGTTGTTTTCTCCTTTGACGGTAAGGGTTTATACAACCTCCGCTTCAAGATTGGATAAGCCAACTTTATGCCCAGCGATGGCAGGTATTTGATATCATAAATTTTGATCATATACTTTAATATTTCATCTCATATATATATATGAACGTCACAAGACGGCTGGCGGCACAAACCGCTGTGGCGGTTTAAGATTTTGTGACTGCAGGCAATATAAGATTGAAAGTTTCGATCATTCAAGCAAAAGTGTCAGCACCTATGCACGAAGGCATATTCAAAGCAAGAGTGTTGGCTATCCTATTACAAGGCAACATGGTGCCCAAATAAGATCATTGTTTCTTGGCAGAATGTAATGAAGTAGCTCTTCAAGCCGGCTTCCGGTTCATGCTTGCTCGCCGCCCCGGTTTGATGGTTGTGGGTCGTCCTGCGCCGCTTCAGCTTCTTCTTCTCTACCCAGCTGCTGGAAGTCAACAGTGGTCCAGTCGATTCCCATTAAAGCTTGAAAGATAGCCTCTTCATGGATCAGGGAAGTTGGGTCAATATCAGGAGCGTAAGTATGCTTACGGATCGGAGGGATCAGGTTCTCCGCTTCAGGAATAGGGGCAGCTACTCGCTTGTTCTGATCGTCATACTGGGCTTGATAATGGGACAAGTTTGCCTCTTCAGCTAACTGGCAAGCCAGAGGGCGCACTGCCCGGTTTATCGCTCTCAAATCATCTTCGTTGAATTCTGAGCCGTCTTCCTTCAGACTGGGATAGCCCTGCCGCTTCAACGGGATCGAAGTCTGGCACCCATGCTTTGGCCCGGATTAAGGCGTTGATGGCGCCGGTTCGAGCAGCAGATTTCTTCAGCTCTTCAATCCGGGCAGGAAGCATGGACAACCTCCTAAGGGTATCTTGAATTAAGGAAGGTGCCGGATTATTAAGAGATGCGGTAGAGATGATCCGCTGTGCTCCAGTGTACAGCTGTTCTATTAAGGTATAGGAAGCCTTTAATTTCTTCCGAACATCTGACCCCAAGTGGCCAATGCGTGTGCCTACAACATTGCAAGAGAAGTCAAAAACCGGATTTATCATAAGAAGGTCAAGATTATTATAGAAGCCAAAGGAAATTTACCGAAGATGGCAGCGGTCATGGAGTGCACTTGCCGCTTCACGCTGGTCAGTTCATCTACCACCGGTTTAAGGGCGGCCTCAGCATTTTCAACCTTTTTTGTCAAAGCGGCCTTTTCAGTGTCCCAGCTGGCCCGCTCAGACTTGAACCACTCCTTGAGTTGCTCCATGGTAGTTAAAGCAGTTTTCAGTTCATCCTTGGCCTTGGAGGTTTCTGCTTGTTGAGATTTCAGATTTTCTTGAAGGTCATGGATTTGTGAGGCTTGTTGACGTATCTCACTCTGCAACACAAAGGGAGCATGTTAACTATCGTCATTTCAAAGTCCCCAGTGCATAACCAATTATACACTTGGAACTTGGGGGCTAATGCATATTTGATCTTCATCTATCAATAAAATCACAAAGTCCCAAGCTCAATACAAGTATTCAACTTGGCACTTGGCGGCTAATGGCGGTTTGCTCAAACATGTTCTGATGTGGCGATATAAAATACAGTCCCGGTTTAACTATGCTAAGTTGAACCGGCCTTTGTGGGCTAGGAGAGTTAATGAAAATTGGAATATTAAGACGAGAAAAGAACATGGAGGTTACCTCGAATTTCTCTTTCATCATCTTCACCAGGCCAGCTTCATAGTCACGGCTGGTATACAGCCGGTTCAAGTAGCCGGAGTGAAGATCATGGGGGTTCAGAGCGGCATAAGTTGCTAGATCAACATCCCACTTGCCCTTGCTCATAGTGGCAAACTCCTCTTTGGCAGAATGTTTGGATAAAGCGACTGGGTTGCCCGGTTCGCTGTGGCCAAAACCAGTAATTACGACGTCATCGTCCTTGGAGTCGCCGGTTTGACCAGGGGCCGTCGGTTTGTCAGTAGGCCGGATTGGACTGGTGGATTTTTCAATCCGGGTTGGGCTTCTGGGCTGATCAGCAGGAAGGGCGGTGTCAACAGGCCTTTCTTCAGTAACAAGATTGTCATCTTGCTATGGCGCATCATTGGGCGTGTCTTCATAGATAGCCGCTTCAAGATTTGGGGTGCTACCCGGTTCAGGGGCAGTTTCTTCGTCGGCCGCTTTGTCCAGACGAGCCTTTTTGCTCGGCCTAGGCTTAGCCCTGAAAAGGCACAACAACAGTCAAATATGGCATATACTATGCAATGATGCAGTAGGAACAATATGAAAGGTATAGCTTACCCAAGCACCGTTTTTAGTGGTGGCAGCTGAGTGGCTAATGACTCACCGGATGAGGAGTGGGAAGTGACCTGATAATCGGAATCAGACGGATTAAGGGGTTGGCGAAACCAGCCTGCTTTAGGATAAGCACTGACAAGCAAATTAGAGACCTCTGAACGACGTTTCCGAACCGGACTGTTCGGTAAACCGGTGGAGGTAACTACCTGTCATTGTGCGAGTTGTCGGCGAGCTTCATGTTGTTGAGTCTTCATAAGAAATTTGGGATCCAAGTAAGCAAGGGATGAGAAAATTTAATTTTCCGGTTTGCTGACGGTTTTTAGTAAAGGCAAAGGATTTGAGTCAGAGGAGAGAATAGTTACCTCTACAACATCAGCATTACTGGTTTCAGCATCATCCTGACAAACATCATCATTAATTAGGTGTGTGAAAAGTAAGCCAAGTGAATCAAGTTCTACCTCAAGGTCTGGATTACCCACATCATCATCCGCAGCTGGATCAGAAGACGCAGTGGTTTTCCTCTTATGAGTAGTCTTCTTGATAGCTTTGGTCTTTTTCCTAAGTGGTTTTTCCGGTTTGTCTGGCTTCTCCGGTTTCTCTTGTGGGCGTTTCTTGCTCCAGAATGGATCATCACCCTGGTTAAGCAGCAGTTGATGTTAAAAGTAATACCGGGATGGCAATAATATATTCAGTAAAAAATAATCAGAAATCTTACAGATGGCGGTTTGTTGGTAGCACAGAAGGGGAGCAGACCGGTCCGGGCACAGAGGTTTTCCGGTTTGTTCAGCATCTTCTTCACCGCCTCGGTGACCTCATCATCGGTAAGATGGATATTAATGTGTCGGGGGGTCGTCGACACTACCAAAGTACTCACACATTAAACCGGAGTCTTTGGGAGAGGCAGTATGCTCCATGATATCCAACAGCGCGCAAGATCAATTCCGGTTAAACCGTTAGCCATGAAGGCTCTAAGCTTGGAGAGTTGAGGAGCATATTTACTTCTCTCACTAGCAGATAATCTTTGTGGAAAGGGATGTGTGTTGCTGAGTCGCTCCGGACGAAAACCAGGCAGGGGATTCTCATTGGCAGGTGAAGTGTCTTTGCAATAAAACCATGTTTGATTCCATTCCTTGGGGTGGCTGTGCAGTTTGACATGAGGATAAGAGACCTCCTTTCTTTTCTGAATCGCCACGCCACCCAATTACGTGTTAGGCCCGTCAGTGAATTCTGTGCGGCGGTTTAGATGGAAGCAGTCTCTAAACAGCTCAACTGTGGGTTCTTCTTGAAAGTATGCCTCACAGAGCACTTGGAAGTGGCAGATATTGGTATGTAATTGGGGCCTCAGATCTTGTGGACGGAGTTGAAAATTGGCTAGCACATCTCGATAAAATTTTGAACCGGGCGGATTGAAACCCCGGGCTAGGTGGTGCGAAAACTACAACCTCTCCTTCTTGAGGTGTGGGTGGACATTCTTTGCCAGGAACCCTCCAATGGATACTATTTTTACTGGCTAAGGCGCCAGTCAGGACCAGGTTGTTTAGTTGAGTTTCGGTGACACGGGAAGGAGCCCAGTTGCACTCATACACTTGTTTGGCCATCTATAAAAAATATATAAGTCCGGTTCAAAAATATGTTGGGACAAAGAGAGAACCGGTGTACAGTGCTAAATAGGAGACAAATACGTTTAAACCGGAGTTCTATGAAGTGACAGTGTCTGGTTCAGGAGTTCTGGCGGTTCAACAAGGGGACTAATGGTGTATACGGTTTACCTAATTTTTTCCATGATAAGTTAAACCGCCTGATCTAAGGTCTAAATATTGAAAGCAATTGAGGTTGTGAACGGCTAAGTGTGCAGAAACAGGTTTCGCAAGTTTTTTCTACAACGAAGAATCTGAAGCCAGATCAGAAAAGAAGAAAAAATATTCAAAAAGGAAGACAGCAGAGCAGTATTGATGCAATGAGCAGAGATGATGTGCGAGATCCATGGACGCACGCACGAGACTACAGGCGGAGGCTAAAAGCTGCTGCTAATCAGTGCAAAGTATCACAGATATATCCAAGAGTCTGTTACGAGCAGGAACAGTTCATGGAGCACGGCAAGAACAGGAAACCCTAGAATGGATCTAGGTCAAAAGGGAACCGAGGACCTACCTGAGTTGAGGAGATGCTGAAGAATCTGCGTTTCTCTGGTGCGTTCAGGTCGATGCAGCGGCCCAAGACGGTGCAGAAGTCGACAGCGGCGGCGGAGCTCTGAGGCCAGCGACGCAAGGAAGACGAAGAGAAAGGGGACGAAGGGAAGAATAGGAATGACCCTTCGGGCCTATTTATAAGGCAAGATACCTGTGTCAGGCGCGGGAATCAAGGAACCATAAAACTAGGAAGCGGAGTTGTCGCCTCGATTATTGCGGATCTGTTAAACAAAGAAGATATCGCAGATGCTATCTTTATGAGGACGTCATGCCGGTTTACAGCAACCGGAGAAAGTGACATCACGGCTGTTCAACGATTTCAAGAAGGCATTGAAGATGAAGGCTTTTTCTCAAGGATTGACATGAACCTGTTCAAATCAATCTGGGCCTAATGTTAGATATTACTATCGGGCGAAACCGCCTATCTGGGCTAGGTTAACTTCATCATGGTTCAATGGTGTAAAATCCCAAGAGGCATGAAAGTAAGGGCCCAAGGCCTATAGTCGGTTTAGAACCTGTAGCCGTAAACCGGCCTGATATATAAACTTGTATTGTAAGTTAGGAATAGAGAGAGACCAACCCGGATACGAATATGAACCGGAGATTGGGACTCTCTGAACCGATGGGCGTCACCCGTGTATATAAGGGGACGACCCGGGACGGTTCAAGAGACAGACAACAACAACCTGAGGCCTAGGCGAAGCTTATTTGCTCCCTAGTCAGCGAGACCACATCAATCCCATCACAAACTAGACGTAGGCTTTTACCTTCATCGAAGGGGCCGAACTAGTATAACTCTTGTGTCTTTGCGTCCGCTTAATCCCTTCAAGTTAACCCGTAGCGATGGCTCCACGACTAAGTCCTTTCATAAGGACATCTGCCGTGACAAAACCACGACAAAGCCCATGATATAGATCACGAGAGAGAGAGAGAGAGAGAGAGAGAGAGAGATTAAACACATAGCTACTGGTACAAACCCTCCGCCCCGAGGGTGGACTACTCCCTCCTCATCATGGTGGCCGCCGGGATGATAAAGATGGCCACCAGAGATGATTCCCCCATCCGGCAGGGTGCCGGAACGGGGTCTAGATTGGTTTTCGTGGATCAGAGTCCTTGCGGTGGTGGAACTTATGATCTAGGGTAACCCCGATGGGTTTCGGAATATTTGGGAATTTATAGTGCAAAGAAGGGGTACGGGAGGCCACCGAGGTGGGCACAACCCACCTGGGCACGCCAGGCCCACCTGGCGCGCCCAGGTGGGTTGTGCCCACCTCAGGGCACCCCCTAGGTTCTGCTCTGACCCAATGAGTGTCTTCTGGTCCATAAAAAATCACCGTGGAGTTTCGTTGCATTTGGACTCTGTTTGGTATTGATTTCCCGCGATGTAAAAAACAAGCAAAAACAACTACTGGCACTGGGCACTGGGTCAATAGGTTAGTCCCAAAAAATGATATACAGTTGCTATAAAATGATTGTAAAACATCCAAGAATGATAATATATTGGCATGAATACTTCATAAATTATAGATACGTTGGAGACGTATCAGCAACCCCAAGCTTAATTCGTGCCCGTCCTCTAGTAGGTAAATGATAAAAGAAATAATTTATGAAGTGTGAATGCTAGCAAAGTGCATAAGTTTGATCAATGACAATTTCAATCACTTTACTTAGCATCATAACAACAATTCTTTCTTATGAAACTTCTCATGTTATAGTGGCAACCAATTCACATGTTAAGGTTCAAACAATGAAGTCTCTTGAAACTCAACTACCTATGTTCTTAGTCATCAAGCAATTGCAATTCAACTTATTCAGCAGAGTTTAAGTAAGAGCTCCACATACTCAACCATCATATATTCTTCTATGATTGCTAACACTCACCGCATACTCATGAGCAAAACGTTTCAACCGAACACATAGAAAGATAGGGGCTTATTGTTTTGCCTCCCAACGTATCCACCTCAAGGGTGATGTCAACAAAAATAACGCATGCTACCCATATTCAACTGGACATAAGTGCCTAGATCTTTCCTCACCACATGATGCTTGCCAAAAGAGAAAAATAAAAAGGAATAGAGAGAATAAATTTGAATCTTTGCATAAAAATTAATACTGAATATTAAAAGATAGGCCCTTCGCAGAGGGAAGCAGAGGTTGCCATGCCTTAGTGCAAAAGAACATCACCTTATATTGCCCTTTATGATAACAACCTTTATTATGCAGTCCTTCGCTTTTATTGCTTTGCCATCATAAGTTCGTACAACGCTCAATTTTCTCTTACACTAAATGATCTAACACTTTTAGATGCAATTTTTATTGACTTATTGCACCGATGACAACTTACTTGAAGGATCTTGCTCAATCCGTAGGTAGGTATGGTGGACTCTTGAAAGTAAGATTTGGGTTTTTGGGTTTTTGGATGCACAAGTAGTATCTCTACTTGGTGCGGAATTTTTGGCTAGCAAAGATGGGGTGCAAGCACCACATGTTGAAGGATCTATGACAATATGACTTCTATGTGAATATGAACAAACTTAAACCATTACGTTGTCTTCCTTGTCCAACGTCAACAATTTTGGCATATAATATTTTTATGGGGGCTCGCAATCACAAAAGATTTCTAGGATAGTGTATTTGCATGTGAAAGTTCTCTTCCTTATATTAATTATTCTTGAATTGCTTGTATGACCAATATTGTGATTGTCAAGCCTCAAAAGGTTTCACTTTCTAAACCCAAAAGTGAAGCTACCACTAGGCATGATATGATTTCAATTTCATGAAATTCAATTTTTTCAACAACTTACTCATAGGATATAGGTGAAGCACAAGAGTAAATGACAAACTACTCCAAAAAGATATAAGTGAAGATCAAACGATTAATTAAGTTAACAGGTAGCTATTTGAGGACTCTCTCTTATTAAAAACTTTCAGATCTAAGTAATTTATTAAAACAGAAAGCAAAACAAAACAAAATGACATTTCATGGATAGCACACATCATGTGAAGAAGCAAAAAAAACTTAGGCTCAACCGATAGTTGTTGGTGAAGAAAGGTGGGCTGCCTACTGGGGTATCCCCAAGCTTAGATGCTTGAGACTTCTTGAAATATTATCTTGGGGTGACTTGGGAATCCCCAATCTTGAGCTTTTGTGTCTCCTTAATTCCTTTATATCACGGTTTACCTAAATCTCAAAAGCTTCATCCACACAAAACTCAACAAGAACTCGTGAGATATGTTAGTATAAACCAATGCAAAAACCTTATCATTCTCTACAATAGAAAATCACAAAAATTATTATTTGACATTGCATACTAAATGCCTCTGCATATTTAATAATCCTATCCTTAAATAGGATCATTAAACAAGCAAACATATGCAAACAATGCAAACATAACAGCAATCTGCCAAAACAGTACAGTCTATAAAGAATGCAAGATTCAACATACTTCCCTGACTCCAAAAATTATGAAATTCTAGCACACTGTAGAAAATTTATCAGAGCTTATTATGCAAAAAAATCAACATTTGATCACAATCTGAATTTTCTAGGGAATTTTTGCAACAGCGGTAAACTTTCTGTTTTCAAACAGCAACATGTAGACTTGTAAAATAAGCATGGTATAGGCTATCCTTGACATTTTTATTGAAATGAAAGATGCAAAATATTATTCTAAATAACCGAAATAAAATCCTAACAAAATAAATTGATGCTCCAAGCAAAACACATATCATGTGACGAATGAAAACATAGCTCCAAGTAAGGTTACCGATAATGTTGGAGACGAAATAGGGGATGCCTTCCAGGGCATCCCCAAGCTTAGTTGCTTGGATATTCCTTGGATATTACCTTGGGGGTGCCTTGGTCATCCCCAAGCTTAGGGTCTTGTCACTCCTTATTCTCCTCACATCAACATCTAACCCAAAACTTGAAAACTTCAATCACACAAAACTTAATGGAACTTTGTGAGATAGGTTAGTATGATAAAGAGCAAACCATTTCACTTTGCTACTGTCAAAGACAAGATTCATAATTGTTTCCACACAATTCCTACTGTAGCATATAATTTCCACAATTTATATTGAGCAATATAAGTCATAGAAACTAGAAAACAAGCAAACTATGCATTGAAAATAGAATCTGTCAAAAACAGAACAGTCTGCAATGATTTGGATAACTACCATACTTCTGCTACTCCAAAAATTATGAAACAAATTGGAACACGTGAACTATTTTTATATTAAACTTCTGCAAAAAGAATCAACTCAATGTCACTCTTCTGTTAAAAATGAGACTCATTTTCATGAGCGCAAAAGTTTCTGTTTTTCAGCAGAGTGAAATCAACTATCACCCAACATGATCCCAAAGGCTTTACTTGGCACTTTATTGAAACAGAAGATATAAAACATGATCACTACAGTATCATAATCATGTGAATACACAAAAACAGTAGGTAAAAGTGTTGGGTTGTCTCCCAACAAGCACTTTTCTTTAATGCCTTTTAGCTAGCCATGATGATTTCAGTGATGCTCACATAAAAAATAAGAATTGAAACATAACAAGAGCATCATGAATCACATGGCAAGCACATTTAAGTCTAACCCACTTCCTATGCATAGGATTTTGTGATCAAACAACTCATGGGAACAAGAATCAACTAGCATAGGAAGGCAGAACAAGCATAACTTCAAAACTTTCAACATAAAGAGAGGAAACTTGATATTATTCAGATATGTAAAAGCATAAGTTCCTCTCTCATAATAATTTTGAGCAGAATCATGAATGAATTCAACAAAATAACTATCACATAAATCATTCTTTTAATGATCCACAAGCATAAATTTTTTATAACTCTCCACATAAGCAAATTTATTCTGATGAATAATGGTGGGAGCAAACTCAAAAAGATAACTATCATGTGATTCAAAATTAAAATCATGATGAGAAGTTTCATGGTTATCATTATTCGATATAGCATACATGTCATCACCATAATCATCATAGATAGCAACCTTGTTCTCATATTCAATTGAAGCCTCATCCAAAATGGTGGATTCATCATTAAATAAAGTCATGACCTCTCTGAATCCACTTTCATCATTATAATCATCATAAATAGGAGGCATGCAATCATTATAACAAATTTGCACATCAAAACTTGGGGGACTAAAAATATCATCTTCATCAAATATAGCATCCCCAAGCTTGTAGCTTTGCATATCATTAGCATCATGGATATTCAAAGAATTCATACTAACAATATTGCAATCATGCTCATCATTTAAATATTTTGTGCCAAATATTTTATTGACTTCTTCTTCTAACAATTGAGCACAATTTTCCAAACCATCATTTTCAAGGAAGATATTATAAAGATGATCAATAATATGATGCAACCTCAATTCCATTTTTATGTAGTTTTCTTTTATAAACATAACTAGTGATAAAACAAGAAACTAGAAGATTCAATTACAAGATCTAAAGATATACCTTCATGCACTCACCTCCCCGGCAACGGCGCCAGAAAAGAGCTTGATGTCTACTATGCAACTCTATTCTTGTAGACACGTGTTGGGCCTCCAAGCGCAGAGTTTTGTAGGACAGTAGCAATTTTCCCTCAAGTGGATGACCTAAGGATTATCAAACCGTGAGAGGTGTAGGATGAAGATGGTCTCTCTCAAACGACCCTGCAACCAAATACAAGAAATCTCTTGTGTTCCCAACACACCCAATACAATAGCAAATTGTATAGGTGCACTAGTTCGGCGAAGAGATGGTGATAAAAGCGTAATATTGATGGTAGAAATATATTTTTATAATCTGAATAAATTAAAACAGCAAGGTAGCCTTAGTAAACAGGCACAAAAACGGTATTGCAATGCTTGAAAAAGAGTCCTAGGGTCCGTACTTTCGCTAGTGCAATTTCTCAACAATGCTAACATAGTTGGATCATATGATTATCCCTCAAAGTGCAGCAAAGAATCACTCCAAGTTCCTATTAGTGGAGAACAAAAGATAGGAATTGTTTGTAGGGTACGAAGCCACCTCAAAGCTATTCTTTCCGATTGATCTAATCAAGAGTTCGTACTAAGATAACACCAAAGAAAGTTCATATTCATAATACTCAATCCACACAAAGAACTACAAGGAGACCCCAAAGTTTCCGTCGGAGAAAAACGTGCATCAACCCCTATGCATAGATTACCCCAATATCACCGCGGGAATCCGCGAGTTTAATTCCATAACACATATCAAGTGAATCAATATGATACCCCATTGTCACCTAAAGTTTTCATATTGCAAGACATATATCATGTGTTCTCATCTCTGAATATTCAATCCGACAAGACAAAACTTTGAAGGGTAAAGATTCAATTCATCATAACAAGAGTATAGAGGGTAGAAACATCATATACCTGACTATATTAACAAAGCCCATGATATAGATCACGAGAGAGAGAGAGAGAGAGAGAGAGATTAAACACATAGCTAGTAGTACAAACCCTCAGCATGGTGGCCGCCGGGATGATGAAGATGGCCACCGGAGACGATTCCCCCCTACGGCAGGGTGCCGGAATGGGGTCTAGATTGGTTTTCGCGGATATAAAGACCTTGCAGCGGTGGAACTTCTGATCTAGGGTAACCTCGATGGGTTTCGGAATATTTGGGAATTTATAGTGCAAAGAAGGGGTACGGGAGGCCACTGAGGTGGGCACAACCCACCTGGGCGCACCAGGTGGGCCTGGCGTGCCCTGGTGGGTTGTGCCCCCCTCGAGGCACCCTCCAGGTGATGCTCTGGCCCAATGGGTGTCTTCTGGTCCATAAAAAATCACCGTGGAGTTTTGTTGCATTTGACTCCGTTTGGTATTGATTTCCTGTGATGCAAAAAAACAAGCAAAAAACAGCAACTGGCACTAGACACTGGGTCAATAGGTTAGTCCCAAAAAATGATATAAATTTGCTATAAAACATACAAGAATGATAATATATTGGCATTAATACTTCATAAATTATAGATTGGTTGGAGACGTATCAATGGGCCATTTGGATATCCAGGAATAATCTGATTTTTGAAAACATACAACCTTCATTTAACAGCTGGAAGGCAATTTTCAGCATGGAGCTCAGATGGCTAAAATATAGAATTAAGGACAAGCACTTGGCGGATTCTACTATTAAAAAGCCTATGGGAAGAATTAATGATGTTCTTATTCGTGCAAATAGGAATTATGTGCCCATAGATTTCTTTGTTCTTGATATTGATTTCAATCCATCTTGTCCAATTACACTTGGTAGACCGTTTTTACGTACTACTGGTGTCGTGATTGATATGAAAGAAGGCAATATTAAAATTTATTTTCCACTAAGGAAGGGTATGGAACACTTCCCTAGAACAAGAATTAATCCACCATATGAATAAATCATGAGGGCATCCTATGGACCTAGAAATAAAGATGACAATACTTGAATCTATGCTTTATGCCTAGCTAGGGGCGTAAAATGATAGCGCTTGTTGGGAGGCAACCCAATGAATAAAATTTATTTTTGTATTTTTCTTTCTGTTCTTGAGTGTTTGCACAATTATGCCTCTATTATGATTGTGTTTTTATGTTTTAGTTAGTGTTTGTGCCAAGCAAAGCCTTTGGGATCATGTTGGGTGATAGCTCATTTGATCTTATTGGAAAATAGAAACTTTTGCGTCCACTAAAATAATTATTAGAAATGATAGAATTGACGAAAGTTTCTAAATTTTTACACAAGATTGATATAAAAATTGCCTACATCAGCCTAATTTTGCAGAATTTTTGGAGTTACAGATGTATATGAAGTTTTCAAATTGCTACAGACAGTTCTATTTTTGACAGTATATGTTTTCTTTACATTGTGTGCTTATTTTAATGAATCTATGGACTTTATCGGGGGGTATAAGCCATAGAAAATTTGGAATACGGTAGATAAAATTCAAAAATAAAATATGAATGGGTTTTCAACAGTACTTAGAGTAGTGATCTGCTTTGTTATACTAACGGATCTCATGAAGGTTTTGTTGAGTTTTGTGTGATTGTAGTTTTCAAGTTTTGGGTGAGATCATGATGAATGAAGGAATAAGGAGTAAGAAGAGCCTAAGCTTGGGGATGGCCCATGACATCCCAAGCTATTATCTAAAATAGAAGCAAGCAACTAAGCTTGGGGATGCCCCCGAATTGCATCCCCTCTTTCTTATAATGACCATCAGTATTTTACTTGGAGCTATATTTTTATTCATCACATATCATGAGTTTTGCTTGGAGCGTCTTGTATTATACGAGTCTTTGATTGTTTTGCTTTTTATTTTGTGTCATCTATCCTTTCTGGACACACCTATTTGAGAGAGCCAAAATAATGCTATGTTTTGTTAGAATTGCTCTTTATGCTTCACTTAAATCTTTTTGAGCTATGGAATTGCTCTAGTGCTTCATTTATATCTTTTTGAGCATGGTGTGCTTTAGTATTTTTAAAGAAATTCTATCATGCTTCACTAAAATCATTTTGAGAGAAGAAACTTCTATGCTCATGTTCTTCACTTAGATTTGTTTGATCTATCAATAGCAACATATGAAATTAGTCCACAGTGATGGATATTCAAGAGGGATATAACAAAAACTTTCATGAAGATCATTGGACAAAATAAACATGATTCTTTGTAATAGTTTTGCGATATGATGATATAATATGTGAGTCATGTTGATGAGTAATTGTCGGTGTACAAAAGTAGGGGCTCTCCTTTTTACCCCTATACTTGTGCAGGGCAGTCAAAGCCGCACCTGCGGCCACACTTAACAGGGCAAAGGGAAGGAGCAGAAGCACAAGAATAGCAGAACAGCGCTCCAGCCAAAAGCACAAGAAGGGCATAGCAACGCCAAGACCAGAGGCACGAAGAGCAAGAGGGTAAGGTGGACTCCCCCGGCGAGACCCTTGCCGGGGTGACCTCCGCAGCCCCGGCAAGAGCCTTGCTGGGGCAACTTGCCCAACACCAGTAGGGCGCGCCACCCTTGAGCCCAAGGGTTCCAACACCGTCAACCACATTGGAACCAAGGCTCGGGAGGCACCTCCATGGTTGCATGCAGATCTTTGTCAAGATCATAAACACAAAGATCAGATGAGGACCAGAAGACGACGACACTCGGCAAGATCCCTGCCGAGGAAATCCACGAGACCCCCCGGCAAGATCCTTGACGGGGATAACCGCAACACCACGAAAAGACCACTTGTCGGGGTCCCGGCAAGACCCTTGCCGAGGACACCCGCGAGGCCACAGCCAGGCCCGCGTTTGCCAAGGCTCCACCGCCGTTCCCATACAGCTGCCAGCCCAACCAGCGAGGCAGGCATCTGCGTGGCAACGTGCAGCTTCCATACCAACTCAGCAAGCACCTGCGTGGTGGCATGTAGATCTTCGTGAAGATCCTTCCACCACGCCATCTCAGCAGCCAACCAGCCTACGTGGCGCTGCATGCCTCGTTGGCCTGGACGCGTGTCAAAGCGAGGTGGAGTGGCGATGGACGGGACATGCCTCGTTGCCGTCCTCAATAAAGCAACGGGACACCACTGTATACCTTTCCACCTCCTGTGTGCCACTATGGCGACCCCTTTTTACTATAAAAGGAGGCCCGAGGCGTACTGGAGAGGGATTTGGATCTTTTGGACTATGCACGCACCATAGCTAGTTCGAGAAAAGAACACTCAAATATACACCAAAGCAGGACTAGGGTATTACGCTCCATCGCGGCCCGAACCTGGGTAAATGATCCTTGTGCTGACTACCAGATCCGCTCTTTGCACAACCCCGCGCCGCCAAACGTAGAAGGGATCCCAGCGATCCCATAGGTGTTGTTTCCACCGACAGTAATTATGCTTTAGTAAGAATATTGATGTTAAGGTTTGTGATTCGCCATGCAAGCACGAAAGTCAATATTTATGCAATGAAATTACATCCTACTTGTGGTGCATTATTCGGTGTTAGTTATGCTTAATGCTCGCTTATGAGATTTTTTGTTTATTGGTTGGATGCTTCGCAATCTTTTTGCTAGCCTTCACTTGTACTAAGTGGGATTACTACTTGTGCATCCAAAATCCTTAAACCCAGTTTTGGCCATATGAGTCCACTATACCTACCTATATGTGGTATTTTCGTGCCGTTCTAAGCAATTTTTTATGTGCCATCTCTAATTTCAAAATAAATTTCCTTTTTGTGTGCTCGTACCGCTCATGAAATGTTAGGGGGTGGCTTATATTTTTCCATCCTAGATGTGTTATTCTCAAGATGAGTGTTTATTCTTTGTCATTGCACGAGAGCACGACAAAGGTATTAGCGACGCCCAGTCCTGAAATAAAAAATGAATTTAATTTATGTTGTCAAATAATAAATTCCTTGGAAAGTGTTGGTATGGACGGCGCCCATTGATTCAGTTAGCCGTGGAATGTGAAAGTATGGTGGAAAAATGAATTTGGGAACCACCTATGATATATCTTAGCATGGAAAGTATTGGAAACTACTCGATCGTTTTCGTTGATAGGAAAGGCATGCCACCCAAAATGTTTTATCTCTATCTTTTTTCACTTTGAGCTCTGGCACCTCTACAAATCCCTACTTCCCTTGGCGAAGGGCCTTTCTATTTACTTTGTGCAATTTTTTATTTGAGTCTCCATATTCTCTTATAAAGCACCAACTAGGGGGCACTATGACCGTATTTGAGCATTGGGTGTAGCTAATAAGCGAGTGTGTTTCCTGAATGGATCAATGATTGAGCATAATGGGCTAGGGATAATTTGCTTTAGTGTTGAAAATTTCGAAAGACACGGTTGCTTGTTGATATGCTTGAGTATTGAAATCTTCATGTCAAAACTAGACTATTGCTTTGAATCATATAAAAATCCAAATGTCCATGCTACAAAAGAAAAGAAAATGTGATGAACATGTTAGGCAGCATTCCACATGAAAAATTATGTTTTTATCATTTACCTACTCGAGGACGAGTAGGAATTAAGCTTGGGGATGCTGATACGTCTCCAACATATCTATAATTTTTGCTTGTTCCATGTTGTTATATTATCATTCTTGGATGTTTTACAATCATTTTATAGCAACTTTATATCATTTTTTGGGAATCACCCATTGACATAGTGCCCAGTGCCAGTTGTTGTTTTTTGCTTGCCTAACAGAGTCCAAACGCACCGAAACTTTTTGGAGATTTTTTCTGGACCAGAAGACACAAGTTGGGCCAAGGAAGTGCCAGATGGGGGCTCCGAGGGGAGCACAACCCACTTGGGCGCACCTGGGGGCCCAGGCGCGCCCTGGTGGGTTGTGCCCACCTCGGCCGCCTCCCGCACCACCTCTTTGCTCTATAAATACCCTGAAAATCCAAAAACCCTAGGGGAGTGGACGAAACACAATTCCTGCCGCCGCAAGTTCCAGAAACCACAGATCCAATCTAGACACCATCACGGAGGGGTTCATCATCCTGATTGGTGCCTCTCCGATGATGCGTGAGTAGTTCATTGTAGACCTACAGGTCCGTAGTTAGTAGCTAGATGGCTTCCTCTCTCTCTTTTGATTCTCAATACAATGGTCTCTTGGAGATCTATTTGATGTAAGTCTTTTTGCGGTGTGTTTGTTGGGATCCGATGAACTTTGTGTTTATGATTAGATCTATTTTATCCATGAAAGTTATTTGAGTTTTGATCTCTTATATGGAAGATTGCTTATAGCCTCGTATTTCTTCTTCGAATCTTTGGTTTAGTTAGGTCGACTAGATCGATTTTTCCTTCCATGGGAAGAGGTGCTTTGTGATGGGTTCGATCTTACGGTGCTCAATCCCAGTGACAGAAGGGGACATGACACGTATGCATCGATGCTATTAAGGATAACATGATGGGGTCTATTACTACATGAATAAATCTTGTCTACATGATGTCATCGTTCTTATTGCATTACTCCATTTTTTCATGAACTTAATACACTAGATGCATGCTGGATAGTGGTCGATGTGTGGAGTAATAGTAGTAGATGCAGGCAGGAGTCGGTCTACTAATCTTGGATGTGACGCCTATATAATGATCATTGCCTGGATACCGTCATAATTATTTGAAGTTCTATCAATTGCCCAACAGTAATTTGTTTACCCGCCATATGCTATTTTTCTTGAGAGAAGCCAGTAGTGAAATCTACGGCCCCCGTGTCTCTTCTTTATCATATTTGCCTTCGATATCTATTTTTATTCGCTTTTATTTTCAGATGTATTAATCCAAAAACACAAAAATACCTTGCTGCAATTTTTTATTATTTATTTTATCTCGCATTCCCGCGAGATCTATTTATCCAATCTACTACAATCTTATCTATCTTTTTACCCGGGAGGGATTGACAACCCCTCTTTCATGTCGGGTTGCAAGTATTTGTTCTTTGTGTGCATGTACCGTTTACATAGTGTTGTGTGGTTCTCCTACTGATCTGATAACCTTGGTCTCATCACTGAGGAAAATACCTACCGTATGTTGTATCATCCCTTCCTCTTTGAGGAAATACCGACGTAGTTCAAGCCGCATCATTAGCCAGAACCCCAGGCACGCGGATCACGCATGTGCACCGTAGGATGCACCGCGGTCAAACGGCAATCCATGTCCTTCTCATCACACCTGTGTAGTTGTAGCTGGGTTTTTCATGTACTCCCTCCATATTTATTAACTCTGCATATTAGCTTTGGTCAAAGTCAAATTTGTAAACTTTGACAAAGTTTTTATTGAAAAAAATATTAACATATACAATAACAAATGAATACCATTAGATTCATTATTGAATACACTTTCCCATCATATAGATATGCTATTGTAAATATTCATATTTTTTCTATAAACTAGGACAAACTTTATAAAGTTTGACTTCTGTAAAATCTAATATGCAGAGTAAATAAAAATGGAGGGAGTATCTGGGCTAATAAATGTCTAGAGAATGCATGAAAAAGTGTCAAATTTGAGCAAGGTGCTTCCTCCGTCGAGGTTCATAAGTCACCTTACGAGAAACCGGACCCACTCACGACACACCTGTCGTGTTTGGTCCGCTGGTCAGAGCGCTTCCTATTGTCGTGTCACTATTCTTTTTAGATTTATAACATGTGGGGCCGAGTGTGAGCGAACCGACCTCAATCGACGGCAAAATCGCTTGCCAGACGCACTTTGAGAGAGACGAGGAGCAAGAAGTGATACGGGCTGGTCGTGTCATGCAAGAAAATGGCTGGTCTCATGTTTAAAACTTGTTGTACTATAGTAAGGTAGATGTAGATGTAGTGTAGACGTAGATGCAAATGTAGATGTACATGTAGAGATGTAGAGATAAGTGAGACTCACCAACGGTTACCAACTAGGCTGAGTACATGCACGAATCACCTGCAAAAAAAGGAGTACATGCACGAAGAGAAGAATTGCACGTACTCTATGCCTCATGCATTCCCTAACACACACATGCGGGTACACGGTGGAGCTCGTTTCTGGATGAAGAGGCAGCTCACGTGATAATTTGACGCGTGTAGTAGTTGTTCACTTAGTGGAGGGTCGGGAACCATGCGTGAATGCATCAAAGTTTGACCATGACGCGGTGGCGTGTTTGTTTTTAATTTTTTTCTTGAATGGCACATGCATAGTTTTTTTTCTTGAATGGCATGTGAATCGTGCATGTACTCAATGACGGAGCACGAGATGGGATGGTATCCATGGACATGGTCGGCCCTTTTCGGAGATTACTACACTAGTACTTTGATGTGTACGTTTTAAAGAAAACTAGTACTTTGATGTGTCCTGTCAACTCACAGAACGATGGGAAGCTTGCTTACTGCAGCCTCTACATAGCCCACACTTATTGTACTAGCAGTTAGAGTATGGGGGCACCTGATATTTCCCCGTCCAGACTGATCCCAAGCTGGCTTCTCACCTTCCTGGCCCAACAAAACGCCCCCAGCGCGCCTTCCCGCCCGGGCGCCACCGACCACGTAACTCCACATTGATGGCAACTCAGGGCGACGCGACCTCTCACTCCGTACGCTTTTGAAGCGGTGCACCGGCTGAGGGCGCCACCCGCTGCACGCCCGACATTTTAAACTACTGATACGTCTCCAACGTATCTATAATTTTTTATTGTTCCATGTTGTTATATTATCAATCTTGGATGTTTTATAATAAATTTTTAGTCATTTTATATCATTTTTTGGTACTAACCTATTGACATAGTGCCAAGTGTTAGTTGCTGTTTTCTGCATGTTTTTTACATCACAGGAAATCAATACCAAACGGAGTCCAAATGCAACGAAACTTCACGGAGATTTTTTATGGACCAGAAGACACCTAATGCGCCAAGCCTGCGGCTGGGGGGTGCTACGAGGAGAGCGCAACCCACCAGGGCACGCTAGGAGGCCCAGGCATGCCCTAGTGGGTTGTGCCCACCTCGGGTGCCCCTTGGACCGCCTCTTTGCTCTATAAATACCCCAATATTTCAGAAACTGAGTCGACGAAAATCAATTCCAGCCGTCGCGGAGTCCAGAACCACCAGATCCAATCTAGACACCATCACGGATGGGGTTCACCACCTCCATTGGTGCCTCTCTGATAACGCGTGAGTAGTTCTTTGTAGACCTTCAGGTCTGTAGTTAGTAGCTAGATGGCTTCCTCTCTCTTGCTGAATTCTCAATACAATGGTCTCTTGGAGATCCATATGATGTAACTCTTTTTGCGGTGTGTTTGTTGGGATCCGATGAACTTTGAGCTTACGATCAGATCTATCTTTTTATATCCATGAAAGTATTTGAGTTTCTTTGATCTCTTTTATGCATGATTTCTTATAGCCTCGTATTTCTTCTCCGATATTTGGGTTTTGTTTGGCCAACTTGATCTATTTATCTTGCAATGGGAACAGGTGCTTTGTAGTGGGTTTGATCTTATGATGGTTGATCCCAGTGATAGAAGGAGAACCAACACGTATGTATCGTTGCTATTAAGGATAAAACAATGGGGTCTATCTGTACATAGATAGATCTTGTCTACATCATGTCATCGTTCTTATTGCATTACTCCATTTCTCCATGAACTTAATACACTAGATGCATGCTTGATAGCAGTCGATGTGTGGAGTAATAGTGGTAGATGTAGGCAGGAGTCGGCCTATAATCTGGGATGTGATGCCTATATAATGATCATTGCGTGGATATCGTCATGATTATTTGAACTTCTATCAATTGCCCAACAGTAATTTGTTCACCCGCCGTTTGCTATTTTTCTCGAGAGAAGCCACTAGTGAAACCTACGGCCCCCGGGTCTCTTTCTCATATGATTTGCCTTTGCGATCTACCTTTTCTTTGCTTTTATTTTCAGATTTATTAAACCAAAAATACAAAAGTACCTTGCTGCATTTATTTCTTATTTATTTTATTTGGCGTTCGATCTATCAATCTACTACAATTTTATATCACGTCCGTTTGCCAATTTATGGCGCTATTACCCAAAAGGGATTGACAACCCCTTTAACACGTCGGGTTGCGAGGATTTGTTATCTGTGTGCAAGGGTTGTTTATGTTGCGTGGCTTGGTTCTCCTACTGGTTCAATAACCTTGGTTTCATATCTGAGGGAAATACCTACTGCCGCTATGCTGCATCATCCCTTCCTCTTTGGGGAAATATCAACGTAACTTCAAGCGACATCAAAAGGAATTTCTGGCGCCGTTGTCGGGGAGGGTCTTCAACATATACCAGGTTCCTAATCACAAATCTCATCTCCTCGCAATTTACATTATTTGCCATTTGCCTCTCGTTTTCCTCTCCCCCACTTCATTAAAATTTGCCATTTATGCGCCTTCTTTTTTGTTCTCCTTTTTCTTATCGGATCTCTTGTTTGCTTGTTTGACCATGTGTCTTGTATTTGCTTGCTTTTTTGCTTGCTAAAAATCTATTGATATGGATCCTCATCCACTAGCTAATATTTTTAAGAGATCTTATTATGTTGAACGAGTTGTTAGTGATTTGAGTGCACTTGATTATCTCTATGAAGTTTTGCTTGAAATTCATGAATCTGAAAATTGTGATGAAGAAATTTATGAAGTGATTCATGATAGCACCTTTAATGAAAAGCATGATTGCAATGATTTTACTATAAATTCTATTAATGTCAATTGTGCTAATAATATGCAAAACCCCAAGCTTGGGGATGCTAGTTTTGATATGTCCGATACTTATTGCAATGACCATGATTGGGGTGATGATGCTTCTTAAGATCTTGAAAATTTATTTATGCCTCATGATGAATATGATATTGATAATAATTTTTGCAATAGTACTGAAAGTGGTTTTGGAAGAGTGTCAACTTTAGGTAAAAATAATCCCACTATCTTGGAAGATTATAAAACTTCTATGCATGTGGATCATGAAGAGAAAATTTTATATGGTAACTATATTGTTGAATTTGATTATGATCATACATATAATTATTATGTGAGTGGAAAATATGGTTGTAGAAAATTTCATTTTGCTAAATTATCTCTCTTCATGTTGAGATTGTCTATGTTTTATTCTTCTTCCTTGCATATGCTAGAAATTGCTCATCTTGATAAATTGTTTTCTTATAAAATGCCTATGCATAGGAAGAGAGTTATACTTAAATGGGTTTTTCCCATCTTTCATGATGCTCTCTTTGTCTTTCAATCATTATTTTTCATGTGAGCATCATTAAGATTATTAATGCCTAGCTAGGGGCGTAAAACTATAGCGCTTGTTGGGAGGCAACCCAATGAATAAAATTTATTTTTTATTTCTACTTTCTGTTATTGTGTGTTAGAACAATTATGCTACTATTATGATTGTGTTATTTATGTTTTAATTAGTGTTTGTGCCAAATAAAGCCTTTAGGATCTTCTTGGGTGATAGTTGTTTGATCTTGCTGAAAAATCAGAAACTTTCGCGCTCACGAAAATAATTCTCATTTTTAACAGAGGCGTGATAAAATACCAATTCTTTTTGCAGAAGATTAATATACAAATTTCTCAGGTCTTCCTAGTTTTAAAGAATTTTTGGAGTTTCAGAAGTATTCGAAATATTCAGATTACTACAGACTGTTCTGTTTTTGACAGATTCTGTTTTCTTTGCATTGTGTGCTTGTTTTGATGGCTCTATGGTTTTCTTTGATGAGTTTTTGCCATAAAAAAGTTGGAATACAGTAGATATAATGCAAAAACAAAATATGAATAGGTTGCGACAGTACTTATAGTAGATATTTGTTGAGTTTTGTGTGATTGAAGTTTTCAAGTTTTGGGTTATCTTACGATGGATGAAGGAATAAGGAGTAAGAAGAGCCTAAGCTTGGGGATGCCCTAGCATCCCAAGCTATTATCCAAAAGAAGCAAGCAAGTAAGCTTGGGGATGCCCCGAGTGGCATCCCCTCCTTCTTCTAAAGACCATCGGTATTTTACTCGAAGCTATATTTTTATTCGTCACGTACTATGTATTTTGCTTGGAGCGTCTTGTATGATATCAGTCTTTGCTTGTTTTATTTTGTGTTTGAAGTCTTGATTCCTTGATGGACACACCTATTTGAGAGAGCCAAAATTATGTCATGACTTGTTAGAATTGCTCTCTATGCTTCATTTAAATCTTTTATGAGCTATGGACTTGCTCTAGTGTTTCACTTATATCTTTTTGAGCATGGTGTGCTTTAATATTTTTGAAGAAATGCTCTCTTGCTTCACTTAGATTTATTTGAGAGTTAGTAAATTTTTTAATAAGTTCTCTCTTGCTTCACTTAAATTAATTTGAGAGAAATAAATATTATGCTCATGATCTTCACTTATATTTGTTTGAGCTTATCAAAAGGAGCATATGAAAATTAGTTCCAAAGTGATAGATATCCAAGAAGGATATAATAAAAACTTTCATGATCATCATTGGACAAAATAAACTTGATTCTCAGTAATAGTTTTGAGATACGATGATGTGATATGTGAGTTATGTTGATGAGTAATTATGCTTTAGTAAGAATATTGGTGTTAAGGTTTGTGATTCTCTATGCAAGCACGAAAGTAAATAATTATGCAATGGAATTATATCCTACTTGCGGTGCATTATTCAGTGTTATTTATTCTTTATGCTTGCTTATGAGATTATTTGTTTCTTGATTGGTTGCTTCTCAATCTTTTGTTAGCCTTCATTTTGCACTAAGTATGATCACTACTTATGCATCCAAAAACCTTAGTTTTGCCACATGAGTCCACTATATCTACCTATATGCGGTATTATTTTGCCGTTCTAAGCAGATTTGTATGTGCCATCTCTAATTTTCAAAATAAACTTCTCTTTTGTGTGTTCATACTGCTCGCGGAGCGGTGAGGGGTGGCTAATATTTTCCATGCTAGATGTGTTATTCTCACGATGAGTGTTCATTCACTTGTCATTGCACGAGAGTAAAGCAAAGGTATTAGGGATGTCCAGTCCCGAAATGAAAAATGAATTTACTTTATGTTGTCAAATAATAAATTCCTTGGAAAGTGTTGGTATGGAGGGCACCCGTGGATACAGTTAGCCATGGAAAGTGAAAGTATGGTGGAAAAAGGAATAAACTTTATTTTTCTGTTTGGGAACCGCCTATGATATACCTAGCATGCAAAGTGTTGGGAACTCTAAGTCATTTTCGTTGGTGGGAAAGACACACCTCCCAAAATGTTTTTATCTCTCAATTTTCGTTTTGAGCTCTGGCACCTCTACAAATCCCTACTTCGCTCTGCGAAGGGCCTTTCTATTTACTTTGTGCAATTTTTATTTTGAATTTGAGTCTCCATCTTCTCTTATAAAAGCACCAACTAAGAGGACTTATGATCGTACTTGAGCATTGGGTGTGGCTAATATGCGAGTGTGTTTCAGGAATGGATCAACGATTGAGCATGATGGGCTAGGGATAAGTTATTTTAGCGTTGATATTTTGAAAGACATGGTTTCTTGTTGATATCCTTGAGTATTAAAGTTATCATGTCAAAACTAGACTATTGCTTTGAATCATATAAAAGTCCAAATGTCCATGCTATAAGAAAAGAATATGATATGACATGTTAGACAACATTCCACATCAAAAATTCTGTTTTTATCACTTACCTACTCGAGGACGAGTAGGAGTTAAGCTTGGGGATGCTGATACGTCTCCAACGTATCTATAATTTTTGATTGTTCCATGCTGTTATATTATCAATCTTGGATGTTTTATAATCATTTTACAGTAATTTTATATCATTTTTTGGTACTAACCTATTGACATAGTGCCAAGTGTCAGTTGCTGTTTTCTGCATGTTTTTTACATCGCAGGAAATCAATACCAAACTGAGTCCAAATGCAACGAAACTTTACAGAGATTTTTTATGGACTATAAGACATCTAATGGGTGAAGGCTGCGCCTGGGGGGTGCTATGAGGAGAGCATAACCCACCAGGGCGCCCTAGGAGGCCCAGGCGCGCCCTAGTGGGTTGTGCCCACCTTGGGTGCCCCCGGACCGCCTCTTTGCTCTATAAACACCCCAATATTCCAGAAACCCTAGGGGAGTCGACGAAAATCAATTCAATCAGCCGCAAAGTCCAGAACCACCAGATCCAATCTAGACACCATCACGGATGGGGTTCACCACCTCCATTGGTGCCTCTCCGATGATGCGTGAGTAGTTCTTTGTAGACCTTCGGGTCCGTAGTTAGTAGCTAGATGGCTTCCTCTCTCTTGCTGAATTCTCAATACAATGGTCTCTTGGAGATCCATATGATGTAACTCTTTTTGCGTGTGTTTGTTGGGATCCGATGAACTTTGAGTTTATGATCAGATCTATCTTTTTATATCCATGAAAGTATTTGAGTTTCTTTGATCTCTTTTATGCATGATTGCTTATAGCCTCATATTTCTTCTCCGATATTTGGGTTTTGTTTGGCCAACTTGATCTATTTATATTGAAATGGGAAGAGGTGCTTTGTAGTGGGTTCGATCTTACGGTGGTTGATCCCAGTGACAGAAGGGGAACCGACATGTATGTATCGTTGCTACTAAGGATAAAACGATGGGGTCTATCTCTATATAGATAGATCTTGTCTACATAATGTCATCATTCTTATTGCATTACTCCGTTTCTCAATGAACTTAATACACTAGATGCATGCTGGATAGCGGATGATGTGTCGAGTAATAGTAGTAGATGCAGGCAGGAGTCGGTCTACTAATCTTGGACATGATGCCTATATAATGATCATTGCCTGGATATCGTCATGATTATTTGAAGTTCTATCAATTGCCCAACAGTAATTCGTTCACCCACCGTTTGCTATTTTTCTGGAGAGAAGCCACTAGTGAAACCTACGGCCCCCGGGTCTCTTTCTCATATTATTTGCCTTTGCGAATTACTTTTTCTTTGCTTTTATTTTCAGATCTATTAAACAAAAAATACAAAAATACCTTCTTGCATTTATTTCTTATTTACTTTATTTGGCGTTCGATCTATCAATCTACTACAATTTTATCTCACGTCTGTTTGCCAATTTCTGGCGCTGTTACCCGAAACGGATTGACAACCCCTTTGACACGTTGGGTTGCGAGGATTTGTTATCTGTGTGCAGGGGCTGTTTACTTGTGTTGCTTGGTTCTCCTACTGGTTCGATAACCTTGGTTTCATATCTCAGGGAAATACTTACCGCCGCTATGCTACATCTTCCCTTCCTCTTTGGGGGAATACCAACATAGCTTCAAGCGACATCAATTACTCACAGTGGAGAGTAACTTTAGAGGAAGTAAAATAAGCTAACATAAGCAGGCTATAAGGATTTAAATATAGTATTTGTGCTTAGTTGAAGGAGAGAGAAGAGAAGCGGGATGTAAACTTCTAGCCGGTTGTAGCACGAGCTCCAACATACTTTGTGAGACCATGATCTTAGAGCATGGTGTGGTGTACTAGCATTTGCATGAGCATGATATATTGTACTAAAGGGACTAACTATTGTACTAGCAGGCTATTAAGTTGGCTCTAGATGACGTGTCAAACTTCATATAGCCGGATGTTGGCTATACTCTTAACCATGCTCTTAGAGCATGGTGTGGTGTGAGTGGGACTAAAGTTTAGTCCCATACTGCTAGGTGAGTGTGAGTTGCACCACTTTATAATGTGATCTATTCTAGCATTTGCATGAGCATGATAATAGGAAACCTACATGCGCGTTCTTTGGGAATGAGCCTGTCCAAGGACAAAAGCTATGCACGTGGTCTATACTTTTGCTGGTTGAAAAATTTATTAAGTCATTAATGGTCTATACTTTTGATGGTCGAAAAATTTATTAAGTCATTAATTGATAATTAACGGACGCCTTAATTACTCATCCGTTTCCGATTCTTTTGGATAGTGGGGATATTATTGACTTGGATGTGGGGTTGGGCCAAAGGCCTACTATTATAATAGTACTTGCTCTTACTCGCATGACCGACCTAACTGGCTGTACCCTAGACGCCACTGTATCATATGGTTTCACACCGTTCCAGATCATAGCGCCACCACGCAATTCTTCTCCATCCCTCCTTCCGGCGTGCACCGTGAGAAGAGACATTAGTCCTCTGGAACCCCGCCTTTCGTGATCCTGTACGGGAGAGGGGTGATCATGTTTCTGGGGAGCACACTCGTGCGACTGCTTCCAGTGACGACTTCCTCAATGACAACCTACTTCCCCGACCTCGGTAACCTCTTCATCAATGACACGGGTGACAACATCAACCACGGCGGTTCTGCTGTCGCTGCATAGTATGTGATTCTGTCCTCTGGTTTAGTCTGCATAATTACTTTGATCTTTCAATAGTTGTCATGATCTATTTACTATTGATTTGGATTAAATCTCATGGTAAATTGCTCATATATTCAACAATCCAATCCAAAAACCTGACTATAGGCAATTTACTCCGACTAGTTTTGCTGCGCTTTTGAAGCCTCCTGCCTTTAAGGGAGCGCAATATAAAAGGTAGCGCATGAGAGCAGTATACTGGTTTCAGATCATGTATTATGCTATGACGCCACTAAGGGCAAGCCTGAGGGCGATCTTAGTCCTGCACAACAGGAAGCTTTTGAGAACATGGATACCCTCTTCAAAGTCGCCCTTCTGAGTGTTCTTGATGATTCCATTGTCGATTCATATATGTCGTTTGATAGTGGCAAAGACATGTGGGCTGTGCTCGAGGCCACGTTTGGGGCCTCGGGCGCTGGCAGTGAGTTGTACGTCTTGGAGCAATTCTGTGACTACAAGATTGTCACAGCCCTAGATCTTTGTTGTAATTAGTTGCATCTTCATCCATGTCATCATATTTAAATTTCAGTTAAACCTGAAATAGGGATGTCCAAAACCCTAGCACCAAAAGGAATTCAAATAGGTTCAACCTAAAAATATTTTCAATGATCCCAAAATGCCCTTAACAAAATGTTCATAATTTAGGGAAAAGGGTGAAAACCTTATCCTGTGATGATGCATATTTTTCATTGGCATTTCAGGTCTTTGAATTAACTGACTACTTATTTGAATTGGAGTTGTAAAATTTTATAAGTAATATTATAGCTCCAATAATTTTGGAAAATATGGTGGGGCTCTGTAATAATCCTTTTTGCATCCTCAAAGTCTTTCCAGAATTTTAAAAAATGATTTGGTGCTAAACTAAATCAAAACAGAGGCAAACAAAATAGAAAACAGAATATAATTAGGAAAGCGGAGAGAGAGAGAAGCCCAGCTTACAGCACAGACCGCCCAGCTTCCCCGTGCTGGCCCAGCTGGTGGCCCAGCCCACCAGCGCCACCATCTCCCACCTCTCGCCAGTAGGACGAGAGGCGTGTGGCCGACGTGCTCGCCCACACGCAGGCCACCTCCACCCTGCCTGCTTCACCCCCCCCCCCCCCGACGCTCTGGACGCCTCCCCCGAGCGCCATGCACCCCCCTGACCTCTCTCTCCCTCACCATGGTCTCTCCCCTCCTCTGCTCTCTCACCCGCACGCACCCGAGCGGCCCCGTCGCCACCGTCGTCGTTCACCGCGGCCACCGCCTCCCCCTTGCTTCCCCGACCAGCTCAAGAGCTCCGCCACTCCGTCCTCGAACCTCCCCGCCGTCACACGCGACCGGAGAAGCCCCGAGGCGCCGCCCCGACGGTTTTCCCCTCCTCGGACCTGCCGGTCGCCGTCGCCGAATTCGCCGCCGACAGGACGCCCCCGAGCCCGCTGACCACCTCTCCCTCTCCACGGTGAACTCCTCTTCCTCCCCCCCTAGCCCCCGTGTTTGTTCGGCCTCCGTAGCCGCCGTTTCCACCTCACTGAAAACTCCCCGCCACCGGCCATGGCGCCGCCGTGGCCAGGGCCACCCGAGCTTGCGCCCGAGCACGTCACCAAGTTCGCCGCCCTCCTAGGAACCCGCAGCGCCCTTCCGTTTCTCCTCTAGTGCACCGCAGCGTCAAGCCCGAGCTCGCCCGAGCTCCGGCGGCCTCCTAGGTCGTCGCCGGTGCCGATTCCGGCCACCCCGACCCCAACCGACTCCACCAAGAGCCGCGGCCCATCCCCAGCTCCTCCTAGATTCCCTCCGCGGCCCATTTGGTCGCCGGAGTGGCCAAAACCACTCTCGCCATTGCGTCGGCTCGCTGGGCGGCTAAACGCCGCAGCCGACTTTAACTTTGACCACGGGTGGGCCCTGTTGACTCTCCCGAGTCAATGACAGTGGGGCCCACCCTCAGTAACTATTTAGGATTAGTTTTAATTAATTTTAGTTAAGCTAATCACACTGACACGCGGGACCCACTGTCAGGTTTGACCTGGACCATGTCCCATTGACCACTGACGTCACACTGACGTCAGGCTGACGCAGTAATTAATTTTCTGGATTTATTATAATTCAGGAAATTTCAGAAAATACCCCAAACTTCTAAAAATCATATAAATTCAACCGTAGCTCAGAATGAAATAAGTTATATATGAAAAATGATCAGAAAAATATGAAGAATCTGTTTATGCCATGATCATGCATGTTTGAACAAGTTAACCTCACTGAATAGGATGAATCATGACTAGGGCAAATTATGAAATAACATTTGAAGTTGGAATTTGTTCTTGTTTGAATTCCACTTCAATTAACTTGGCTAGATATTGCATTAGGTGAATTCAGTACCTTAACATGGCATGTAATTCATGTGAATGTGCATTGCATTGATTGTGTTCTCTCTTGTTTGCCGGTAATTGTCCCTCTCGATGAGCACGCGTCGACGATGAATTCGATGACACCGATGAAGAACTATATTTCTTCAGAAGTGCCAGGCAAGCAAAACCCCCTTGTTCATTCCGATATAGTCCCACTCTCTCGCTCCTGCTCTATTTTAATGCATTAGGACAACAACGACTCATGTGTTACTTGCTGCGGTAGCTGAACCCCTTTATCCTCTGCATGACCTGTCATTCCACAGTAATTAGATGAAACCCACTAGCATGAGTAGGAGTTGTTTGAGCCATGTTGTGCCTACTCATCCATGCTTGTTTGTCATGCCTGCTATCGCTTAGAGTTGAGTCAGTCTGATTCATCGGGAATGAATTGGAATGGTTGTGTGAACATGTCCCATCTGTGTGTGAGCTAAGTGTGTGAACACGATTTGGTAAAGGTAGCGGTGAGAGGCCATGTAGGAGTACATGGTGGGTTGTCTCATTGCAGCCGTCCTCGGAACTGAGTTCGTGTTTGTGATCCATGAAACAGTTACTAGCACGCATTGGGCGAAACCAATGGACCCTCTCGGCTTCTTAACCACCCTTGTCCTCATCCGGGAGTTGCAAGTAGTTTCGGTGTTTGTAGCATGTCAGGGGCCGCACGCATAGCGCTGACCTTAGGGGTGGGTTGTGTTGCGGTAGGCACGTGGTCTGGTGTACCGATTCGCCTGCTTGGTGTCTCGGGAACCCCGCACACATCGCTTCAGGGCTGTATGGGAAACCTCGGCGGACTCCTGCGGATGGAACCGAATAAGCGATAAACCTGGACTAGGGACTTGAGTGTTTAGGTAGGCCGTGGCCGACACCCACGTTGGGCTTCCGCTTGAAGGTTGCTGAGTACATGTCGTGTAAACGGCGGTAAGTGGTGAGAGAGTGTGTGAAGAAGTACACCCCTGCAGGGTTAATATGATCTATTCGAATAGCCGTGTCTGCGGAAAAGGACTTCTGGGTTGCCTATATCAGTTCCTAGACAAGTGAAAGTGGATACACTAAAATGCGCAAGATAAGCGTGAGTGCTATGGATGGCGTTCTCGTAGGGAGACGGGAGCGGGTCCATAGTGGTGTATTGATATGTTGAATATGTGAACTCGTGTGTGCCACCTCAAAAGAGTTACTTGCAGTCGTAGTTCAGGATAGCCACCGAGTCAAAGCTGGCTTGCTGCAGTCAAACTCCACCACCCCCTTTGTTGATAATGACGCATATGTAGTTAGTTCTGATGTAAGTCTTGCTGAGTACGTTTGTACTCACGTTTGCTTATTTTATGTTTTGCGAGAGACGTCGGTCTCGCTAGTAGTTCAGCGTGGCCTTGACGTTTAGCTTGTTACCTCAGCTACGATCTTGTGCCCTCGGCGAGATCTGTAGATAGTCGCTTCTCAGCCTTTTTCATTTATAGTTATGCGTACTCGGACATGTTTAGCTTCCGCTCGTGCTTTGACTTGTATGCTCTGAGTGTTGGGTCATGAGACCCATGTTTGTAATATCTCGCTCCTCGGAGCTTAATGAATAAATATTTGAGTCGTAGAGTTATGTTGTGATGCCATGTTGTATTTACACATATTGAGCATATTGTGTGTATGTTTGAAATGCTTGATATGTGTGGATCCGACAATCTAGTTGTTTATCCTTGGCAGCCTCTCATATGGGGAAATGTAGTCTCGTGCTTCTGAATGATAGTAGTCCGCTACAGCCCGGTTCACCGGAGTCCTGCTAGCCCAGACTACTGCTTGGACACTTGATCGCCAGCATGTGTTTCACTTCGTTCCTATGTCTGTCCTTCGGGAAATGTCACGCGGTGATATTCGAGTCCTGCCTAGCTCGCTACAGCCTGGAATACGGAGTCCTGTTAGCCCATGCTACAGCCCGAATTCATACGTTGATGACCGACATGCTCGATGTGATTCATGTATGCCTATCCCCATGGGTTAGTGCCGCTTTGGGTTCACGACTAGCCATGTCGGCCCGGGTTCTTTGTCATATGGATGCTAGCGACACTATCATATACGTGAGCCAAAAGACGTAAACGGTCCCGGGCCATGGTAAGGTGACACCCGTGGAATACCGTGCGTGAGGCCGCAAAGCGATATGAGGTGTTACCGGCTAGATCGATGTGACTTGGAATCGGGGTCCTAACAAAGATGACTAATGAGCGCTCCGTTGTTTAGTAGGCTCATGAGATACAGCCACTCACTAAGGAACTTGATTACTTTAAGTGTGTGTTTTGCCTGACAAATTTGTTGCTAGGACCATCATTGCCAAGCTTCCGCTGAGGGAGTCCTGGATTAGGGGGTGTCCAGATAGCTGGACTATGACCTTTGGCCGGACTCCTGGACTATGAAGATACAAGATTGAAGACTTCGTCCCGTGTCCGGATGGGACTTTCCTTGGCGTGGAAGGCAAGCTTGGCGATACGGATATGTAGATCTCCTACCATTGTAACCGACTCTGTGTAACCCTAAGCCTATTCGGTGTCTATATAAACCGGAGGGTTCTAGTCCGTAGGACGAACAACAATCATACCATAGGCTAGCTTCTAGGGTTTAGCCTCTCTGATCTCGTGGTAGATCTACTCTTGTACTACCTATATCATCAATATTAATCAAGCAGTAGTAGGGTTTTACCTCCATCGAGAGGGCCCAACCTGGTAAAACATCGTGTCCCTTGTCTCCTGTTACCATCCGCCTAGACACACAGTTCGGGACCCCCTACCGAGATCCGCGGTTTGACACCGACATTGGTGCTTTCATTGAGAGTTCCTCTGTGTCATCATCTTTAGGCCCGATGGCTGCTCCGACCATCAACAACGATGCGCTCCAGGGTGAGACTTTTCTCCCCGGATAGATCTTCGTATTCGGCGTCTTTGCACTGCGGGCCAATTAAGCAGCCATCTGGAGCAGATTTAAAGCTCGCCCCGCCACCGGTCAGATTTGGAAGTTTGAACTACACGGCTGACATCCGCGGAGACTTGATCTTGACGGGTTCGAGCCATAATAGCGCCACCTTTATCACGAGGGCATGATCTAGCTCTGCCGTCGAACAGTGTCCTGGAGGCCGCACCAGAGTCCGCTCCGACCTTTAGCTTGGAGCCGACCACGCCGATCGAGGACGGGTGGCTGCACACCGCCTCAGGGGCTGCGATCTCTACGGCGATTGAGCCGTACACCTACCCCGTCCTTTGTGAAGCTCGTAACTCCAAGCTGTCGGACTCCTCTCCGGACTCCGAGCCCTCCGCGCCCCTGCCGATCGAATCCGACTGGGCGCCGATCATGGAATTCACTCCGCGGACATCTTTCAGCACTCGCCCTTTGGCGACATTCCGAATTCACTAAAGTCTCTCTCTTTATCAGGAGAGCCCTGGCCGGATTATGGTCAGGAAGGTTGGGATGCGGATGACGAAGAAAATCAAACTCCACCCACCACCCACTTCGTAGCCACTGTCGATGATTTAACCGACATGCTCGACTTTGACTCCGAAGACATCGACGGTATGGACGACGATGCAGGAGTCGACCAAGAACAAGCGCCCACAGGGCACTGGAAGGCTAACTCGTCATACGACATATACATGGTGGACATCCCAAAAGATGGGAATGGCGATGGAACAGCGGAGCATGACCCCTCCAAGAAACAACCAAAGCGCCAGCGTCAGCGGCGCTGCTCTAAATCCCGCCACAGCAAAAACGGTGATTCCGGCACGGGAGACAATAACACCCCGGACAGTGCCGAAGACAACCCCCTCCAACAAGATTCAGCGCAGGAGGATGGAGAGGCCAGCCCTCATGAGGGAGCGGCAGAAAAAGAGGTAGAGGACGACAATTACATGCCTCCCTCCGAAGATGAGGCAAGCCTCGACGACGACAAATTCGTCGTGCCCGAGGATCCCGTCGAACAAGAGCGTTTCAAACGCAGGCTCATGGCCACGGCAAGCAGCCTCAAGAAAAAGCAGCAATAGCTTAGAGCTGACCAAGATTTGCTAGCTGACAGATGGACTGAAGTCCTTGCGGCCGAAGAGTATGAACTCGAGCGCCCCTCCAAGAGCTACCCAAGACGCAGGCTGCTACCCCGATTAGAGGAGGAAGCACCCAAACCTACATCACCGGTGCATAATATGGCTGACCGGCCACCTCGTGGCCGAGACAGAGAGGGCTCTCGGCCCTCAACTCAAGCCGCACCCCGGCGCCGCTCAAAAAATACAAAGGCGCGGGGAAATGCGCCAGACCTGCGAGATATATTGGAGGACAAGGCAAGGCAGACAAGATCGATCTATGGATCGCGTGGGCACCCCACGACACGTGACGATAACCGTCACGCCAGATATGGCAATTCCGGCCGGGCCGAACACAGTAGACAAAGCTCATTTGAGCTGCGTCATGATATAGCCCAATACAGAGGCGCCTCACACCCGCTATGCTTCACAGATGAAGTGATGGATCATCAAATCCCTGAGGGTTTCAAACCCGTAAACATTGAATCATATGATGGGACAACAGATCCTGCGGTTTGGATTGAGGACTATCTCCTTCACATCCACATGGCTCGCGGTGATGATCTACACGCCATCAAATACGTCCCACTCAAGCTTAAAGGACCAGCCCGGCATTGGCTTAACAGCTTGCCAACAGAGTCAATTGGTTGTTGGGAAGACCTGGAAGCCGCATTCCTCGACAATTTCCAGGGAACATATGTGCGACCACCAGACGCCGATGACCTAAGCCACATAATTCAGCAGCCAGAGGAATCAGCCAGACAATACTGGACACGGTTCCTAACCAAGAAAAATCAAATCTTCGATTGTCCGGATGTCGAGGTGTTGGGTTCTACGGTAGGGTGCGTCGACTGCAAATTAAAAATTCCTACGCGCAGAACATCCAGGAACATGCTACGGGAGTTGGATCACAGTTCGTTACCACTAGACGCGCAGTGCCGTGCAACGGAAGAAGAGTTGGGGCAGCGCGTCCGCGTGGATCGTCTCCTCCTCGTTCAATCTCCCTCGAGCGGCCGGTCGTCCGATCCCACGTACGAGTTCGCCGGAGCGGCGCAAGTGCACCACCTCTAACGGTATCCGCGCGTGCGGGAGGAACATCGTGCGGCGGACTGCTAGGTCCGATCACACAGTCGGCGGCGAGTGGAGGTGGCTATTCGCAACACATGCAAACCCTAGTCGCAGCGCCGAAGCGATCAACCTCTTGAGTGTGCCGCACCTCCACTTTATATAGGCGTCCTTCGCGGGCTCAACACTTGGGCCTCGCACGGACCCTAAAGCCCAAAGTCTATTCGGTCACGTTCCTAGTCGATTCGGATCACATCCGACCGGTGTCCTCTGAACTGACCTCGTAGGTTCCTTCCGTTAAGCGCGCGACCCTTAGGTTCAAGTCGGCTTGGTCACGATTCGGATCACCTCCGACCTGTACGGTTGGTAGCGGCCTCTAGCAAGGCGTGCCGACCACCAGCGAACAATGAAGCTGGTTAGGCGAACACAGCATAACGTGTCACACTTCTTCCCTTTGCCGCACGATATATGTTGTCCGGGCTCAAGGCGAGACTATCATCGTTGTGCTAACCCGACCTCTTTCGTTCGGTGATACCGACCACAATCCGGATTATCTCATAATCCTTGTCGCATGGCCATGCTATTCTGGTCGAGATCACACGAGGGGCCCAGAGTATATCTCTCCGATCGGAGGGCAAATCCCATCTTGCTCGACCATGTCTCGCAACATGGGACTGGACAAACCGAAACCTACCTTTGTAACTACCCGATCACGGAGTAGCGTTTGGTCTGCCCAAAGCAAGTCTGTCACCATCCCGAGTACATGCGTCACTCAGGTCTTAGGACATAGAGCGATGTTGTACTAGAGACTCACAGATGACATATCGCTGCATCTCATAGTTGGGTCTGTCCAACTCGGACCTTATCTCGACTCGGATCCGACTACGTCGAATCCGACCAGACCTTTCCAAGTCCATATTATCCGGTTAGCATCCAATGCTCCATGGCTAGTGAGACCAAGCCATCGGCCGTGTCATATGCCAGTCTAGTCGGCTGCGCGTCCACACAGCTCTTTCGACTAGGGACCTTTTAGGACAGTCATCATGCAATGCATAGTCCCACAAACAAGTCACGTACTTGCTGATACACATCATTGATAATGTCCAAGGACTATCTTTATTCATAAACACATAGGAAATATCATCATACATGATTGCCTCTAGGGCATATCTCCAACAGTCTCCCACTTGCACTAGAGTCAATAAATAGACATCGAATGCCCATAGCTCTAACGTGCCCCTCATGCTTGGGTTGTGGAAGCGGCTTAGTCAATGGATCTGCAACATTTGCATCCGTGTGAGTCTTGCATAACTCTACATCACCATTCTTTACGATCTTTCGTATCAGGTGATATTTCCGGTCTATGTGTCTGACCTTGTGGTGATTCCTCGGCTCCTTGGCTTGTGCGATGGCACCAGAATTATCACAATAAAGGTCCAATGGTTTCACCGAGGCCGGGAAAATACCAAGATCATCCAGAAAATGCTGGATCCAAACACCTTCCTTTGCAGCTTCACAAGCCGCAATGTATTTGGCTTCTGTGGTAGAATCGGCCACCGTATCCTGCTTGGAACTCATCCAGTGCACTGCTCCTCTGTTCAGGACGTACACGAATCTGGACTGTGATCGACAATCATCTTTGTCGGTTTGGAAACTAGCATCAACGTAACCCATTACGACGAGCTCTTCCTCACCTCCATAAACTAGGAACATCTCTTTAGTCCTTTTCAGGTACTTCAAAATAGTCTTTACCGCTGCCCAGTGACTCTCACCTGGGTTGGCCTGGTATCTACTTGTTAGGCTTATTGCAAAAGCAACATCAGGCCTTGTACATATCATGGCATACATGATGGATCCGATTGACGAGGCATACAGAATCCTACTCATCCTGCTTCGCTCATCAGATGTCGAAGGACTCTGAGTCTCGCTTAGCCTTATACCATGTGAGAGCGGCAAGAACCCTTTCTTCGCCTCACTCATGTTGAACCGCTTCAACACTTTATCAATGTACGTGCTCTGGCTTAAGCCGAGCAGCCTCCTCGATCTATCTCTATAGATCTTAATGCCTAAAATATAGACTGCCTCACCAAGGTCCTTCATCGAAAACTTGCCATTCAATGATCCCTTGACCGAGTTTAACATCGAAACATCGTTCCCGATCAGTAGTATGTCGTCCACATACAAGATCAAAAACACTATCGAGCTATCACTTAACTTCTTGTATAAACAAGAGTCCTCTTTGATTTTGATGAAACCGAGATCAGTGACGACCTCATCAAAACGAATGTTCCAACTCCGAGATGCTTGCTTCAACCAATAAATGGATCTCTTGAGCTTGCATACCTTACTAGTGCTAGTCGGATCGACAAAACCCTCGGGCTGTATCATATACACGTCCTCGGTTAAATTTCCGTGAAGGAAAGCCGTCTTGACATCCATCTACCATATCTCGTAATCAAAATATGCAGCTATAGCTAGTATGATCCTCACCGATTTCAGCATCGCTACCGGTGAGTAAGTCTCGTCGTAGTCAATTCCTTGAACTTGTCCATAACCTTTAGCGACAAGCCGAGCTTTGTGGATCTGAACATTTCCATCCATATCGGTTTTCTTCTTAAAGACCCATTTGCAACCAATGGCCGTTACGCCAGGCGGCGGATCAACCAAGTCCCAGACTTGATTCTCATCCATGGACTTTAACTCTGATCTCATGGCCTCCAGCCATGCCTCGGAATCTGGGCTTACCATCGCTTCCGCATACGTGGCCGACTCGTCGCTTTCTAGCAACAATACATCACGCACTCTGCGCAATCTTTCCGACCTCCGTGGTTCCGGTGCCGCTTCCACTACGGGTTCCCTGACAGACTCCTGTATGATCTCATCACAAGCTGAGCCGTCCCTGAGTGTTCCGCGAATTTCTTCAAGTCGAACCGCCCTCCCACTGGCCTCCCGACTGAGAAACTCTTTCTCAAGGAAAACCCCGTTCCGAGCAACAAACACTTTGTTCTCTTCCCGGTTGTAGAAGCTATATCCCAAGGTTTCCCTCGGATATCCCACGAATATGCATTTATCAGACTTGGGTGTAAGCTTGTCTGACATAAGTCTCTTGACAAATGCTTCACAACCCCAAATCTTTAGAAAAGACAAACCGGGACTCTTCCTACCACATCTCATGCGGTGTCTTGTCTACGGATTTTGATGGTACCTGTTAAGTGTGAAAGATGCAGTTTCTAGGCGTATCCCCAAAATGACAAGGGTAAATCCGATTTGCTCATCATAGACCGGACCATGTCCAACAAGGTCCTATTCCTCCGTTCGACACGCCGTTTCTCGTGGCGTGCGGAGGTGTGAGCTGAGTACTATACCTCGACTTTTCAGATGATCATCAAACTCCTGGCTCATGTACTCACCTCCACGATCAGATCGCATAAGCTTTATAGTCTTGCCGAGCTGATTCTCAACCTCGTTCTGAAACTCTTTGAATTTTTCAAAAGTCTCCGACTTGTGCCTCATCAAATAGATATATCCATATCTACTCAAGTCGTCGGTAAAAGTCACGGCAATCTTGATAGCCACCTCTGGCAGTTGTGCTCATTGGACCACACACATCACTGTGTATAAGCTCCAACAGCTCAGATGCCCTCTCGCAACTCTTTGCGAAAGGAGACTTAGTCATCTTGCCGAGCAAGCATGATTCACATGTCTCGAACGACCCGAAGTCGGACGAAGTTAGGAGCCCATCATCATGGAGCTTCTTCATGCGTTTCAGACTAATGTGTCCAAGCCGGCAATGCCAGAAGTATGTCGGATTTATCTCATTTGGCTTATGCCTCTTGACATTTACGTTATAGACCGGTTCCTGTTCTGGATTCAATATAAATAACCCATCAACAATGGGTGCATAGCCGTGGAACATACCATTCAAAAATATCGAACAACCATTGTCATTTAAATTGAATTCATAACCTTGACTCATCAAACATGAGGCAGAAATAATGTTCCGACTAATTGCAGGAATGTAATAACAATTATTAAATTCCATAATGTATCCGGAAGGAAGCTGGAGCTGCATCGTGCCGACCTCCAACGCAGCAACTCTTGCTTTGTTGCCGACCCTGATGTCAATCTCCCCTTGTGCCACACCCCTAGTTCTTACCAGCCCCTGCATCGAGTTGCAAATATGAACAACCGATCTGGTATCAAATACCCAAGAGCTACTAGGTATGTCAGCAAGGTAAATGTCTATAACATATGCAACAAGTGTACCTTTGCCTGAAGAAGCATTTCCGGCCTTCTTGCCATGCTCTGCAAGCCACTTTCTACAGTTCGTCTTCCAGTGACCGGTCTCCTTGCAATGAAAGCAAACGGTCTTTGAGTCTGGTCCAGACTTGGTAGCAGCGCGAGGTTACCATCTCCGTGCCCTTTGCCTTAGCCTTTTCTTGGACCAACTCTTCTTGAACTTAGCGATTTCGCACCATCAACACTTGATGTGTGCCTTTCTTAATATCCTGCTCTGCCACCTTGAGCATCCCATGCAATTCAGTGAGTTTCTTATCCATGCCATGCATATGATAGTTCGAGATGAGCGTCCCATAGCTGGGCGGAAGAGAACCCAGAAGAGCATCAGTAGCCAGCTCATCCAAGAGCGGGATGCCCAAACGATCCAAAGCTTGCACATATCCGATCATCTTGATCACATGTGGGCTCAGTGGATCACCTTCCTTCAGCTTACAATCCATCAAGGATCGCCAGACGTTGAACCTTTCGGTCCTAGCCTGTGTCTGAAACATGCTCTTGAGACTCTCGATCATATCGTAAGCCTCAACATTTTCGAAATGCTGTTGCAAATCAGGCTCCATACAAGCCAGCATCAGACAGCAGATCTCCGTTGATTCATCAACGAGTTTCTGGTAGGCATTCTTAGCTGTGGCACTAGCATTATCGGCAGGTTCCTCTGGAAGTGGATCCTCTAGAACATGTTCCTTTTTATCGTGCTATAGAACAATTCTCAGATTTCTATACCAGGTGGTAAAGTTTGTTCCATTCAGTTTATCCTTTTCCAGAATTGATTTCAATGCAAAGTTGGGTTGAGCAGGTGGTGCCATTGATCTTCAACATAAAATATGCAATCACTAAGCAATGTGTTTATTAGAGTAATTCTAGCCTAAACAGAAATACTCCCACTGAAGTCAGCATCCCTCCGCAAACTCTCAGTGATTCAGGATCCGACTAGCGCATGCGACTAGTGATCTTTAGCATCACTGCTAGCCAACATACCTATCCGGTAAGCAACTCCTTGCTAATCGTATCTCTATCGACTCACGCGGCCGGAAGGTATCTCATACCCGGCTCCCAACCTTCTTTGCCACAAGGCCCAAAACCGTTTGATAGCCTTGTCAAGTTAACTTTGATGCGGTGCATGTCCGTGTCTTACACGAACCCTTGATTCAAGGACACCCAGCAGCACCCCAATTTTATGAGCCCACTACTAGGCGTACTTGGCGTGCGAAGGTGCAACATCGGGGATGGCAGTTCGCTTGATATTCATGAGGGATCATTCTATCATTTTAACATGCATAGAAACAAAGAAGCATAACAATCACAAATATAACACATATTGTGAAATAGTATGGCTCCTTCATGGACGTTCTTCTAGGTCGGCTCCGACTCCGATGACCATCTACGAACTCCATCTTGTTTGTCACGCCGGGACGCCAAGCCGCCAACCTAATCTCTATTATCCAGCTACTACAACTAGTAATAAATTTTACATAGAGTCACAAGTCGACACGCAGGTCGTTATACAATATAATGACAGCACTTTGGCTCCTGCCGGCTAACAAACATGACACGCAGGCCACGTATAAATTACACACATGCATCACATACATATGAGCCATACTATCCACATCAAACCTGCAAAACAAAGTTATGCATAGAATCGCATTCTACCGGTTTGTGTGGCGGGTACGAAATACACGGCGCTACGCACACGGTGGTCCCTCGCGGGTGCGGGCAGCGCCCGACGTTTTCAGAAATCACAGATCACATCTGAACTCCGATCACGCCGAATTCTCTGATCTGACCGATCTTATCGATCATCGCGAATCCGATTCGGATTTACGTTTCACTGTTAACCCCGATGGCGGATGACCGACCGGTAGGGGTAGATCGTGTCACGACCTCATCGATCCCGATTTACAGAAAACATAGCCTCAACGATCCCCATGTTCAGTTGATCACATCAACCGTGCACATAGCCGATCTCCTCAAGGACAACAGATCTCATCTGCCGCCTCCACATATCTAATATGCATACGATCTGAATCCAAATCCTATAACAGAGGCTCTGATACCACTATTGGGTTCTACGGTAGGGTACGTCGACTGCAAATTAAAAATTCCTACGCGCAGAACATCCAGGAACATGCTACGTGAGTTGGATCACAGTTCGTTACCACTAGACGCGCAGTGCCGTGCAGCGGAAGAAGAGTTGGGGCAGCGCGTCCGCGTGGATCGTCTCCTCCTCGTTCGATCTCCCTCGAGCGGCCGGTCTTCCGATCCCATGTATGAGTTCGCCGGAGCGGCGCAAGTGCACCGCCTCTAATGATATCCGCGCGTGCGTGAGGAACGTCGTGCGGCGGACTGCTAGGTCCGATCACACAGTCGGCGGCGAGTGGAGGTGGCTATTCGCAACACATGCAAACCCTAGTCGCAGCGCCGAAGCGATCAACCTCTTGAGTGTGCCGCACCTCCACTTTATATAGGCGTCCGTCGCGGGCTCAACACTTGGGCCTCGCACGGACCCTAAAGCCCAAAGTCTATTCGGTCACGTTCCTAGTCGATTCGGATCACATCCGACCAAAGTCCTCTGAACTGACCTTGTAGGTTCCTTCCGTTAAGCGCGACCCCTTAGGTTCAAGTCGGCTTGGTCACGATTCGGATCACCTCCGACCTGTACGGTTGGTAGCGACCTCTAGCAAGGCGTGCCGACCACCAAGCGAACAATGAAGCTGGTTAGGCGAACCTGTACAACGTGTCACACTTCTGCTCCTTTTGTCAAGACGATATATGTTGTCGGGCTCAAGGCGAGACTATCATCCTTGTGCTAACCCGACCTCTTTCTCGTTCGGTGATACCGACCACAATCCGGATTATCTCATAATCCTTGTCGCATGGCCATGCTATTCCTGGTCGAGATCACGAGGGGCCCAGAGTATATCTCTCGATCGGAGGGGCAAATTCCATCTTGCTCGACCATGTCTCGCAGCATGGGACTGGACAAACCCGAAACCTACCTTTGTAACTACCCAGTCACGGAGTAGCGTTTGGTCTGCCCAAAGCAAGTCTGTCACCATCCCGAGTACATGCGTCAGCTCAGGTCTTAGGACATAGAACGTATGTTGTACTAGAGACTCACAGATGACATATCGCTGCATCTCATAGTTGGGTCTGTCCAACTCAGACCTTATCTCGACTCGGATCCGACTACGTCGAATCCGACCAGACCTTTCCAAGTCCATATTATCCGGTTAGCATCCAATGCTCCATGGCTAGTGAGACCAAGCCATCGACCGTGTCATATGCCAGTCCAGTCGGCTGCGCGTCCATACAGCCCTTTCGACTATGGACCTTTTAGGACAGTCATCATACAATGCATAGTCCCACAAACAAGTCACGTACTTGCTGATACACATCATTGATAATGTCCAAGGACTATCTTTATTCATAAACACATAGGAAATATCATCATACATGATTGCCTCTAGGGCATATCTCCAACACGAGGCCCTTGCAGCCTTCAAACACAACATCCGCGATGAGTGGCTTGCCCAGCACCTAGGACAGGAAAAGCCGAAATCCATGGCAGCCCTCACAACACTCATGACCCGTTTTTGCGCGGGAGAGGATAGCTGGCTAGCTCGTAGTAACAACATGACCAAGAGCCCTGGTAATTCGGAAAACAAGGACAGCAGTGGCAGGTCATGTCGCAACAAGCACAAGCGCCACATTAACAGTGATAATGCTGAGGATACGACAGTCAACGCCGGATTCAGAGGCTCTAAACCCGGTCAGCGGAAAAAGCCATTTAAAAGAAATACTCCTGGCCGTCAATTTGGACCGAATACTCGATCGCTCGTGCGGATACATGGCACTTCAAAAGTTAGCCAATCACACCAACAGGATTGTTGGGTGTACAAGCAGCAGGCAAGTTAAATGCCAAAACAATGACAAGGGGCTGCATAGCAATGACGAGGAGGAGCCCGGCGCCGAGAAATAGAGGATGAAGGGCTTCCCCCATAAGTGCGGACGGTGAACATGATATCGCAACCCACATACCCAAAAGGGAGCGGAAGCATGCACTAAGGGCGATATGTGATGGAGCCACGCGCCCCAAAGTTCAACCCATGGTCTTCCTGCCCGATCACTTTTGATCGAAGGACCACCCCACTAGCATCTGCCATGGCGGATTCGCGCATTGGTTCTAGACCCAATCATTGACGGATTTCACCTCACTAGAGTCCTAATGGACGCGCGACGAGCCTGAACTTGCTTTATCGGGATACGATCGCAAAAATGGGCATAGACCCATCAAGGATTAAACCCACAAAGACGACCTTTAAAGGCGTCATACCAGGTGTAGAGGCCAACTATGCAGGCTCGATTACACTTGAAGTGGTCTTGGATCCCGGATAACTTCCGAGCGAGGAGTTAATGTTCGACATAGTCCCGTTCATGGCGGCTATCATGCATCGCTCGGACGAACCGTGATTTGCAAAGTTCAATGCGGTGCCACACTACGCATATCTCAAGCTCAAGATGCCAGGTCCTCGAGGAGTCATTACGGTCAATGGAAACACCGAACGCTCTCTCTGGACGGAGGAGCACACGGTGGCCCTCGCGGCGGAAGTACAAAGCAGCCTCTTAAGGCAATTCTCGAGTCCGTCTATTAAACGTCCAGACACCGTCAAGCACGCCCGGAGTAACCTACAACATGACCGCCTGGCACGTTCCGAGCACGCATAGCAATGCGGCCCAAGCCCCAGCCCTCGCGAAATTGCGAAACCAGTATTACGCGTACATATTACGCTCTGGAAATACCACGGGCATAGGGGAAGGGGCAGGACCACGGCATGCCCAGAATGCGGCTCAACCTCACCAGGGGCTCCCGATCGTGTCATTCCTTTTTTCTTTCTTTTTTACTTTCAGGACTCTGTTCTCACGAAGCCCCGTCCGGCATTAGAATCGCCGAACACACGATGCAACAGCCAGGGAAGCAGAAAGCTACGTCGAGTGTCCAGGTGGTCTCTATTACAAGCAATATATCTGTTTTACACACCATCCCGCGGCTTACCCGTGGAGGGATACATGTTAAAAAGTCCCGTCCCTTGCTTATCGCACTATTTGTATCGTTCTGCTCTTACTGCAGCCCTTTTGAATAAAAAATATATAGCTTCTGCCTATTATTGAATTCCCTTTTATATATATAGGGAAAATCCATCCTACCACCCGGTGGTAGTTACCCCACATGTCTCATATACTAGCATGTGGTACTATATATACTATTTTATTATTTTAAATATGTTCATATACTATATCTAAGATATTTCAAAACAAGTTACATGAAAAAATTGCATATGAGCCCATAGATTTTTTTTATTTGTGAAATACGTACATATTTGTACATAAAAAAGAGCATACTCAAAAAATGGTACATACTACCTAAAATTTTATATATATACTACCTAATCATTGTTATATACTACATACTACACGTACATACTCTCGGTTTCGACAGATACTACATACAACATACAAAACGCAAGTGGTGGTAACTACCACTGCTTGTAGGAAACATTTGTCCTATATATATATATATGTTCATTTATGACATTGTGCAACCGTAGAGTTTGGTACGGGAAATACACCAGGGGCTTAAGTACCCCATAACATGGTGTGATAAGTCCGAACACTTTCACAAGTGCGGCACCCCGAACTTATAGCATTATATGCATCGGCTCCGAATCATGTCTTGGGTCAATAGTTGGGTTTGCTCGGCTCCCATGTTTTTGTACCTTACGTTCCATTATATCGGCTAAGGTAGCGCTGGGAACCACTGCGATTGTTCCCCGATTGAGCTGGGTTAAGCACCTCAGTGGAGAAAGCTAAAACTGACCGTCGTGATAGGGCGAGAGCCGGTCGCTGTTCGAGAGGTTTTCGAGTCCCTTAAGACTTATGCCGCTTAGAGCGAGGAGTCGGCATTGTCCGGCCTAGGCGTGGATAGCGCCCCGAACTCGGTCTTCCGAATACTAGGGGCTTCGCCGAAATTTAAAATTATAGAATTCTATGGCTAAGTGAGAGTTTTCAAGCATTATAGTCCGGTTGCCTTGTTCGTTGCATTGAGCGCCTCCCTCGAAGGACCCAAGAATGGGAACAAGAGCGCTCAAGTTCATCCTGAACACCCCAGCACTCGTGGCGTGGGGGCTGAAGCCGATGACTCGCCATCTCTCAAATTTAATACACGGCCACACAGAAGGTAATATTTTAAATTCAAAAGTGTTGCTTAGCGCATATGAACAAGTTTTGAGCGTACAGGATAACAAATGCGAGTCTAATAAAAAATTATATCTTTGGAGCATTCATTCGCTATAAGACAGACACCCTTCAGGACGCCCTCATAATACATTTCAGGCTTGCGATGCTCCTTCTTTGGTGGTGGTCCGTCCGTCACAAGCTTCTCAGCGTCCATCTTGGCCTAGTGCACCTTAGCAAGGGCAAGGGCGCTACGGGCACCTTCGATGCATACGGAGCGCTTGATGACTTCAACCCATGGACAGGCGTCCACCAGCCGCCTCACCAGCCCGAAGTAGCTCCCAGGCATGGCTTCCTTAGGCCGCAACCGAACTATGAGGCCTTTCATGGCCTGTTCGGCCACCTTATGGAGCTCGACCAGCTGCTTCAACTGGTCGCTAAGGCACCGGTGTCCGCCTCGAGATATCGAGACCGAACACCTTCTACGTCCAGCTTCCCTCTTTGGCTCGGTAGAATGCGGCAGCATCAGACACACTGTGGGGCAGATCTGCGAATGCTCCTGGAGAGCTCCGGATTCGGGTAAGTAACAGATAATTCACTTTCACATGCTTGCTTTGCATATAGAATGCCTTACCGCCACTATCTTCTTCATCGCCTCAATTTCTGGAGGGCTTTTTGCGCTTGCCTTAGCGGCTTTAGGCGCCTCAAGGGCCGACGCGAGCTCGGACTCTCGAGTCTTTGAGTCACGCTCCAAACTCTCGTCTTTTTCCACGAGAGCCTGGAGCTCTTGCCGCACCTCCGCCACCCGCGCCTCCTGCTTCTCTCGCTCGGTGCGTTCCGCGGCCGCATTGCTTTCGGCCTGGGACACCGCTTCCTTCAGGGTCGTCACCTCGTTCGTGGCCCCTGCAATATTCACGTTATTCCTGTCATTTTTTGCAAACACATCTTTTTAATACTCCCATAAGGTATTACTTACCTTCCTTGTCCTCGAGCTCCTTTTTGGCAAGTCCGAGCTCGTTCTCGGACCGCTCGAGGCTCTGCTTTAATGCATCAACCTTCGCAGTCAGTGTGGCAGAGGTCAGCACCGTAGCCTGCATTCCCATATTGACATACTTATGTTAGACTCCTGCCTCTTTTTAGATCCTCAGTTCGGCTATTTCTTTCCGAACACCAAACTGAGCATCAGGGGCTACTGTCTATGCGGTAATATTTTTACATATCTTAAATTCATACCTCAAAGCCTGTTAGAAGGCTGGCACAGGCTTCAGTCAGCCCGCTCTTGGCGGACTGAACTTTCTGGATCACCACACTCATAACAGTGCGGTGCTCCTCGTCGATGGAAGCGCCGTTAAGCGCCTCCATCAAATCATCCGGTACCTCCGGTTGGACGGAGGTCACCGGCTTTGCAGTCTTGCCCTTCTTACGAAGGGGTCGCCTGTCGGACTCCGGAACCACTAAAGGTTCCGGTACGGAGTCCGGCACAGGGCCGGACTTGAAGCCCTTCGGGGTTTTATCCCCTTTGAGCCCGGATTCCGGGAGGTCGCCTTGCGGCGCCTCCATAGCCACCTCCTCCTGGCTGGGCCCCTTTTGGGACTCCACCCGGCGTCATCCGCGGCGTGAGGAGACGAGGCGGTTGGAAGTGAGGTGTCATTCACCTCCGACGAATCCAGGGAGCTGCTCGACAAATCATTGAGCCCATCCTTGGGCGGGCTGCATGGTTATATCCGGCGCTATAAGATGTTGTGCGAAAAATGGAACGCCATGAGTTATTCTGGTGTCCGGACACTTACGATTTCGCCAGGGGCTTGGTCCTTGGAGCCCACCCCTCTTTGCCGTCGTCGGCATTGGCGGTGTAGTCCGGAGGAAGGATCCTTCCTTCTGACCCTTCGCCTCCCGCTTGGGGCGGCCTTCCTTTTCTCTCTCCCACTGGGAGAGGCCTTTTCCTCCTCCTCGTCTTCGCGGGAGGAGTCCGCCTCGGCGTCATCGGACGATGAGTCCGACAGCACCTGGCGCCGGGAACTCCTTCGAGTTCCCGTGGCCTTCTTCTTGGCCTTCTTTTCCGGAACCAAGTGAGGTGCCGGAACCAGCAGCCCCGTCAATCAGGCGTCCACTGGTCTTCGGCAAGGGCGCCGATACGATCTGTCCGGACGTCTTCAGCCAGTCCTGTCAAAGGTGAGGGAGTTTTAGATCCCGCATAGAGTCAAACTATGAAAAAAGAGTCCCGTAAAGGGTAGAATAACTTACATCGCTGGCTTGATGCCGCGAACTGAATCCGCGATCTTCGGCAGCGGATGCGGGAGCTTCGGCGCCCTTGAACAGCACCTTCCAGGCATCTTCGTATGTAGTGTCGAAGAGCCGGCTCAAGGTTCGGCGTTGTGCCGGATCAAACTCCCACAAGTTGAAGGCCCGTTGCTGGCATGGGAGAATCCGGCGGATGAGCATCACCTGGATTACATTGACAAGCTTGAGATTCTTGTCCACCAGGCTTCGGACGCAGGTTTGGAGTCCGGCTAGCTCTTCCGAATTACCCCACGTCAGGCCCGTCTCTTTCCATGAGGTGAGCCGTGTAGGGAAGCCATATCGGAATTCAGGGGCCGCCGCACATTGAGAGTCGCGCGGCTCGGTGATGTAGAACCACCCCGATTGCCACCCCTTTATGGTCTCCACAATGGAGCCCTTGAGCCATAGGACGTTGGCCATCCCGCCCACTACCTTCGGCTTGACATTGAAGGTCTTCAGCCATAAGCCGAAGTGGGGCTGGATGCAGAGGAAGGCCTCGCACACGACGATAAATGCCGAGATGTTGAGGATGAAATTCGGGGCCAGATCATGGAAATCTAGGCCGTGTAGAACAGGAGCCCCGGACGAATGGGTGAAGTGGAAACCCTAGTCCATGGAGGAAGTGGGGAGGAACACCACCCTCTCATGGGGCCCGGGGTGGGATGAGCTGCCCCTCGTTGGGGAACCTATGCGCGATGTCGCCGGACAAGTATCCAGCCTTCCACAGCTTTTTGATGTGCCCCTCCGTGACGGAGGAGGCCATCCACTTGCCTCCTGCTCCGGACATAGTTGGAGAAGGTTGAGGTGGGATGTGCGGACTTGGGCGCTGGAGCTCGAGTGCGCGGAAATGGATAAGCAAAGGAGGAAGAAGGCGTGTGTGAAAAAGTGGATCTTTATCCCCTTATATGGACGGACAAAGCTATGCGCCCCCACCGGCCTGATAAAACTCGCTTATCTCCCAAGCGCCGTAATCAATGGCACGGTTGGGTTAGCCACGCCCGTATTGCTGAGAATCCCGGAATAAGGGGACACGATCTCTACTTTGACAAGACGTGCCAAGGAAACCGCCTCGCTAAACGCGCTGAGGTGGGACAGTGAAAATGATTCGAATAAAGGCTTGGCCATGGTGTGATGTCACACTGCGGAATACGTCAGCATATTGAACTTGTGTAAATGTTATTCTCTCTATGGTGGTATGTGGAACTTATTTTGCAAAGCCGGACACTATCCTTGTGTTCAAAATCTTCTATAAAGTATTCGGAGGAGGAACCCGCCTTGCAATGCCGAAGACAATATGCGCGCCGGACTCGTCGTCATTGAAGCCTGGTTCAGGGGCTACTGAGGGAGTCCTGGATTAGGGGGTGTCCGGATAGCCGGACTATGACCTTTGGCCGGACTCCTGGACTATGAAGATACAAGATTGAAGACTTCGTCCCATGTCCGGATGGGACTTTCCTTGGCGTGGAAGGCAAGCTTGGCGATACGGATATGTAGATCTCCTACCATTGTAACCGACTCTGTGTAACCCTAACCCTATTCGGTGTCTATATAAACCGAGGGTTCTAGTCCGTGGGGACTAACAACAATCATACCATAGGCTAGCTTCTAGGTTTATCCTCTCGATCTCGTGGTAGATCTACTCTTGTACTACACATATCATCAATATTAATCAAGCAGGAGTAGGGTTTTACCTCCATCGAGAGGGCCCGAACCTGGGTAAAAACATCGTGTCCCTTGTCTCCTGTTACCATCCGCCTAGACGCATAGTTTGGGACCCCCTACCCGAGATCCGCCGGTTTTGACACCGACATCCGCCTTCGTGGAATAATTTTGCTACTTCTCTGAAAAACAAGATACATGAGTTTTCCGTTTCAGATCTCATTAGCACTCTTGATTTTGAAGAGAAGGCGAGAGAAAAAGACACACATGCTCGAGTCGCTGAGGGAGCTTCTAGTGCCCACATGGTACATGAGAAGAACTTCTAGCCTAACAAGCCCCAAAACAACAAGAACGAATCTCAGGGTATTGGCAAGTTTGATGCAAAGAACAAGCCGTGACATTCTACCAACTTCAAGAAGAATTCTCATAAGAACGGGAAGGGACACAAATATCAATTTTGGTAGCACCGCACAAAATTATATGGCTGCATCTACCTGCTGTCAGCTAACCTGATGGTGCTCCAGGTATTCCTACATTCGTAACTAGGTACAATGACCACCGCAAGATGAAATAAGCTTATTCGTACGTTTACTTGTTGATTGCGGCGCGGAACAATCCTGTCATGTGTGGAGGAGCAAACAAGCAGTGCATCCGAAGGTGGAAATCAACTAATGACTTATGAAATTATATATAATCTTCCTCAGACAGGTTAGTAAACCCTTCGTCCAGATGATCATCTTTTGTCATGCCGAGCTATTGATATTTGCTACTGTTTTTCAACACCGTTTAAGTATAGCTATTGTTTTCCTATCTTTTCAGATTCAAGACAATGAAGATGATTTCACGGGAACTGCACAATATGGTCTGATGTTGAGTCATCTCTATTGCCTCCTGCGTTTGCTAAAAATGTGTCAGCATCAATTGCCAGATGAGGCAGCCAGCTAGCTTTGGAGTTGCCAACTTGATCAAAGTGCTCGCAACATTGAGAAGAAACAAGTATGCCTAGGAAATTAATGCGTGCGTAGGGAGGCCCTTTGCTCAGAGAAGCATCGATCGTTTTTCTTTATTTCTACACCTTCTCACAGCTTTGTATTGGTCATAGTATGGTGAATCATTGAGATGCATAAACATGCTGAACTTTTGTGCTTGTGAATGTTAGTATGCATACCGTATCTTCTAAAGCTTAGTTTAATGTGAATGTTGACTATCCTGTGAACCTTTACAATCTAGTAAGTATATTGTAGGCCTTTTATTTGACACCTCATTTTGCCGCGCTATGACTAGTGTGAGTGCCTGCATGCAGTACCGCATCCTCTAATTTGGTGGATGCTAAGCCGGCCAGAGAAGGAGCTATAACATTTTTCCAAGTTGAGAAAGGTTACTGATGATTAGCCATAAGCTGGAGGCATCTTTTTTTTTCGAATGGGCAATAATCTAGAGAGCTGGAGAGTGTCTCTAATGGGCTGCCTCTAGTACAAGGTCGTCCAGTATGAAACACAGGTAGCCGACTAGGTTGATACAAAAGCCTATCCATCTTAAAGACCATTTGTTTTAGTTTTTTGCGAGAAAAAACCCATATTTCATGAAGAGGGGCGATCCCAGAAAAACCATTCGTCCTCCTTGCCTCTAGTTACTGTAGCTCGCTGGACTCTCCCGCTTCCGTCTCCCCCCAATTCCCCCAGCTCCCCATCTTCCTCACTCGTACAGAAAACCACCGCTCACCTTTTTCCTCACTTGTACAGAAAACGTCTGCTCCTCTTCTTCCTCGCTCCTACAGAAAACCCCAACCATCCCTCTTCCCCACTCGCACTGCCACTAGGCTCGTCTCTCGCTACTCTACTCAAACCCATGAGCTTGGCGTGACACCCGCAAGGAAAATGGAGTCGGCTGGACCCAGCGCCAAGAATGTGAGGCTCTTGCCAGCGACGGCGCCGGTTGTAGATCCCGCACCCGACAGCGCGTGCAGAAGAGGCGATCCCTCCCACCCAGATTTGAGGAACCCGTAGAATCTACAGTGGACCGCATCAGCGATCTACCAGACGACATCCTTGGGAGGGTCATCTCCCTTCTCCCCACCAAGGATGGCTGCCGCACACAAGTCCTCGCATCTTAGTTGCGCACTCTCTGGCGCACCACGCCTCTTAATCTCGACTGCTGTCGGATATCTATCCTTCCTGAATTTGATCTCCTCAGAGCCATCGTCTCCTCCCACTAGGGCCCCGTTAAACGCCTCTGCATCCCGACACGCTACCTGCTGTCCATACCCTGCATGGTGGACGCCTGGCTGACATCCACTGAATTCGAAAAACTTCAGCAACTTGAGTTCTACCATTACTACAAAAAACATATGCCGCGATCCCAACTCCATGTATTTGTGCCCACAGCACCATTGTCTATCTCGTGGTTTTCCTCCTCTCTCCACACCCTCACTAATGCCTACTATGCAACTTTATTCTTGTAGACTCGTGTTAGGCCTCCAAGCGCAGAGTTTTGTAGGACAGTAGCAATTTTCCCTCAAGTAGATGCCCTAAGTTTTATCAATCCGTGGGAGGTGTAGGATGAAGATGGTCTCTCTCAAAAAACCCTGCAACCAAATACAAAAATCTCTTGTGTCCCCAACACACCTAATACAATGGAAAATTATATAGGTGCACTAGTTCGGCGAAGAGATGGTGATAAAAGTGTAATATTGATGGTAGAAATATATTTTTATAATCTAAATAAATAAAAACAGCAAGGTGGAAAATAGTAAATGGGCACAAAACGGTATTGCAATGCTTGAAAATGAGGCCTAGGGTCCGTATTTTCACTAGTGCAACCTCTCAACAATGCTAATATAATTGGATCATATAACCGTCCCTCAAAGTGCAACAAAGAATCACTCCAAACTGTCTAGCGGAGAACATAAGACGGAATTGTTTGTAGGGTACGAAAGCACCTCAAAGCTATTCTTTCCAATCAATCTATCCTAGAGTTCGTACTAATATAACACTAAGCTATTCTTTCTGATCAACCTAACCAAGGGTCGTACTAGAATAACACCAAAGCAAATTCAGATTCATAATATTCAATCCAACACTAAGAACTTCAAAGAGTGGCCCAAGATTTCTACCGAAGGAAAGTGAGGACGACGGAAGGCAAGAATAGGATGACGTCTCCCACCTCCCCACCGCCTCCCTAACCCTAGCCACCCACCATCACCGGCGATCTCCACACCACACCGTGGGTTTTGCCATCTGATCCGCTCATTCTCTCCGACGCTCTTTCTTCTCTCACTGCCTTATTCCCTTCCTCATGGCGGTCCATGCTGCAATCTCCCTGGACTTGGATTTCGCCCCGAGGATGAAGTTGGCTCATGAGATCCAACACACCTTCAACAGATCGATGCACCCCACGGCGGAGACGGGCCATTTCATAATGGTCGTCTCGTTTGCACGACATTATTTCCGCTTGGATGTGGATAACGTGGGACTTTCTCTTGAAGCGGCGATCAGAGGTTATTGTTCTCATCTCAAGGTATCTCCTCTCCACCATGGAGTTTTTTCGTTCAAAGTGTCATGCAAAGAAGTGGGGTTTTTCATTATGCATCATAGGAGTTTTGTTTGTGATCAGTTCAAGTGTTTCTTTCATCTTTGGGGTCATGGTGGCCCAGATTGGATGAAGGAGTTTAAACTTTGGCAATCTAAATGCCAACAAGAATGGACTTTGGTTAGTCCCTCTAAGAGGAGAGCTCGCCTTGGTTTGGAGGCCATGCAGCATGCTCCGGTCAAATCATCTCTCCGGGCTAGTTCTTCTAAATCTTTGCCTAGGAGACATGCTACGTTTGCTACGTTCATGCAATACCCGGCCCGTAGAGGTTATAGTTATGGCCCGTCCGATGATGAAGTGACCATGGTCAGGGAAGCTGGTTATCACGTCTCTTCTCACGAGGGTTCTGTGGTTTCTTCTCCGGTGATACCCTCGCCGCCGGCGAGGCCAGCTATTCAGTTTGGAATAGTTCCTACTTCTCCGGAGGGCTTATCTCCTGCTAGTTTAGACCCCGGATCTTCGGCTGGCCGGTTAGTTTTTGCTTTGGAAGGTTTGGATTCAGCTCTATCACCTCTGTCCCCCGCACCGGGCCACGTTTCCTCTTTGGGCTCAAGGACCCAGCCCATCTGTTTGTCCGACGATCAGAGCTGCAGCCCACCATCTCTGACAATTCAAGTTCCTTCGCCTAAAGATATTATCAGAGATTTGCACAGTTTTGACGATATGATTGAAGATATGGCTGCTAGTTATGGGGACTGTCAAAATTGCTTAGCCATGCGCCACACGTCAGAGACTTGAACCAACCCGGTCCAGTGTAGAAATTGTTTTAGATCGGGGCACATTAAAAAAAACTGCACCGTCCAACCTCCAGACTTGTCCGTCTGGGTGCCTAAAGTCCCGTCGCCAGGTTTTGGGAAGCGAGACCGCAAGGAGGACTCCCCTCTCTCCCCCGTCTCTCCAGTTTCCCGAGGACAAACGCCACCGCAGCCTGAGAAAACCCCAATCCCAGCCTCTCCACCACCTCCATCGCCGCCAATCTGCTCGGCCTTAGACAACCAAGCTTCCCCGAGCTCTTACCCTGCTTCTGCTCCGCAAGCATCAACGGCAGTGTACGCGATTGATCCACATTGCTTCATCCCAGTTGGGTTTGTCTTTGAGGATGGTGGAGAGGATCGGCTGCCCCGCACCTTCTACACGTCGGCCGTCCCACCACCCCGAGCGCATGAGCAGTACATGGTGGTGATTGTCGAGCCGATCCCACCCCCGGAGCTGGTTGGTATTCGTCATCAGCAGGTTCTGTATTTTCTAGTACAAACCATGCATGTTCCGGTTATTTCTGCACAAACTTGGTTTCAAGGGGTTGGATTGTTTGAGATGGAGGATCCGATGGTCCGTGGCTCTTTTCCTCTGCATCCACCATTCCCGTTAGGAGTTGATGAGGAGGGCAACGAGTTTTTTGTCTGTTTCATTCCACACAATCAGGGTGAGAGATTTCAGGCTATTCATGGTCACAGGACTATGATGGTTGATGTTCATTGGCATCCCGTTGGATTACCGGAACACCCAATGCATTGCGGATGTAGTTAGCACTTTTGGTCAGTTTGATTATTGGAATAGCAACGATTGGAGCAAGGTAAGATCTTTGGTCCGCGCCTCGTTCCTAGATAATGCTCTTGTCCCTCGCTCTGTCACATTCAGGGAGTTTGCGAATTGGGGAGATACTGTGGTTTCATGGTCGGCTGGCTGTTACTATTTTTCAGGAGAATTTGCTAGAGCTATGATCCCTGTTGATGAGGATCCAATGCCTCTTGATGGTAATCCTCATCCGATGCCTGGTGTCAACCCACCTCAGCTGTTTTGGGCCATGCCGCCTACCCTGCCCTAGGATGGAATGGTGTGCCGCCAGGATGCGGCAAATGGATGGGCTAACAATGCTGCTGATGGATGGGTTAACAATGTGAATCAAGATGTTGAATGGGCCCCCTGGGAGGAACAAGCCCATCCACCTCAGCAGCCAAATGAGGATGTTTAGCCTGCACAGGATCAAAACTCTATGATCTTGAACCCATCTTTGGATTCTACAGATGATATCGATATGGATAAGATACAACAGCCGCTGCATGCTCCAATCGTTCAGATGGATCCAATTCATTTGGGAATTGTCAGGGTTCTTTACGGACCAGTACTTCCTCCTATGATCTGGGAGAGATCTTTCAAATCTATGTTGCCTGAATTTGCCATTAAGAACATACCTGTTTGTTTGCCTGGATTCTCTCTGCCGCTGCTGAAAGTTAAGTTTGGGTCTATTGATCTCCATCAGAGGTTCTCGCTCATGGACAATCACAATGCTAGTTTGGGCTCTGGTTCTATTTCTTCAGTGGTAATCGAGGAATTGCCAGCAGAGGATACATTACCACCCAACTTTGCATTGCCACAGTCTCCTTCACCTCTGGTTTCTCAGGAGGATTTCCAGTTTTCTTCAGTCACTCCCACACTGTTGGGCAAGAGGCAACGACAGACTCGAGGTCCCAAGCGCTCTGCCATGCTCGTTGAACCAGACCTGGATTTCTCGACTCGAAGGTTGACTTGCAGTTGTGCTAAAACGACTGGCATGAAGCCAGTTTCTGCTATCCCTTTGAAATCTGCTCCTCTGCGTCACCCCAAGGCCAAGAAGCTCAAGCTTGATGAAGATTCTAGCCAGCAGCTCCCTCTTCTGCCTCCCACGCCTATCCCATCAATGCAGGCCATTGGAGAGGCACTGGGCATCGACCCATCAGAGTTATCGGTGGAGAAGCTTATGGCTCCTCCACGCTCTTCTGAAGATGATGATGTTTCACATGATGATTGAAGACCCAAGAAGCTTGGTGGAGAGTTGGGCACTTTTGTTCTCGTGTCCTTTTATTTTTAGTTTCTTCAGTTTGTCTGAATGTATGAACTGCTATGGCTCTGGCACTTTTGTATCTGTCCTAACAACACTTATGTCCATGTTGTTATGCAGTTGGACTCGCTTTTATCCCCCCGCACTTGTTTTCTATAGATAGTTCCTTGTTTCGTAACTTCCATGTGCTCTGTTGGAATGTGCGTGGGTTGAATTCTGAGGATAGGCAGCGTGATCTAAGGGCAAAGATTGAGGAGAGTTGTTGTTCCATAATTTGCTTGCAAGAAACTAAATGTGAGCACTTCGACATTCGAATGATTAGATCCTTTTGTCCAAGGAGGTTTGATCAATTTGCGTTCTCGCCATCCATTGGAGCCTCCGATGGGATCCTTGTCATTTGGAATTCGCCGGTCTTTGATGGCCAGCTCGTTGATGTTCAGCGCTTCAGGGCTGTGGTCTCATTCAAATCTCTGCATAACTCTGAACGATGGACCCTAGTCTCTGTGTATGGTCCATGTGAAGGCCAGCCTAGGGATGATTTTGTTAGTTGGTTATACCACCTAAACATCCCTCCTGATGAAAATTAGCTATTGCTGGGGGACTTTAATTTCATCGGATCCTTGGATAGAAATCTACCAGGTGGTGATGTTAATGATATTTTTCTATTTAATGAAATTATTGGTCACCTTGGTCTTTTGGAGCTGCCATTGAAAGGTAGAAGTTTCACCTGGTCTAATATGCAACAAAACCCTCTGTTAGTGCATCTTGATTGGTTTTTACCAAAGCAGATTGGATTTCTCATTATCCAAACACTGTAGTTCATCCCCTTGCCAAAACTGCCTCAGATCATGTGCCTTGCATGGTGTCCATTGACACGACCATTCCTGCAGCCAAGGTTTTTAGGTTTGAGAATTTCTGGGTTGATATGCCAGGATTTATGGAATGTGTAATGAAGTCTTGGAATTCACCCGTTTTTTCTGATCTTTCTGCTTCTGTTGTCCTCACTAGAAAGTTCAAGAGACTGAGATCTGATTTGAAAATATGTAGCAAGAAATTATCATACATCAAGAAACTCACAGTGGATTGTTCCAAGGTGATCCTCCATTTTGATCAGCTGGAAGAAGTCAGGCCTTTGACAAGGCCAGGGTTCAATTTTCGGAAAATTGTTAATATCCACTATGAGCATTTGCTAAAAATTCATTATATTTATTGGAAGCAGAGATGCACTATCCGGTACATTAAGATTGGTGAGGAAAACTCCAAATTATTCCATGCAATGGCTTCTGAGCGCATGAGGAAGGACTCAATCTCTAGTTTGAAAACAAATGACATGGCTGATCCAGTGTCTGATCATGCATAGATGGCGGGAATTCTTTGGGCCTCGTTTAAATCCAGAATGGGCCAGGCCCAAGGGATATTTATGGGCTTTGATATACACCAGTTAATTCAGCCAATCCCTGGTCTGGAGGACCTATCTTTGCCCTTTTCAGATGAGGAAATCGACTAGGTTTTGAAGGAGTTGCCTGTTGATCGAGCCCCTGGTCCTGATGGTTTAAATGGGATGTTTGTTAAGCGCTGGTGGCCCATAATTCAGAATGATTTTTTGAGGCTTATTAAGGATTTTTATGAGGGAAAGCTTTCGCTTGAAAATATCAATGGTTCTCTCATCACACTCATCCCTAAGATCATTTGTCCTGAAGGGCCAGATGATTTCAGGCCTATATCCCTCACCAACACTTGTTTAAAATTCTTAACTAAGTTGTTGGCCAATAGGTTGCAGAAAGTGATTCTTAAGTGTATTCACAAAAACCAGTATGGATTCCTCAAAGGTAAATCAATTCAGGACTGCCTGGCTTGGTCTTTTGAGTACATCCATCAGTGTAAACAATCCAATAGACCAATCATTATTCTCAAATTCGATTTTGCCAAGGTTTTTGATACTGTTGAGCATGAGGTCATTCTTCAGATGTTGAAGCATAAAGGGTTTGAGGATAAATAGTTGAGTTGTGTTTAGCAAATTCTTTCCACAGGTTCTTCATCTGTTTTGTTAAATGGAATTCCTGGGAAACAATTCAAATGCAAATGTGGAGTCAGACAGGGTGATCCTCATTTCCCATTGTTGTTTGTCATTGCAGCTGATCTTCTGCTGTTATTGGTTAACCAAATGTTCGCACATGGAGCTTTATCCCTGCCTATTCCATCTCATGATGCAGATTTTCCCATCATCCAATATGCAGATGATACTATTATCTTTCATGCCGCTAAGGATGAGTAGCTTGTTGCACTTAAAAACATGTTGCATACCTTCCAACAATCCACTGGTTTAAAGGTGAACTTTTCAAAATCATCAATGATTCCTTTGAACATAGAGGAAAGTGAAGCTGTCAGGCTGGCTGCTATTCTTGGTTGTAGAATTGGACAGCTACCATTCACCTACCTTGGTTTGCCCTTGGGAACTACTAGGCCCAAGATCATTGATCTCATGCCTCTGGTTGATAGTCTTGAGAGGAGATTAACAGCTAGCTCTTCAATGTTGAATCAAGGCTCTCGGTTGCAATTGCTTACATCTGTTTTGACCTCTATGCCTATATACTTTTTGTGTAGCTTGAACATCCCACCTGGGATCATTAAGCAGTTGGATTGAATCTTCAGACAGTGTCTCTGGAGGGGTAACAGTGATGCTCCAAAGCAATCCCTGGTTGCATGGGACCTGGTCTGTAACCCAAAAGACAAAGGTGGTTTAGGGGTCATTAATCTCAACATCCAGACAAAGGCCTACTCATCAAGCATCTCCACAAATTTTATAACAAGGTTGACATTCCTTGGGTGGCCTTGATTTGGAACAACTACTATGATCATGGTGTCCCTCGTGCCACAGCACAAGCTGGATCGTTCTGGTGGAGAGATGTGCTAAAACTTCATGAGGCTTATACTGCCATTGCCTCAGTACATGTCAACATGGGTGACACAGCTTTCTTTTAGACTGATTCTTGGCATATTGGGGGCTCTCCTAGACCTCTATGTTGGAGACTGCCTCGGTTATTCTCTTTTGTCAACAATGATAAGATATCAGTTCAGGAATTCCTTCAGTCTCATGATCTATTCTCCATGTTTTATCTGCCCCTTTCCCATGAGGCTGCCTCTGAGCTACGTGTGCTGGAAGGATGGATCATGCAGTTAAACAGGGACCCCACCATCCCTGATGTTTGGATATGGCCTGGTAAATCTAGGGGTTATTCTGCCAAAAGCTTTTATATCATAATGCACTCTCATTTGCCCACTATACAACCTTGCAAATGGTTGTGGCAGAGTAGGTGCACTATGAAGATCAAGGTTTTTGGATGGTTGCTTTTTTTCGACAGACTCAACACAAAGGATATGTTGGTTAGAAGACATTGGAGATCAAGTCAGGATGATAATCTTTTTCTCATGTGTAATGAATATGTGTATGAGGACAGAATCCATCTGTTCTTCAATTGCAAGTTCAGCACCAGAGTATGGAATTACTTGGGCATTGATTGGACTGGTGGCTCTGATATTGAACGGTGTATCATCCATGCTAGGAACAGCTTCAGACTTCCTTTCTTCTTTGAATTATGCTAACAGCTGCATGGAATATATGGATTCTCAGAAATGGCAAAACCTTCAGAGCTGAGAGAGCCACATTCATTTCAAGGAAATGTAAATTCATCCATGATATCTCACTCCTAGGTTATAGGGTGAAAGACAAAATCAAACCTCAACTATTGGCTTGGATTGATTCTCTGTTGTAAAGGAGGTAGGCTTAGTTAGGCATAGATAGGTCTTCGTTCCTAGCTTTTGTATATAGTTTCCTATTTTTGTACAGTGCTCTTTTTATTCAATAAAGGGCTGTGGGGCTTTTGCCTCACAGTAAATATTCAAAAAAAAGATTTCTACCGGAGAAACAAAGACAAGAACATGCATCAAACCCTATGCATAGATTACCCCAGTATCACCTCGGGAATCCGCGAGTTGAGTGCCAAAACATATATCAAGTGAATCAGTATGATACCCCATTGTCACCACGAGTATTCAATTGCAAGACATATATCAAGTGTTCTCAAATCCATAAAAGTATTCAATCCGATAACAACGAAATCTCAAAGGGAAAAACTCAATTCATCACAACAAGATAGAGAGGGGAAAACACCATATGATCCAACTATATTAACAAAGCCTGTGATACATAAAGATCGTGACATCTCAAGAACATGAGATAGAGAGAGAGAGATTAAAGGCATAGCTACTGGTACAAACCCTCAGCCCCGAGGGTGGAATACTCCCTCCTCATCATGGTGGCCGCCGGGATGATGAAGATGGCCACCAGAGATGATTCCCCCCTCCGGCAGGGTGCCGGAACGGGGTCCAGATTGGTTTTTGGTGGCTACAGAGCCTTGTGGCGGCGGAACTTCTGATCTAGGGTAACCCCGAGGGTTTTCAGAATATTTGGGAATTTATAGGGTAAAGAGGGGTGTCGGCGTCCTGGGAACGGGGGTACCCAGACTTGCCTGCCTACAGCCCACGGCGTGGCTCCACCAACGGCCCGGTACGGCCCAGCTTCAACAACAACTGCTCAAGACCCTCGCGAGGGGCAAAGCCTCGCGGGGCGGACGACACCGAGACCTCCCTGGGGGCGGCCTCGCTAGGCTAGCTCCCGAGGAGCGGTGATATCAATGTAGTGGGCACCTCATGAGGTTCACGTGACGTGAGCCATGACGACCAAGGCCAGGCGGGTGGCACCGGGCACAGAGTGCTAGTTTCCCTTTTGGTGCTAAAGAGGCAGGCACATGCTAGGAGTCCCAAGGCATCAGGCAAAGGTTACCATATCGTTGCAACTAGACCAAGACCAACAGGATGGCATGATGGAGGTCATCGCGGAGCCCACAGCTGCATCACCACCAGAGCCTTTGGCAGGCGAAGACCACCTTTTGTTAGGATAGATCGTACTAGTTGTCTCCCTTCAAAACTGGCCATTGTGGGATCCCCTCCTTCCTAACAATTGGGAAGAGGACCAGGGCCTCTATAAATAGGACTAGCCACCACCGTAGAAGAGGACGGATTATTGAGACCACCCTCATACGCACCAGATCACCGAGATCAAGAACACCTCTCCTCAGGAGGCTGTTCATACCTTGTACCTGTTCATCCTCAGCCTACAAGGCAATCCACCACACCACACTGGAGTAGGGTATTACACCACAACGGTGGCCCGAACCAGTATAAACCCTCGCGTCTCTTGTTCCTTGGATTTGACGAGCTAGGCCTTGAGATCGTTGTGCGAGCGAGCCAGCGGGAGAGAGTCCTTCATGCGCACCCCAGAGTTCGAACCTCAAGGGTATGTCGGGACCTAGAATCCGACATTTGGCGCGCCAGGTAGGGGTGCGCCATAGCTTTCCCTTCATCAATCCATGTTCCACCGCTCTGCCAGTTTCATGGCTGATGCTCGTCGAGCCCGCGTCGAGTGCTGAGCCGCTCTCAACACCCGCGTCGCTTAGACGGTGTCCACTGGCGGGCCTCCCCGTCGCTCTCCATCACCTACTGCCAACGCCGCCACCGGACCGCCGAGAAAGGAGCAGCAGGCATTATCGCTGCACCCCTCCGTGCGGCGGGATGGACACACCGCCACCCCTTCGCTGACTCCGGCCAGCTCGTCGTCCCACGCTCGTCGCGCGCCCACACAGGCCACGCTGTAAGGTAACGCGGCAGAAAACAAAAAAAATCGACATACGCACCAGCCCAGGACCACTATGGGGACTGCATACATGGTTTGATCTTTTTTGTTACCGACTCGTAGCGCAGCGGGAAGTAGAGTCGATGGCGATCGGCGGTGCAGATCCCCGCAGCTAGGATTTACAACCTCCCAACCACGAGGATGTATACCCTCATCTGCTCCTCAGACAGCCCTCCGGGAGGCGGCCGAACAGCCCCTCCGGATGGTGTCATGGACAGCCCTTCGGGAGGACCTTCGAAACTCGTACGGTCACTCGGACAGCCCTTCGGGAGGACCTTCGAAACTCGGACGGTCACACGGACAGCCCTTCGGGAGGCACTCATGAACTAAGACTGAAACTACGATCTCTCTACAGAGTTGCATACATACGGTGTCATCTATCCGGCAGGGCTTCGCCGTCCAGAAGTAGTTCCTGCCGGAACCCAGACAGCCTAACGGCTCTACGAAACTCTTTTCGTGGGAGGGAGAGAAGAAGCCAGATAATGCATGGCATGTGTATGAGAGCAAGGGATGATCCTTTAGGCAGCCCCTCCACCCCTATTTATAGGCCAAGCCAAGGTGGCTTCTCCAAGAAGCCAAGGGGGGAAATACCAAAAAAGCCCTCAAGGTGGCTTCTCCAAGAAGCCAAGCAAAAAAGCACTTTCACTATTCATGACGACATTTTTCAGCGTTCGTTCGAACTGAAAATATTTATGTGGGCTCAGAACATTTCCAGTACCCACTAAAATAATTTTCAACGCATTCCGAAACAATTTAGGTTTAGTGATTTTCATCTGCGAAAAGCAAACAAGAATGTGTTTTCACTATCCATGAAGACAATTTTTCGCGTCCATTAAATCCGAAAATATTTCTGTGGGTCTTAGAATAATTCCAGTACCCACTAAAATGATTTTGGATTCGTTCTGAAACAATTTCATATTAGTGAATTTCATCTGCGAAAAACAACCAAAGTGGTACCGACAGCTTCGAAACATTTTCGGTTTTTATTTCTGAAAATTCCAAAAACTTTCCAGAATGATTCTGGCACTCTCCAAGAATTATCTGTCATGTGCCGAAACCATTTTGACTTAATGGCATACCCTGAAACAACTTTTTTGGTTTCAACCGAACTCATCCGGTGACTCTCTTTTCAGAACTTTTCTGATGTCTCCGAAAAACCTTTTACGAAAACTTTCTCTCAGACTCCCTGTCTAGTATTCAGCAGATAGATGACCCTTAAGCATGTGAACCTATAGGTTCGGTGAAGTATAAACATTACTTGGAACCTCTTCCGATCAATGATCAACATCGGAGCCGTGGACACCCATATTGACCCCTATACCCACACGAATGAATATTTGAGTGAACCCCCAATTGCCGTGAGCTATTCCTGTTGCTTCGTGATATGTCACAAAGACCCAAGGTGAGATTTATTGCATTCCTGTGGATCAACAATTTTTCCACCATGCAAGTTACCTCGTTACCGGTTTTGTTCTCTTTTCTCATTTCCGTGTTCCGGCATCCCTGTGATCAAATCACACTGTGTCTGGCCAGACGATGATGGATACCGTAACACCGAGAGGGCCCGAGAATATCTCTCCATAGTCGGAGGAGCAAATCCCAATCTTGAGCTATCAAGTTACTTGACATACTTTTCCATGAACCCGTAAGCCGCCGTAATAGGCACCCATTTACAGATGACGTTTAACAAACCCCAAAGTTCATGAAGCAAGCATGAAGAAACTCGATACTCTCATGGTCTAAGGAATCATGCAAACGTTAACCATCTCTGTGTTATGTACCATTAACTTGTGACGAATGAATCTCATAGCATAACATCAATCCGGGTCGATTCAACAGAAATGTTCTCTTAGAAATTGTGCCCTCAAAGTTGCTGGCATTGACATGCCCATGATCAGGAAAACAGAACCATCATGCAGTACTTGAGCTAGTCTTACAGGCCAGACTAAGAACACTTCTTACCGTTTATTATTCCACACGTGCATATGAGTCTTCCTCCGAGCCTCGTGTTATTGCAGACTCGAGAACTATAGCAGTTATAGCATGGAACATAAACATAATTATGAACTTGGAGATAAATAATATCATTTATTATTGCCTCTAGGGCATATCTCCTACAGACACCCACTTGCACTAGAGTCAATATCTAGTCAGTGCTAATGCACTTTACACCTATGGCATACTGGTGTAGAAAATGCTTCGCTTGTGGTATAGCCTGATGTCCAACGGATCTGACGACCTCAGCTCCGTGTGTATCTTTGCATATCCACATGTTTTCACGCTTTCACAAAATTCATAATTTGTGTGGACTTGGCTTTTATGTATGTGAATCACAGGTCGAACCTGGATTCCTCAGACTGAGTTATGGAGAAACCACCTGCAGTAGTGTCCCATTGAAAAAAGCCATCTTGGAACCATACTAAATACACAAATGAACTATACGATTCAACATCTTGTTTGTCGCTTCTAAAGCATCGACGTACTTAGTCATTTGTTATATAATTCGCCACAGTATCCTGTTGGGAATAATTGCCAACTACCGTGCCACCATATTGTGTATTACACAAAACCCTTAACTTAAATTGAAAATCGCATAGAGAAAAGATGGAGACTGTATCGATGTAATATTTTCTTATTTAACTCTTCATGATCTCCGCTATGAAAATATATCATCGATGCTTACTCTAGTACTCAATGAAATCTTTCACTCGTTGTCCCACGATCAAGACTTTGATCACTTTAGTATCCATACTGCAACACCTTGGGAGTATCGGACATATCTGGTTGTTTTACATGCCATGGAATACATGATTAATCCAAACACAAAAGTGTGTGGAATCTGCATCATGTATTTTGCTCATTAATGTTTTGGGACACTGAGTCTTGCAAAAAACTCTTCCATTTGAGTCCGGCAAGAATCACTCCTTGGAGGTTTTAAATGCTAAAAGTTTTTAGCACCTTGTCAATATGTATTCATTGCTTAGCCCTATTAGGTAAATCTATCTCCATAGATCAATATGCCTAATATTGAGGCTATTTAGCCTAAGCACTTCATCAAAAAACTATTTTCAAATGAAGTCCTAATTCGTGTCAAGAAATTTATTTCCAATTAACAATGTGTCAAGCACACAAGGTTTTTAGAAATATTATTACGCTTCCACTTACTTTCTTGAATTACAAGCATCTTTGTTACCCATTGATGAAGTCAAAACCCTTTGACCATTTCATCAAAGCACGAAGATTCCAACTCCATTTTGCTCTCTTCTGTCCGTCGCTGGAACTCTGAAGTTTGCACCCTTACTAGCATCCTCTGGATAGACAAAATGCCTTGGACTGTAACACATGCAAGTCCTTGGTTTCATTTCCATCAGATGGAAATCCTATTGTCATCCATGTTTCATATCTCATGATTGAAATATGTATTAATTGCTAGTTCAACCCGAACCGACTTTAAGCATCGCTACGATGAAAACAACCTCATCATAGTCAACTCTTGAACTTGTTATTTCAACAAGTCGAGCTTTATGGATAAAACGTTTTTATCCGTATCAGTTTTAAGTTCCATAAATATTCGTTAGACTCTAAGTCTTCCGAAAGGTGTATCAAGGTTTTAATCTTGAATCACTTATATGGAAACTAACTCGGGTTGTATTGGCATTTAGCCAATTCCGGAGTCAGGGCCCATCAACGCTTCCTTGTGTATCGTAGTTATAATGTTGTCTAACAACAATATATCATTCGCGCACCTGAGAGGTTTGCACGACCCTTGCCTACGTGGTTCAGCTACAAGTTCGACCGAAGTTCATACATTTTATTGTAGAGACTTGCGTATCAGTCGCAGTAGGAAACTCTGGAATTACTTCCAAGGTCTCTTTCCTTTGTTCTAATGACGAAGATACTGTTTATCTTGTCGAGTTGCACTATTCTCCCACTCACCTTTTTGAAAGAACCATTCTTTTTAAAAGCACACCGCTTCGCGGCAAAACTATTTGCCTCGGTATAGTGAGGGAGGAATACCCAACATTTTGGTATAACCTACAAAGTAGCACTTTCTGATTTGGAATAGGTTTGTAACCTTTTACACAAGCCCCATATTCCAAATGTTAAGAAAAGATATAACATGGTTGGGCGTACGATACCATGGCTTCATTTCAACAGACCCGATGTAGCTCTTTTCAGTGTAAAAGCCGTAGTCTCTAAAGCATCACTTTAAAAGGGATAATGCAAAATTTATTTATGTCATCTTTGACCTTACCATGTCATAAATGGTTAGATTACATCTCCATGGACTTTCCACTTGCAGTGGTGTTCCGGGAGGTGCAAGTTATGAAACCCCTTTTACAACTCATCAGACATTCACTAAACATGCAACTCAAATATTCCTTTGTGCAATCAAATTGCAAAAACATAATTTTCTTGTTACAATAACTTCTACTTCATTTTTGAAACCTTTCGAATGATTTCAAAAGATCCATACTTACGTCTCATCAAGTAAATATCCATATATATACTTGAGTCATTTCTGAAGATAAATAAATCCACCACTAACAACACTTATCGGACTACAACATCAAATGTATGATCACTAATAAGTTTGTTGTTCGTTCCTTATGGCCTGTGAACGGTATTTTAGTCACTTCACTTTTTGGAGGAAGGTTACAAGTGTCAGATGATTCAAAATCAAAAATACTTAAAAATCCATCATAATGGAATTTTCCATGCGGGTTTCTCCAATGTGACCAAATGTAGTGCCACACTTGTGTGGTATTCTTTTAGTCTTGCGACAGTTAGCGTCAGTGTTATGGATGTATCATATTACCATCAATATTCAAAACATACATCCCATCTTGGATGGAAGCGTGGCCCTTCATGTTATTCATAATACTTAACAACAATTGTTGTTTTTATGAACAACTATTTTGCAACAAACATTGTGCAATGGGCTAGAGTGTATGAAACTCTAAAATGAATTATGAAAGTAAACCCAGAGGTATGGTATTATTATCAATATTCATAACATACATCTCATTCAAAATGAAAGTATGGCCCTTGTGTTATTCATAACATCGAACATAAAAACTTCTCTTATGAACAACCTTCTTGCAAGATACCTTATGCAATGGGCTAGAGTTTCTAAAACTCTAAATGAATTATGAAAATAAATACAGACGCCAATACACCGATGGAAGGTATAGTAACATTTACTATGTTCCTTGTGTATACCTAAACCTCATTTCTGGCTAGTCTTTTAGGCCATCGTAGCTCTTACATTGATTCACAACAGAATGCAATCGAGCGGGTATCTTTGTGATTTACTCACAATACCCAAGAATTAGTGATTAACATATTTAACCATAATTCCCAATAACTATATCTTTGACCAGCCTACTATACATCAAAAACTTGTATGAAATTCATACATGAGCTGGATATTCTAGTCATCTTTCTTTCTGCCTTTATACTTCTAACAGTTTTGTCGGCGTTCTGGGAACGGGGGTCCCTGACTTGCTCGCTGCGGCTGCGGGCGTGGCTCAAGTGGGGCCCAAAGACGGCCCATCTTCATCAGCTCAAGCTCAAGACCCTCGCGAGGGGCCAAGCCTCGCGGGGCGGACGACAGGAAGCTTCCTCAGAGGCAGCCTCGTCAGGCAGGCTCGCGAGGAGGCGGAGAGATCAAGGCAGGGGTACCTCGCAAGGAGCCCGTGACGCAAGCCATGACGATCTAGACCAGGAGGGCGCCAGGCGGGCGCTGGCCTGTGCAGAGTCCTTGTTTCCCTTTCGGTGCAAAGGGGGCAAGCACAGGCCAAGGCATCAGGCAAAGGTTACCATTCCGGTGCAACAAGACCAAGACCAATAGAGCGGCAGGACGGAGGTCACTGTGGAGCCCAAGACGGCGTCATCACCAGTGCTTTTGGCAGCTGAAGACCACCTTTGGTCAGGATAACTTGTACTAGATGTTCCCCTTCAAAATGGCCAAGTGTTGGCGCCCTTCCCGCTCATTATTTGGGGAGAGGCCCAGGGCCTCTATAAATAGAGCTAGCCACCACAGAGTAGAGGCATCTAGTCGTAGGCAGGGAATCAGGTAGAGAGACCAAGTAGAACACACCGCACCAGCTCAAGAACACCCCTCGCAAGGCTGTTCTTCCCCTGTACTGTTCATCATCAGCCCCTGAGGCAATCCACCACACCACACACGGGAGTAGGGTATTACACCACAACGGTGGCCCGAACCAGTGTAAATCCCGTGTCTCGTGTGTTGTTCATCGTTTCCAGCTTAGATCACGCGAGAAGATCGGACGTAGATCGGTAGGGGAGAGATCTCCGTCTGCACCCCAGTGTTTGAACCTCAAGGGTCTGCCGGAACCCGAAATCCGACATTTGGCGCGCCAGGTAGGGGTGCGCCGGAATCCTTCTTCCTCCACATCCCGTTCCGCCGCCTTGCCGTTCAGATGTCAAGCGACCCGGTTGCCAACGCTGACCGCTGGGCGGCGTGGTCCACCCACGCCGTATCACCGGTTCGGGGCGACCTCAACCTTGCTCCTCAGGCAGCCCGCGCTCCGCAGGGCGCTGCGGGGCGCGGGCGACACAGCCAGACGCCGCCTGCCCTCACACCACGGCAGGTGCGGGCCGCAGCAAGGGCCTCAAACCATGCCGCGGCCACAACGTTGTACAACCGACGGGAGCAGGCGAACTCCAGGGCTGCACTCACGGTGGCCCGAGAGCTGCTACCGTGCCGGTTGCTGGAGGGCGGCCGTGACGTGTTGTTGGAGCGAGTGGTCGAGCTCCTGGCCACCGCCGCCACAGGAGCACCTCCTTTCTGCGTCCAGCTGCCGCCCCAGATCCAGGGCAGGCCGTGTGGCGGCATTATGCATGCTCACGCAACTTCAAGCGGGCTCCCAGGCCAGTCCAGCGCCAACACCTCCGTCAGCACAGGGCGACAAGTCACGCCGACCCCTCCTCAGGCCAGCGAAGGGGTGCACGCCGCGGCCTTCTGCTCCGGCGGACCGCCGCGCCATCACCTCCAAGACGGCGCTCCAAGCCAGACTGCGTGGCATGCGGGGCGCTACGGCGAGGTCCACGAGGTGGTAGCCCCAGAAGCTTATGTGCCCCGCATGGTGGATCAGGGGCGCGCACAGGAAGAAGATCACGGCTCATTCCTTGGGCCAGGATGGGACGAGGAGGCGCCAGAAGCCGAGCTCTTTCAGGAACCCCAAGAAAGCCTCGACAACCGCACCGGCATCAGCAACTATCGGGCACTACTCATCCCTCTGGAGCAAGCTTATGCTAACCATGGGTCGCAGGAGGTACAGGTCGCCGCAGCAGATGGCTGCCCCAGTGCTGCAGCCTCCTATCCCTCAGGAGGAGGGCATAGGGGGCTGCAGGAGAGGGGCCGAGATCCGGGTTCGCCCCCGTGGCGATCGAAGCAAGGCGCTCTCATGAGGTAGGCCCTCTGCCGGGGAGGTGCCCCAGGGCCTGCCCCTGCAGAGGACCCAGAGTCGCTTGGGAACTGGCTGGCACCGCTCTACCCCATTGGCGTCGTCCTTGGTTTCCGGTCGCCGTCAATGGCGGCAGAGTGAGGCGCAAGGTGGAGCCCTTATCTGGCGATATGAAGCAAGGCCGGTACCTGTGAAGAAGGCCCAGTGCCTGTGAAGCTCGCCGCCCCGTGACACTCTCACGTAATAATGAGTGGGGCTGTACACGCCCCGGAGTCTCCGGAGAGCCGCCCTCAGGCCTCGGGGGCTCCTGCCCATGCCCAGTGGCAGCACTTAGTTCCGCGCTGGTGAGAAGACGTCGAAGACTAGACTAGGTGCCGGAGACGGCTTTTTGCTTTTTGCTTCTTCCTTGTTGACAAGTTTCTTCGGTTTAGGATTTAAGTTGGATTTGAGTTCGAGACTTGCGTGTGTTTGGGGAAGGGGTGTTTAGTCTCGTTCGAGCAATCTCTCATGTTCTGGCTTTGGCTTTACGTCCAAAGTCAACATCGGCTGCCCCCCTCTCACGAGCCCCTCGTGAGCCGGGCCGGGCCGGGCACGCACCGTCGTCGCCACGCCCTCTCCGGAGGTTCTCATCGCGAGATCAACAAGTTAATCAGAAGGCACCCGAGGCGCAGTGGCCCTCCGCTACCCGCTCAGAACTCGTCGGGGTCGAAAGGATAAACAACAGTGACATGTGGTTAGTCGGACAAATCACTCATCGCGTCTTCTGGGGCATCCTCGGAATCGTCGCTGGCATCGCTGACGTCGTCGCCGCTGCCACCAGCATCTCCGTCAGCACCAGGCGCGTCCACAATGCCGCCTTCATCGGCGGCCACGACCACGCCGTCATCATCAGACGTGAAGGCCCTGACGAGGGCATCCACATTGCTCTCCACCCATTGCGCCAGGTCACCCCGGGCGGCTATGGGCACGGGCGCGGTGGCAGCGTTGAAATCGAAGTGGGGGTCCATGCCCTGCAAATAGCTGAAGACGCGGGAGAAGGCACGCCCGAACAAGGCTCGGCTCCTTTCATCAACAAGCCAACAGGACCTCTCGGAGCGGTTCTCCAGAAGCGTCACCACCCTGGTGAAAAACTGAAGGTTGCCGGCGTAGTTGGCCTCATGCGGCTCCTCAGCGGCAGCCTCGCAAATGTTGCCCAAAGCAGAGTTGGCTCTCCCTGCTGCTCAAGCATGGAAGCATGCTCATGCTCCAACCCTCCGCTCACGTATCTCGTCCTCGTTCCGCTGCGTGATGGCCTCGGCGTCATCAACCCTCTGTTGGAGAAGAATCAGCTCAGCCCGGGAAGAGGCCAGCTCCGCCTGTGTTGCGCCAAGGGCGGCTGCGGATGAGTCCGCCCTCCACGTCACTTCATCCAGTTTGGCCTTGAGGGCCGTTGTCCTGCCCTCAACCTCGATCCCGATCAGCCCCAACCTTGCTTCTGTTCAAGGCCAAGGCCGAAGGAAGCGAGCTTCGCCCAGGGCGGTCGACCTCTTCCCGACCTGGCTTCACGCCATGGCGACATCGTCCTCCGCCTGGGCCACCAGGTGCTCCCTCGTCTCCAACCGTTCAAGGTCAAGGTTGCGCTCGGCGGCCTCCAGTGCCAGCGCCTCCTCGCGCTTCTGAATCTCCGCCCGGTCAGCGGCGGCCCCCTGCATCGACTCAAGGGCCGCCTGGCGCAGTTCCACTTGCTGCTCCAAGGATTTGCTCCAGGCTCAGAGCTCCCATGCGCACTCCTCTGCATCCTTGCGCCGTCAGTCTGCTTCCCGAGCCTCCTCGACGGCCTGGGAGCAGGCCTCCCGCGAGGCCTCCAGCGACGCTTCAGCCTTCGCGTTGTCGAATCACGTTGATGACGCGCGAGGGTGATGGCTACCTTCAGCTTGCGCCTCTCCTCAGCAAGGCGCAAACCTTCGGCCTCGAGGCGCGCATCCTCGGCAGCAAGCTCTGCCCCAATCTGCCTCACCGCATCCGCTGCCCCCTGGAGGAACTCTTCACGAAGGGCGCGACGCTCCCGAGCGCGCCTGAGCACGTCTTCCGCATTACCCTCTTCCACCGGAGTATGCGGAGGGCCCCGAGGCGGCACGCCCCCTCCCAGCACAGGGCTGGGGGCTGGCGCCCCAGCCGTCGCCAGATGGACCCCTCCGAGGATCCAGCTTGGCGTCTGTCCACCCACGGAGGAGGAGCCAAAGACAGCCTTCAACCATTCACCATCTATGATCAGAGGAGGAACACGGAGGAAGCTGGATGAGCCCTAGGAGGACTCGTGAAGAAAGGACAGCGGGTGCGCAGGCACGAGGTGCCCTATGGAATGAACCACTCCACCAACCGGTCCAGCAGCGGGGGTGCCGCCCCAGCTCGGTGAGTCCGGAGCCAGCGGAGAAGACGAAGCTTTGGAGGCTGGCTCCCGAGCCGACTCGGCGAATTTGGCAGGCAGGGCCTGAAAGGCCACAGTCAGTCGCAAGGATAGCAAAGTAAATGAGCAGAGAAAGGAGAAGACTTACTCCTCCATGGCGAAGTACTTCCTGTGCTACAACAAGCGGCAAGGGCGGTCGCCACCCAAGGCATCCTTCCTCTTGTGGAGGGCTTCGAAGTCTATGCGGGACCGACCTAAGCGCGCGGCACAGGGGTCGGCCCGTGGCGCGGAAGGAGCGTCAAGATGATCAAGACCGGAGGAGTTCGCCTGGGACGCCAGCGTCAGCCATGAGGAACGGCTGGGGCCTCGGGAGCCCCAGCCTCAACAGCCGTAGGCCGCAACTCCGCGCCTGCCGCCACTTCAGGGCGGGCCTCGGGAGGCGCCGCCTTCAAGCCTTCTTGTAGCATCGACACCTCAACGTCAGTCACCTCAGCTCCCGCCGGTTCTTGTCTCCCCGCTCTATCGCCCGAGGAGGGATCACTGTGGGCGACAGAGGGAGCAACCAGGGCGGCTGGGTTCTCGCGGGGCCCCGTGAGGCCAGCCGGGCGCAGCCCCCACTCGTCGAAGCTGGGAATCTGCCTCACACAATCGGCCCTGCCGGAGCAAAGATACAAGAGGACACCACCACTTCGTAAGCTGCCTGGGGAAGGATCGCCAGTCAAGACCGTGAGCACCGTCCGCAGCACTTCAGGCGCCAAGTCCTCCTCCTGAAGCCGCATGCGGTCTCTATGCCCCGCAAAGTCCCACATCCGGCGAGAGTGGCGCTGAAGGGGAGCAATGCTTCATTGGAGGAACTCCCTCACCACCTTGGGCGCTGTCACATTGAGCGCCCTCAAACTCTGGAAGCGGCGCCAAACGAAGGCGAGTCGGGGGCTCGCGAGCACCTCATGGTCCCAACCCTAGTGGGGAACGGCAGGCGAGGTCAGGTGCGAGAGCAGAGGGTTGGGCACTCCGACGTCCACATACAGCCACCGCTCTCTGAACCTGGCCTGAGGAAGAGGAAGGCCGAAGTCGATCCCTGAAGCGGCCGTCCCTGGCACGGCGAAGAAGCTCACACACCCTGAGCGCTAAGTGGGGTCGCTCAGGCGCAGAGAAAAGAAGTGGCGCAGCAGGGCAACGGAAGGAGGAATGCCTATCATCGCCTCGCAAACAAAAGTAAAGATAGCCAGAAGGGTAATGGACCCCGGCCCGAGGTGCATCATGCGGATCTGATAATGGGAAAGCACCGCATTGAAGAAGGCGGAAAAGGGGGGAACCAGACCCGCCCATAGGGCATCGGCGAAGAATCGGACCTCCGTGGCAATCCTGACAAGGGAAGCATGGGATGCAGGCAAAATTGAGGTCCTACCGCACTCATTGAAGATAGTGGCGAGGGCGGAGCGGACCTTGTCCAAAGCTTCTAGATTGAATATGATCGACCGATCGACGGCGGGAGCCACCGCCGGAGGTGAGCAGGGCGAAGGCACGGGCTTCTTCCCCTTCTTCGTCGGCGCCATGTCAACGGAAAGAGGGAGGAGCTCGAGCCAGATTGGCGGCGGACGTTGGAGCTCAAGGAAGGAGGAAAGATAGGAGGCGAGCGAGCATCGGGGATGAGGAAAAACTGTGTGCAACTACGAGTCCGCGTTGCCGGGCGCATAACAAGGCATCATGGGGAAGCGCAGACGCCCATGTCCAATCAACCGCCATGCGGCGCCCGAGGCCACAGGCTTTTGGGGCCCGCGGTGCTTCACGCTTAACCCTTCGCTTCTCTGCTAGGCCAAGCTCGGGCGCGCCTTGGGCCAGGGGGCTACTGTCGGCGTTCTGGGAACGGGGGTCCCCAGACTTGCCTGCCTGCGGCCTGCGGCGTGGCTCAAGTGGGGGCCCAGCGCGGCCCATCTTCATCAGCTCAAGCTCAAGACCCTCGCGAGCGGCCAAGCCTCACGGGGCGGACGACAGGAAGCTTCTTCAGAGGCAGCCTTATCAGGCAGGCTCGCGAGGAGGCGGAGAGATCAAGCCAGGTGTACCTCGCGAGGAGCCCGTGACGCAAGCCATGACGATCGAGACCAGGCGGGCGCCAGGCGGGCGCCGGCCTGCGCAGAGTCCTTGTTTCCCTTTCGGTGCAAAGGGGGCAAGCACAGGCCAAGGCATCAGGCAAAGGTTACCATTCCGATGCAACAATACCAAGACCAACAGTGCGGCAGGACGGAGGTCACCGTGGAGCCCAAGACGCGTCATCACCAGTGCTTTTGGCAGCCGAAGACCACCTTTGGTCAGGATAACTTGTACTAGATGATCCCCTTCAAAATGGCCAAGTGTTGGCGCCCTTCCCGCTCATTATTTGGGGAGAGGCCCAGGGCCTCTATAAATAGAGCTAGCCACCACAGAGTAGAGGCATCTAGTCGCAGGCAAGGAATCAGGTAGAGAGACCAAGTAGAACACACCGCACCAGCTCAAGAACACCCCTCGCGAGGCTGTTCTTCCCCTGTACTCTTCATCATCAGCCCCTGAGGCAATCCACCACACCACACACTGGAGTAGGGTATTACACCACAACGGTGGCCCAAACCAGTATAAATCCCGTGTCACGTGTGTTGTTCATCGTTTCCAGCTTAGATCACGCGAGAAGATCGGACGTAGATTGGTAGGGGAGAGATCTCCACGCGCACCCGAGTGTTCGAACCTCAACGATCTGCCAGAACCCGAAATCCGACAAGTTTAACTTTTAGTATTTCTCCTACCCGCAAAAGAAGCACCCAACTTAAGAGTGGCGTTAGCCCCAGGCTTCCTAGGCGCGTAATTCATACTAACACCCTTTGGACACTTCCTTTCTCTTTAAGTTGTTGTTTTATTCACCTTTCATTATATGACAGGCGTTCTTCTGGATCCCTTTCCCAACCGTCAAATGCATAGTAAACACTTTTACTAATACTTGCAAACAAACATTGCTTTGTTTGTATCTGAAAATAATTTTTAGTTCCATGAATATCATATAACTATCCCAACTTTTGAAGTTTGGGTTTCATGGAAGCAAACAAATTCCACTTGACCATAAAATAATTCTAGATTTTGGATCGAAGGACGAGAGTTGTCGGATTTCGGGTTCTGGCAGACCCTCTAGGTTCGAACACTGGGGTGCACGCGGATATCTCGCCCTCTACCTACCTGCACCTCACCGCCACGCTAGGATCGAAAACTATGAAAGGAACAACACAAGAGACACAGGGTTTATACTCGTTCGGGCCACCATTGTGGTGTAACACCCTACTCTAGTGTGTGGTGTGGTGGATTGCCTCTTGGGCTGATGATGAACAATACAAGGAAGAACAGCCTCGCGAGGGTCTGCACTTGGCTGGTGCGATGAACTGCTAGGGGGAGTTCAGTTGCTCTCTCTCTCTGCTGATTCAAGATGCCTCTACCCTGTGGGTGGCTAGTCCTACTTATAGGCAAAGGCCTTGGGCCTCTTCCCAAATATTGAGCGGGAAGGGCGCCAACAATTGGCCATTTTGAAGGGGAACATCTAGTACACCTATCCAGACTAAAGTTGGTCCTCGCCTGTCAAAGGCTCAGGTGGTGACGCCGGCTTGGGCTCCAAGACGACTTCCTTCCTGTCGTTGCGACGGTCTTGGTCTTGTTGCACCAAAACGGATGCCTTTGCTTGATGGTCTCGCCTGCGCTTGCCCCCTTTGCACCAAAGAGGCAAGGATGACACTGCGCGGGCTGGCGCCCGCCTGGCACCCTTGGTCGTCATGGCTTGCGTCATGGGCACCTCGTGAGGTACCCCGCCTTGAGCTCTCCGCCTCCTCGCGAGCCAGCCTGACGAGGCTGCGCCTGAGGAAGCTTCCTGTCGTCCGCCCCGCAAGACTTGGCCCCTCGCGAGGGTCTTGAGCTTGTGCTGATCAAGATGGGCCGTGCTGGGCCACCCCTTGAGCCACGCCGCAGGCCACACGCAGGCATGTCTGGGTACCCCCGTTCCCAGAACGCCGACAGTAGCCCCCGGGCCCAAGGTGCGCCTTGACTTGGCTGAGCAGAGGGGCGAAGGGGCAAGTGCGAAGCGCCGCGGGCCCTAACAGCCTGCGGCCTCGGGCGCCGCGTGGCGGTTGATTAGACGTGGGCGGGTCCGCTCCCCCATGATGCCTCGGCAACTGCACGAATTGACAAGTCCCTGCATGCAAAGCGGGTCATGATTACCTGTGATCGTGGAGGCCGGCGGTTGGCCTTCCCCGGCTATAAGTACGGGACGACGCCTGCCCTTCCAGTCCATCCCCTCTTGCTTCTCCTTCTTCTTCATGGCTTCGCCGAAAAGGTTCTCGGCCGTGGAGTAAGGAAAGGCCCGCCAAGTGGAGCCTGCTCTCCCCCGCCCAAGCGCGGTCGAGGCCGTCCCCGCAAACACCCTGTGGCTCCCATGGTGGCTCCTCGCGGCCATGGAGGTGATCTCCCGCGCGGTGACGGGCGTCAGCCGTTCTTTGGGGGCTTGCTATGGTCACGCGACCCCTAGGTCGCTTCCACTCAGGCAGAGGTGCTGCCGAGTTCCAGGTGGTCGGGCGGAGCCGACCAAAGATCCGGCTCCAGCTTCCTCGCCTCCTCCTAGGTGAGCTTCGGCTGGTGCCCCGGCGGCCTCTCGCTTCAGGAGGATGGTTGCTGCAGCCGGCCTCCTGGCTTCACTGGAGGTCTCTGCAGCTGAGCGTGGCCTGACCCGCGGCTGGCAAATGTTTGCCGTCGCTGGTGGAGCCGGCGGTGCACCCTGCACTTCAAGTTCGACGGTGATGCCACCTCTACATGAGGGTGTTCGGGAAGACGGTCGCCACTGGTGGGTGCTGCCATGAGAACGACGATCGCGGCCGTGGGCCCAGCCCGGCAGCCGACGATGAAGACGACAGCCTTGGCGTGGTCGGCGGCGCTGGGTTCATCGAGCTCGACGGCTCTTCTTGAGCAGCAGCTCCTCCGGCGGTGGCGCGATCAGCCTCTGCGCACTACGCCGCCGAGGGAGGTAGCGGGTTTGCCACTGTCGCGCCTCGGTGAAGCCTTGAGATGGAGTCGCTTGAGCTCGGGCAGTTCGAGTCTCCCCGCGAGTTGGTGTCGGCGAGTCGCGCTGTTTGGTTCTTCTTTTTCCTTTTCCTCACGCAAAGAGACAAGAGCACTACTAGGGAAAACCCTATACACAGAATCTTAGCAGCAAATACAAGCATAAAGAGCGCTGCTGCTAATAAGCAGCAACGCTGTTCGTAAAGCGCCTTCGGTGCAAATTTAGCGATGGCGCTTTGTTGTTAAACCGCTGCTACAAAATCCACCGACAGAGACAACGACCTAAGTTTACCAAGTGGCGGCTCCGTGAAGCGCTGCTGCTAACGCCATAGTCGTGGCGCTTTTTTGTCACGTCGCTGCTGCTAATTTTGAAATTGTGCGACGGTTAGCCCGTTTAGCAATGCGCGTGTTAGAAGCGCTGCTGCTACCCTCTTAGCAGCAGTTCGCTTTTCTCCCAGGCCATCTGCTAAGCCGCAGCCCCACCACCTTTCCCCACCTCCCCCTCCCCATCTCCTCTCCTCCCTTTCCCCTACCTCCCACATCCTCCCTCTCTCACTCTTCTTCTTCCTCAATACTTCTCCCCCATTACTCTCCTCTTCTACCTACCTTTCTCTCTCTTCATTACTCCTAGCTATAACTACACCACCTCCATTAATGCATCTCCTTTCTTTTTCCTTTCCCTCCACTAGTTGAAGTTGTCTCCTCCCAAATTAGCTAGCTAGGTAGATGTAGCATTTAGTTAAGTGACCTATTTGCCCCCTAACTAGATCTATCTTTGTCAACAAGAGCTTTGTGCACTTTTGATCTCCCTACAACATCATCTCCACCGTGTGCTCGATCTTGATCGAGGTGATGAAAATTTCATGCTTTTGCAAAATGAAAACATGCTTATGTGTGTGTGATATGTTTGTGGAAATTGTGTGTGTGGCATGCCAAATTGTGCTTTTGAGTTGCCTATGTTTTGCCGAAATGTCGATTTATTTCCGTTTCAGCGAATTCCGGGCAAACTCTAGATTCATATATGTCCTATTTTTAGGTAAGGTCATGTCAAATTTTTGTATGACTTTGATGCATGCATGCATTTTTATAATCAATTTGTTTATTATTACCGTGCAGAGTTGACGATGGTCAGTGGAACGATGGTGGACAGGTGGTTGCGGTCGGTGGTGCAGGACATGAAAGAAAATAACCGGACAGAGGTTTTATGTCCGTGTCGAAAATGCAAAGGAATAGTTTGGCTCGACCCCCATGACGATGGTCGTGTCGAAGCGCACCTGCTCATGACTGGTTTCATGGATGGCTATACGCGGTGGATAATTGAAGATGAGGATGACGATGTTGAGGATGCCGACGGGGCAGGCAATGATGACACAGGGCAAGACGAAGAGATGATCGATAATGGCGGCGGGGAAGAGGCCGGCGGAGAAAGGGCCGGACATGGCGGAGGAGAAGGGGCCAGACATGGCAGCGGAGAGAGCGACATGGACTCCACGCAGCAGAGTTCGTCGGTACTAAGTTCAATCGTGCGGGACCCTCATGTTCAAGCATTGCTTCGCAAGGAGACGAATCTTGAGAGAGCTGCTTCTAGAGAGGAGGCTAAGCTGGAGCAACTGGTGGTAGACTCGAACACTCCATTGTATGATGGTTGCAATCCTGAGGTGACCCGCTTGAGTTTGACGCTCCAACTCCTGAAGACGAAGGCTAAAAACAAATGGACCGACACTAGCCTCGATGAGCATCTCAAGTACCTAAAGGATGTTCTTCCCGCGGGTAACCTATGTCCTACTAGAATTGATGAGGCCAAGAAGATCGTGTGCCCTCTTGATCTGCCACACGTTAGATACCATGCATGCATCAACGATTGCATAATTTATCGGAAGGAGCACGCGGAAAAAACAAGATGTCCGGTGTGCAATGCTTCTTGATACAAGAAGGCCGGGAAGAAATGCCCCCAGAAAGTTGTATGGTACTTACCGATCACTCCCCGTCTCCAGAGGTATTTTGTAGATCCCAAGGAAGCAAAGCTAATGCGCTGGCAAGCGGAGAGGAAGAAGCCCAACGATGGAGATGATCTGAAGCTGAGACACGTGAAGGATGGAAGCCAGTGGAGAGCATTGAATATCTTCTATCGGTATTTTGAATGTGATGCAAGGAACATCGTGCTCGGCGCGTGTACCGATGGCATGAATCCGTTTGGCAACCAGAACACCAACCATAGCACATGGCCCATGTTTGTATGGATGTACAACCTCCCCCCCTGGTTGTGCATGAAATCGAAGTACATTCACATGAGCATGCTTATTCAAGGGCGAAACAACCAGGAAATAATATTAATTTGTATCCGGGCTACTTCAAGAGGAGTTAGACACGTTATGGAAAACACCGGCCAAGACATGGGGCGCCAAAGAAAGGTGAGTATTTCAACATGAGAGCCGGCACTGATCACGGCAAAGGCAGGACTATCTCGATACGGATATGTGGCAGGCCAGGTGTGCCATGGATATTGCGGATGCACGCGGTGCATGGATGATACGACGTCTCAGCAGCTAACGTCAAGGAAAGATGGCGGGTCTGGGAAAATTGTGTACATGGGGCATCGAAGATGGCTTGAACAGGACGACCCATGGAGAAACCATGGAGATCTATTCAATGGTCACGCTGAGCATCGAGGACCTCCACGTAAGCGGAGCGGTGCCAAATCGATGAGCTGTTAAAAACTGGAAGGAGTGCCTTGCCCGAAAGACGATGAGAAAGGCGCCGAGCGGCGCTGAAGGTATGGAAGACGAGGTCTGTGTTCGGGACTTGGAGTATCGGCACAAACTCGATACACCTCATTGCCTTGATCAAATGGATATCTGTAAGAATGTCCTTGAGAGCTTGCTCGCAACACCGATGAACATGCCGGATAAGACCAAGGATGGGCCGAAGGCAAGAAAAGACTTGCAAGATTTGAAAATTAGGGAAGATCTGCACATGCCGCCCCGTAAAATGTCAGACGAGACAGAGACGGAGAAAGAGGCACGGGAGAAGAAGGGCAAGAAAATAAAGAAAGAAGATTATTGCCCCCCTTCTTGCTTCACTTTAAGTTAGGCTGAGATCAATGCCTTCTTTAAGTGCCTTACCGGAGTCAAAGTTAGTTCGATTCTTCGTGGGAAGATAAGCAGATATCTAGACACGGACAAGAAAAGGTTCAGCGGGATGAAGTCTCATGACTGTCATGTGATGATGACGCAGATACTACCTATTGCCCTTAGAGGGATAATGGACAAGCACGTCCGTGACACGCTTATTGGTCTCTGCAACTTTTTCGACGTCATCTCTCGAAAGTCGATCAGTGTGAAGCAGCTCCAAAGGCTACAGGAAGAGATCGTTGTGATACTGAATGAGCTTGAGATGTACTTCCCGCCCGCGTTCTTTGACGTGATGGTGCATCTGTGTGTCCATATTGTGGATGCCATAATAGACCTCGGGCCGTCATTCCTGCACAACATGATGCCATTTGAGAGGATGAATGGGATCATCAAAGGATTCGTTCGTAACATGTCCCGTCCGGATGGAAGCATCGTCCAGGGCTATTTGGCACAAGAGTGCATCTCTTTCTATGAGAATTTTCTATATGGCGCAGACCGGCCGCCTGGTGTTAGTGTTGGTTTGCCCGTTAACAAGCATGATGGGAGGCTCGAAGGAGATGGTCACTGCAACGGTCGCAAGGAACTGCACGTGGCATACTCAGATCGACGCAGCAACTTTGACAGAGCAAACTTGGTAGTGCTACAACACCTAGACGAGGTAGATCCTTTCGTGGCACTGCACAAAGAAATTATCGCAAAGAAGTATCGTGACCGGGGTATGCGGATTGACGCCGGTTACTAGAGAGCACAACTCCACTTTCCTGCATTGGTTCAAAGAGCATATTATTGCTAATCCTCCTGAGGAGGGCTCTAAGGACGGATTGCTCATATCGCCTTAGCACATGGCCCCTCGCCCAACCTCGTAACCTATCGTGCATATGATATCAACGGATACATGTTCTACACGGAGGCCAAAGATATGGACAGTGATGATCGAACTCGGGGTGACGATGGAATGCATGACCGGCAGCGACAACGGCAAGCTGGAACGATTTTATGGAAGGGTCGAGGAGATCTGGGAGCTTGACTACTCGGACTGCACAACACGATGATGTTCCGTGTCGATGGGCTAAGAATGTCGAAAGAAAGCCGGATTTTCACTACCATGACTATACCCGACGCCAAGAGCGCTACCGTGAACGCTATCGCAAAAAACGAGCCATGGGTACACGCTAAGCATGTGACACAATGCTTCTTCATAACTGACCCGTGCAATCCCAGCCGTGTTGTCCTGAGGAGAGGCAAAAGGAACATCATTGGAATGGATGGAGTCGCCAACGAGGAAGACTATGATCAGTACGGCAACCCAATGAGGGAAGATGACGATGATGATGAAGTATATGTCAAAAGAAGAATCAATACTACATTACCTAAGAAAAATCGTACTCCATGGAAAAGGCAAAGTCACAATGAGGGGCTCAATTATTCTTCGACGAACAAGAAGGGAAAGAAGCTGACTCAAAAACGAAAACGTCAGCAGTGAGGAAACTTATGTTATCGGTCAAATGATGTAATATATATATATGTTCCTATTTTCTATACACACTTAGCCATTATTATGCATGGGTCCAATGATGTGTAATATATATGTTCCTATTTTGCGTACATATTTAACCGTCAAATGATGCAATATATATCGCCTCCCTTCGTTCACTGCCTCGGGAAATAAAAGTGGGATAAAATAAAGGAAAAGGAAAACTGGCGTAGCGAAGGTAGTAGCAGCGCTTTTTTCATAAACCGCTAGAGATAGTGAAGTTAGTAGCAGCGCGCTTTGTCCAAATCGCCATCGCTTTCGTCCACTTAACCCAAAATTCTCACCCGCCTGCTTCATCCCGCCTTCCCCCCCAATCCCCACTCTCCCGTCGCCTTGCGCTTGACCCGCCCCGCAGCTTGCCCCGGACTCCGACGGCGCTAGCCTCGACCTCAGCGCCGCCCCGACCTGCCCTCGCCCCGACCCGACCTCAGCGCTCGCCCCGACCGGCGTGCTCGCCCGCGCCCCGTCGGCCCTCGCCTCCCTCCTCTCCGCTCCCGTCCGTCGTCAGGCCTGCCTCCTCGCCCCTGCACCCTCTGTAAACCCCCCTCTCTCTCTGCTAGGGTTCTTCGGTTAATTTACTTAGGTTTTAGTTAGGGGCAATATGTTAATTAGGTTATCTATTTAGTGATGAATTTAGCTAGGTTTCAAAATTTGAACTGGACATGTGATATGTGCAAATTTGAACTGGACATGTGATATGTGCATATGTCATGTTTTGGACATGTCATGTTTGGAACATGATCCGAGTGGCCTATGTTACGCCGGAATGTTGATTCATTTCTGTTCCGGTGAATTTCAGCGCTCGATATGTCCATTTTTAGCAAAGGTCATGCGAAATTTCCGTGAATAAAGGCATGATTTTGTGCTACATAGTTGGCATATCAGTCTTGGCACATAGATTTCTTTTATGTCATTTATCATTTATTCATACTTTTAGAAATAAATGAGGACACTTAATCATAGGAAACATGTCGAACAACGAAGAAACTGGGCCTTGACCAAGATGCGATTTAGATGGATTATGAGGGTGAACAAGAGTACCTCGACTATTTGACTGCTAAGCAAGGTTTGCAGGTCGGCCTCGATGATGGTATCTTGGCGCGACATCGACACCGACAGCGCCGGAACCGATGGCGGCACCGAGACCGGTGGGGAAGGTACACGGCACCGATGGCGGCACCGAGACCGCGGGGAAGGTACTGGCCCGATGCCGCTATCGAAAAGAGGAAGCATAAGAAGCAAGAGGATACGAAAACCTAACAAACTAGGGATTGGACGACTTGTGATCACAAAGATGGCACTTGGCAAGTTTGAGCCGTTAGAGCCGAAGAACCTCACAAGTGCTATGGGAACCAAGTAGGATGCATCCCTCGGAATCGCGAGCATCAACGATGATGACTTAAGAAGTAAAGAACATTTGACGCAGTTGCTCCTAACAAAGTTGCACAAGAGATTCAAGTTCCCCGACCGAGATGATAACATAGAACAACCGTGGGATGATCCGAAGATGAAAAAGATTAACAATCATGCCATGGGCATGTTCAGCAATGATTTGGCCTCCAGGAAAACGAGTGTGAAACGAGCTATTGAGGCTGATGAACCCCTGTCCAAGATTCTGGAGGAAAATCCGACACTTACGGAAGAGGAGTTCGAAAAGTTCAAGGACACTTGCGCTACCGAGGCAGCCAAGGCTAAGGCTGCGAAATTCAAGAGCCTTCAGCAAAGGAACACTGGGAAGCATCGCCTCGGAAGCCGTGGCTACCTCGGTAAAAGGCCCATATGGGATAAGGAGGACGGAACGTGAAGCCGCGGTCTCCTGCCCCTTCGCAAGTTCACCAACCCCTTGGAGCATGACTTCATCAGGGCCCGCTACAAGTGGGACAGGGAGAAAAGGTTTTTACACGGACAAGATCACGAGGAAATTGATTAGACTACTTGAGAAGCAACACCAGCTTGCAGCCGAAAGCCCTACTTCTCCGATGAGGCCCAAGTGGGACACCCCTCTCAACCGGCCTTGAGCGAACTTAAGGGACTCCCTTTGGATCAGCGGCGCAATATGGTGCGTGTGCACGGCGCTGAGGCGGCGCCACGTGGAAGGTGTTTACAACGAGGCCCGGAGGCCAAGAAGCTGAAAACAAAGTTTAGTCGGCGGACATCGGCGCGAAGGTGAAGCTTGCGGTCGAGAAAAAAGCAGGCGAGGGCGAAAAAAAGCAGCCGAGGACAAATATGAGTTGCTACAGCAGGTAGTCAATGCAGCTATGTCGCTGCGAAATGATTTCGCTACTAACTTGGTTCGATTATCATCAAGCTGGGCGAAGGAAAATCGAGACAAGGCGGTACATGATTTCCGATGCCCAGCCACGTCGGAACAACTCCATGAACAACAACACCATCGCACCATCACTTGCTCACGCAACGGGCCTCCTCTACGCAGCCGCTCCGCTCATAGCAGCCGTCCTCGGTCTCAGTAGCGCTAGGTGGGCCCGTCTTTTAGCTGAGCTTGACGTCGTCACGGTAATTACATGTCGCTCCAACATATATATATATATATATATATATATATATATATATATATATATATATATATATATATATATATATATATATATATTCCATTTTTGTTGCCTTTCGGTTGTTTCGCCACAGACATATGTGTTTGCGGCGAAAGAAACCCGTGCACCATACTCTACTTGATCAAAGGCCGGAAGGTGGGCGTGGGAAAGGGATGATAATGGACCCCTCTCAACGCCGTTCCACAACCAGCGATCCCGCTGGGCACTTCAGGTTAGCTTGACTAGTGTGAAATCGGGGCACGAGTTTGCCTCCTCGATGCAGCATGTGGGGGCAGGGACGAGACCCCCCATGGATTGAAGCTGCAAGAATTGGGTGCTGCTATGGCGAAGAATCTTATTAAATGCAGAGCCGGCCGAGAGCTCACCAATAACTACCACACATCAACAAGCATGTCGAAGACCACCACCCGCCTACGCAATTACCAGCTCCTGTAGTGCCGGGTGAGGCGGCGACGACATGATGAAGGGGTGCAATAGTCTTGGCTGATGTAATTTCTCTGTAGAGCAGAGAATGGATGATGAGGCGGAGGTCGACCCTATGGATTACCTCAATACAAATGCGTTATGGTATGACATAGATATGATGAGTCAACCATATGATGAATCGGACTATCAGCTTGCTAATGAGGATATGGATGATATGCCCGGGCAGGGTCGTGCATGGATTGCAAAAGTCTCTCTTCATGAAATCCTCACAGACACGCTGAAGATGCCGCCTCAACACAGGCTCAACTAGCCGGCGCGAGGTCGTCTGATGCTTAGCCCGGGAACACTGGGGCAGGGGTTAAGGAAGAGTGCGGAAGGTGTGCCCAAGAAAAAGGAGAGGAAGAGATCGGGAAGGTAACTGCCTCCAAACAAGCGAGCACATAGCAGCCAGACGATGCATTACGAAGGCGTGTACCCATGAAAAGTGCGGTCATGTTCCATCTCACGGGCGAGCCGATGCTACCACGAAACCGCTGGAGGCACTATCGAGGATCTCGAGGAGACTGCACGACCATGTGTTGTCGTGAGAAAAACCTACTAGCCTCAAAGGATCCAGGATATCCGACATACGCGGCTCGTGTGCACGAGGGAAGTGCTACGTCGACACACAGCCAGCGGAGGTGTTCTTCCTGCGGTTTGACCATATCTTTGAGATGTTTCTAACAAAGCGGCTTGATTTTACTATCGTCCGCCTTTTTGCGCTACATATGAGCTCCGTCATGAAGAGTGAAGAAGTCTCGCAAATCTGTGTGGCGGATCCGTACTACATGCACGAGTCTTTCTTGAGTCTCGGCGACTTTGGCGTGAAACTGCTAGGGAGTACCTCCAAAACTTCATGGTACAGAATAAGGACCGGAAATTGTCCTCGTGCCTTATCATCCAAAGTAAGTGAGTTCGGACAACCCTTTCAGTACATTTCAATCATTCCTTCTCTCTCATATGGGGAATAATTTGAGGTGTCTTTTCCCATAAGCAACGGTAGCCGTCCTTATCGTTCTTTACCATAAGTCTCCCACGCCGTGTATTTTGACCCTTCCAGACTACGAGAAAAAAGACTACACCCACATAATGAATATTCTAGATGATGCTCTCAAGGCTTCAGCTTTAGAGGTAGCCACGTGCAGATCAAGAAACAAAGGAACAAGAAGATGGGTTTCACGCATAAAACTAACTTCTCCTGCATCCATGTCCCAAAACCAAGCAAGAAGGATGGATTCTACATCGTCCATCTCATGATTCAGTTCAACACGGATCACCAAAAGCGCATTAACAGCGAAATGATGATCGTATCCACAAGTGGCTAGAATCTCATGGAGAAGCGGATTATAAACTTAGAGATGACTTCTTTCGCATCCAAAGCGACATTGCGACGATCATCATGAAAGAATTCGCCGATGAGAAGGGATGTTCCACCACGGCCCTATATCGCGGTGGCGTCCGAACTTCGCATAGGCATGCAACGTCTAGACCTCACGCCGTTCAAGAAGCTAGGGTTCGTCCTCGATGATATGGAAGGATGGAACTTCTAGTGATTTATGATGCCGATGATGATGATATGTGTCGGTTGAACTTGTATACTTCTTGTAGCGATGAAACTTTGTGATGTCCACGGTCCATGTGCCGAACTTGCGTGGCGCTACTTTGTTAGTTTGCGTCACGATGACCTGCGTACCTCTAGTTAATTAATTTGCGTCTCGTATGTTGCATCTAGTTGCTAACCCTTTCTTTTTCGGTGTTGCTCTAGTATATTTTGTTGCATATATATGATTGTACATCCTCTTCATGAACATGCATCTCTAACAGGTACCTAGTTTCTTGATGGCGAGATGGAATTGCTATATGGTGTACAAAGGGAAGGTTCGGGGTGTACAACAGTGGCATGAGTGTCGGCGCAAGTGAATGGGTTCACAGGCGCCAGCCATAAAACTTCAAAAGCAGACAAGAAGGAGAAGCTAGTTACTTGAGGTTCACGCTAGCGAGAGAGGACTCGTAACCGCCACCTCATGTCTCAGCATAGTTCGCTCTCACTCATAGTGATAGCACTTCTTGCGTATACCTTTGTTTAGATGGATGGCGTTGTTGTAGTTGCAAGTATTCGAGACTTGCATTTATCACTTTGTGTTGGATGATGATTATGATGAGACTATTTGTATGTACATGCTATGATTACATTTGTGGTCTTGCAGACATTTGTATGTGTATCATGATGACATTTCTATGTGCTAAAGATTCTTCTATAAAGCCTGTTCAAATACAAAACAAATATGCCAAAAAAATAAAAAACCTACTTAAATTAGCGATGGCGAGTGTACAAAAGTTAGCAGCAGCGCGCTATAGCGATGGCAGCGTCAAGGTAAGCGCGCTAGAGATAATAGCGATGGCGAGCTTCATGAACAAGCTGCTTGATACACTTGTGTAGCATAGCGCCGGTGAGCAGCGCTGCTGCTATATGTTAGCTGTAGCGCCTTATTAGTAGCGCCTATCCCCGCGCTACTGATACATCTAAAACCCGCGCTGCTGCTAGCCTTTTCCCTTGTAGTGTAGTGTAGGGCCCCGCGGGGGCGTGCCTGGACTATTGCTGTTAATTATCGTACTATTTCCGCTATTTTGGTATTATGCCTTTGTGCCATACGCCTGCGCGTAGAAATTACTTAGCTCGGGGGGGCCTGTCGTGGCCTTTGCTTCCCGAGGCCGAGGCCTCGTCGGCAGCTTCATGTCCTGCGAAGGTTGAGTGCGGAGAGGTAGCTCCGGCCTCGGTACCAGTGGGCGACGACCCAGGTCTGTGTTAGATGTCGCGGTGCCCGTGGGAACGCACGGAGGAGGGGTGCTCTGTAGTGGACCGGGTAAAGAAGCCTCAAGCGATAAGGGCAGAAAGCGCTCGAGGTGCCCGCCTTGCTCCCTCATGAGACATGCACAAGAGACATGGAGGCGGGAGGCGAAAAGGCAAGAGTCTAAAGCCAAAGATGGCGACAACTTGATAAAACTTCAAATGGGAATGAACAAGCCAAGCTAGAAAGCAAATGAGAAAAGCGCGTCGGCACCTAATCTTGTCTTGACGTCTTCTCACCGGTGTGGAGCTAAGTGCTGCCACTGGGCGTGGGAAGGGCGCCAGGGGCCTGGTCGGAGCTCCGAGACTCACAGGCGTTTACAGCCCCAACTCATTAATACGTGAAAGTGTCATGGTAATGAGCTTCACAGGCATTGGCCTTCTTCACAGAGCTCAGGACTTTTGAGAAAGATGAACTTCCGAGGCGTTGCCTTCTTCAAAGGCACGGGCCTTTTCAAAACGCATAGCAGCTTCCACAGGCATTCGCCTTCTTCACGAGCTCTGGGCCTTTTACAAAACGCAACAGCTTCACAGGCATTCGCCTTCTTCACAGGCTCTGGGCCTTTACCAAAACGCAATAGCTTCACAGGCATTCACCTTCTTCACAGGCTCTGGGCCTTTTCCAAAATGCAAGAGCTTCACAGGCATTCGCCTTCTTCACAGTGCTCTGGGCCTTTTTAGGGGTAAAACCTCTAGAGGTGCTTTGGATGATCCAGCGCGCTCGGACAGGCACCCCTCCACGAGTCTCAAGCCTTGCGGGCAGGCACAGAAACATGAACAACCTTGGGCGGGCCCTCCCACATGGGGCCAGAGCTTATGCAGTCCCTCCACTGGAAGAACCCGCTTTGACACGAGGTCCCCTACCTCGAGAGTCACAGAGGCGGATGTTGCGGCGATGGTATCGCCACAGCGCTTGTTGGTATCTTGCCGCTTGGGCGAGGCTTCCAGCGATGCTCCTCCCCAAGCACGAGTCCGTCCCCGCATGGCGTCTGCTGCGCCTCGTCGAATGCTAGGACCCGTGAATGACGTCGACCTCGTGAGGGAGGACCTTCACTCCATAGACCAGGAAGAAGGGGTCTCGCCGTTGGCTTAGTCGCGGTCGTGCGGATGGACCACAACACGGACTGAAGCTTGTCGTACCAACCTCGGCCGCAGGCCTCCAGCTTATTCTTGAATGTCCTGGTCTTGAGGCCTCTCAAGACCTCCGCGTTGGCCCGCTCGGCCTGACCGTTGCTCCGTGGGTGCACCACTGAAGCATAGCATATCTGCGTCCCAAGTTTAGCACAATATGTTTTGAAGAGGTTACTGGTGAACTGCGAACCGTTGTCGGTGATGATGCGGTTCAACACCCCGAACTGGCTCACGATGCCCTTGATGAACTTGACCACAGAACCTGCGGGGATGGTGCGGACGGCTTCCATTTCAGCCAACAGTTCCTTCCCTTGCTCCCCGGAGATGCAGCGCAGGGACACATCATTAGGTCACTTCCGGTAGAGCTCTCCATCCCCGATGCAGTATGATGTGGCTTGCCGCGCCACACGCTCCGCTTCCTCCTCCTTCTCTGGCAAGATCCCTCGCATCAAGTAGCTCCGGAGCTCTGTGATCCAGCACCTCCTCGAGGCTCAGCGTCAAGAGCGGGCGCTCTGAGGCAGAGCCACAGCCAGGGCTCCCGAGGCTGGTGGCTGGGGAGCTCCTCCGAGGCTGCACCAGCTTGCGAGTGTGGCATGGCCGAGGCTTGAAGAACCGCTCCTCGAGGCGCCGGGCTCTGAGGTAGCCGCTGGATGCTCGTTTGGCGTATCGTCGGCCTCTGATTGGTGCCACAGGGCACATGCTACAACTCAGCCCCAGGCTGCTTCTCCATCCTGCGGACCTCCATGAGTAGGCTTCCATGTGCTCATCCTCGGCTCGTATACCTTGTTGGAGAAGTTGGCGAGGAGTTGTGAATCACCCTTGATGGTAAGGCACTTCACTCCTAGGAAGCTGCGGCCTTGAGCCTGCTATTAGAGCCTTCATATTCGCTATGTTGTTGGAGACCTTTTCTCCGTCTTTGGAAGCAGAGCTGCACGGCGTAGTAGAGCTTGTCTTGAGTAGGAGATATAAGCACCGCACCAGCCCCCGCACCGTGCCTGGAGAACGCCCTGTCGAAGTGCATGACCCAACCGTCCGGCGCCTCGCTTCCCGGGGAGAGGGATCGATCCTCATCGGCATTGAGGCCCGTGGCGTCCGTCCATTCTGCCACGAAATCCCAAGGCAGCCCCTTGATGACTCTGGTTGTGCTGAATTGAGCTGAAAGCGCTTGCAGTTCAATGTTCCACTCAACGACTCTTCCGGCTGAGTTAGGGCTCCGAGCACCCTTTCCAAAGTGCGCTGAGACAACCTTGATGGGGTGGCCACGAAAATAATGCCGTAACTTGCGCGAGGCAACCAATAAGCGCAAGGAGGAGTTTACGAGGCATGGGGTACAGCGCCCTCGCGTCCCGCAACAACTGTCTTGACAAGTACACGGTGTTCAACGAGTTAGGAGTGCTTTGGTGTCGATGGCGCCCTCCGGAGGCCGTGGCGCCTCTGAGGGCACGATGGAGCCTCCGTGGGCTGGTCGCCCGGGAGGGTCTCTTCATCCCGTCGTTCCCCTGCGGCGGCTTATCCTTCTCGGCTGTGGTAGTGGTCTCTGTGGGTCTTCCTTGATCCTGCTTCGCCTTGACAGGGCAGCTGCGCGACTTGGTCGGCAGCTCCTCCTAACCGCCACCAGGGCTCTTGTTGGCGGAGTAGGGAGTGGCTGCAATAGAGCACCGAGGGGTTCCCGAGGGCGCAGGGCCACCATTACCGGAGGGCTGGTTAGGTACCTCTTGAGATCTTGGAACGCCTTGTCGGCCTCTTCAGTCCATTCAAAAGGTCACATTTTCTTCATCAGCTGGAAGAAAGGCAGCGCTCGCTCCCCCAACTTGGAGATGAAGCCTACTAGTGCTGTCACGCGCCCAATGAGCTTCTGCATTTCTCTGAGGGTCTTTGGCGGGCTCATGTCCTCGACCGCGTTGACCTTTTCTGGGTTAGCTTCGATCCCTCGGTGAGACACGAGGAAGCCCAAGAGCTTGCCCGAGGGGACCCCAAACACACACTTCTCGGGTTGAGCCGCGGGTTCACTGCGTTGAGGCTCATGAAGGTTTCCTCCAGTCTTGTATCGGGGTTTTGGCCTCATGAGACTTCACTACAATGTCATCGGCGTAAGCCTCAACATTCTTCCCGAGCTGCGGGCCCAAGGTGATGTGCATCGGCCGCTGAAAGGTCGCCCCTCGTTCGCGCAGCCCGAGCGACATGCATGTGTAGTAGTACACCCCCTGCGAGGTCGGGAAGCCGTTTTTCCACATCTTCTACGCCATCTTGATCTGGTGATACCCGGAGAAGGCATCCAAGAAACATAACAGGTCGCACTTTCGGCGGTGGAATCGACGATCGATCGATCTTGAGGGGCGGAAGCGGATCTTGCGGGCAGGCTTTGTTGAGGTTGGTGAAGTCGACACATCGTTCCTTCCCCCTTTATTTGGCACGACGACCGGGTTGGCCAACCAATCCGGGTATCGGACCTCGCGAATGACCCCTGCAACTTCCAACTTGCGGGTCTCTTGGACGATGAAAGCCTGCTATTCGAGTGGACTGCCGCCTTATTCACGCTTCACAGGCGTACATTGGGGCACCGCGTTGAGGTGGTGCTCGATCACGCCTCTGGGGATCCCGCTAGCTGATCAGGCTCCCATGCGAATACCTTCTTGTTTGCGCGCAGGAACTTGACCAGGGCCTCCTCCTGCTCGGGCTCGAGGTTGGCGCCTATGGTGAAGGTGGCGTTAGTGGATCCGTCCTCGTCGACCAGTGCCTGCTTGGTTTCCGCCTTGTCTTGGGTGAACAACTGCTTCTTCTTGGTCGGCACATCCCCCTTGGGCTCAGGGGCGTAGGAGTCGGCAGGCTGCGCCAACGTCGCTGTCTTGAAGGCGAGCTTGAGCACTTGCAACGCATCCCCGGTGTCTCCGGACACGGTGAGGACGCCGTTGCTCCCGGGGCATCTTCATGGGGTTGTACGCTGGGTGAGTCGCGGCCATGAATCAGTTCAGTGCTGGGTAGCCGAGGATGGTGTTGTATGGGAGGCTGATGGGGGCGATGTCGAAGTCGATTAGCTGCGTGCAGAAGTTGTCGTGGCGCGAAGGTTACGGAAGCGGATCTGCCCCAAGGGCTGGACGACCCGCCCCGACGTAAGAAAGGCCCGGCTGGGCTGATGCCACTCGGCGGTATGTGGAGAGGAGGCTGAAGGCTTCGACCGAAACCGCTGAGGCCAGCGCCGCCGTCGATGAAAGTCTGGTGATAGCCACTGGCAGAAGGTGAGGGTGCACAGCATTGAGGCGGCTTGAAACAGGTTGAGTTGTAGGGGTGGTCCTCCGGCTGAAGGCAGATCGGCCTTGGCGCCAAACCAACACAGAACTCCTGCAGCGTGGAAACAGCGCCGACCTGGCGAACGAATAGCTTAGGTGGCAGCTGAAGGTGGCGTCTGCGAACCGCCCAAGAAAACCCGCGGCTTGTAGAAATGGCGCAGCGTCTTTGGCGAGAAGAGGTTCGCAGCTCTTCCCAAGAGGCCCACGAAGCCGCCCGGTAGGTGGAGCAACCACATCTGTGAAGCGTCGGTGAGGCCATGGGCAGCAGATTAGCCATGACCTGTCGTCACCTCACTGCTTGAGATGGCCTCCTCGTACGCCTTGACAGGAAAGAATAGCGGATCGAGTTAATGCCGTTGTGCGGCGGACATCTCCGGCTTGAACTTGTCAAGCCACACCGTCGCAAGGCTGGGGCCCAGGCTCGGGCCCCAGCCCCGTCTTTGGCTGTTGGCGAATGGAGTGGTGACGCTGCTCATCATGAGGCGGTCAGCGGTGTCGGCGGAGGCGGGTCGTGGAAGAAAGCTCCGGCGCACCCTACAGCGCGTCAAATGTCGGTTCGGGTTCCGGCGAGACCCTCTGGATTCGAACACTGGGGTGCGCGAGATCTCTCCCTCTACCTACACGCAGCTCACCCTCACGCTAGGATCTAAAACTATGAAAGAACAACACAAGAGACAAGCGTTTATACTGGTTAGGGCCACCATTGTGGTGTAACACCCTACTCCGGTGTGTGGTGTGGTGGATTGCCTCTTGGGCTGATGATGAACAATACAGGAAGAACAGCCTCACGAGGAGTGCTCTTGGCTGGTCACGATGAACTGCTAGGGGAGTTAGGTCGCTCTCTCTCTCTGCTGATTCAAGATGCCTCTACCCTGTGGGTGGCTAGTCCTATTTATAGGCAAGGCCTGGGCCTCTTCCCAAATATTGGCGGGAAGGCGCCAACAATTAGCCATTTGAAGGGAACATCTAGTACACTTATCTGACTAAAGTTGGTCCTCGCTTTGTCAAAGGCTCTGGTGGTGACACCGGCTTGGGCTCCACGATGACTTCCTTCCTGCCGTTGTGATCTTGGTCTTGTTGCACGAAGCGGATGCCTTTGCTTGATGCTCTACGCTGCGCTTGCCCCCTTTGCCAAAGAGGAAAGGAGGACACTGCAGCGGGCTGGCGCCCTTGGCGCCCTTGGTCATCATGGCTTGCGTCATGGGCACCTCGTGAGTACCCGCCTTGATCTCTCCACCTCCTCATGAGCCAGTCTGGCGAGGCCGGCGCTGAGGAAGCTTCTTTGTAAATCCGCCCGCAATCTCTCCCCCTCGCCGAGGTCTTGAGCTTGTCTTGATGAAGATGGGCGTCTTTGGGCCACCTTGAGCCACGCCCGCGGGCGTATGCAGAGCAAGTCAGGGTACCCCGTTCCCGGAGCAGCAGACAAAGTCACATGATCCATAGCTTTAGTAGGAGGATACGAAAAGTATGCGATAGGACAAAGTCCTTCTTGGCACTTTTGACAACAATCCTCACATTACTTTACCAATCGTAAAGTTTTAACTAAATATTCAACAGCTATTCAATTTTAACAGGGAAAGTGGAATCGTGAGCCATTATTCTACAACTATTTTGCAAGAAACAATTAGACAATGTTCATAATTAATTGCACTGATAATTAAACATGTTAATTCAACAGTGCGCTCCCACTCAAATCAATATCTCCCAAAATTGATTATGAGTGATACAAGATCCAGACTTCAATTCATCGGCATAGAATCATCATCTCCTAACGGGAATTTTAATCGGTAGGCCAACTTGCCAATCACATCTTTATGTGATTCTTGCTCATCTTTCAATGCGTGTGTTCCGAGCTCAGGACGATCCTGCCATGAATGTCAAGACAACCAAGTGATCTTGCTGCAAAGTCTGACCTCACCTACCTCACACTTCTCTAATCGTTCGTACCCATGCATCCATGGCGCACCCTGAAAAGATAGGTGCCGTGACGGTGATACACATGGGAGAACACTAACTACTTGATATTTTAGTGAGAGATCACCCTAATAAAAAGCGACTACCGCGCAATCAAAAAGGGTTCATCAAAGGGATAAACATCTCAGGCAATTCATAATAGCATGATATGGTATAGCCCTTTATGACGGAGAAGTCTTTCATTCCTTCCTCTTTGTCATTCGTGTCGGTGTTCACCTTCACGAAGATTGCCACCACCCTGTCGAGGCACCCATAATATTGCTATCTCTATAGCTAATAAAATAAGTGCATTACTTAAGGTTGACATGCAGGTCATTAAAGTGAAAATCATATGGCTCCAGCCATCATGCCGAATCATGGCACACAGGCCATGTTAATTACATCATATAGTCATCTCATACATAATCAAATTGAATATGAGCGTTGCTATACCACATCACATGCACATCCTGCAAAACCAAGTTAGACGCCTCTAATCGGTTTATGAAAAATTTTATTTTACGTGTGAGGGAGTCCTGGATTATGGGGTGTCCGGATAGCCGGACTATGACCTTTGGCCGGACTCCTGGACTATGAATATACAAGATTGAAGACTTCGTCCCGTGTCCGGATGGGACTTTCCTTGGCGTGGAAGGCAAGCTTGGCGATCTGATATGTAGATCTCCTACCATTGTAACCGACTACATGTAACCCTAACCTATTCGGTGCCTATATAAACGGAGGGTTTTAGTGCATGGGGCGAACAACAATCATACCATAGGCTAGCTTCTAGGGTTTATCCTCTACGATCTCGTGGTAGATCTACTCTTGTAATACCCATATCATCAATATTAATCAAGCGGGAGTAGGGTTTTACCTCCATCGAGAGGGCCGAACCTGGTAAAAACATCGTGTCCTTGTCTCCTGTTACCATCCGCCTAGCGCGCTGATTCGGGACCCCCTACCGAGATCCGCGGTTTGACACCGACATTGTTGCTTTCATTGAGAGTTCCTCTGTGTCATCATCTTTAGGCCGATGGCTCCTCCGATCATCAATAACGATGCGCTCGGGGTGAGACTTTTCTCCCGGACAGATCTTCGTATCCGGCGGCTTTGCATTCTTGCGCCAATTAAGCAGCCATCTGGAGCAGATTGAAAGCTTCGCCCCAGCCATCGAGTCATATTTGAAAGTTTGAACTACGGTAGCGTCGCGGAGACTTCGATCTTGACCAGTTCGAGCCACAGCCAAGCGCGCCGCCTTATCACGAGGGCATGATCTAGCTCTGCGGCCGGACGGTGTCACGGAAACGCACGGTGTCGCGCTCCGACCTTTAGCTTGGAGCCAGACAAGCGCCGATCGAGGGACGAGGTGGCTGGACACGCGCCTCGAGGCTGCGATCTCTGGCGATTGAGCCATCGCCTACCTGTCGCTGCGAAACTTCGTGACTCCAAGGTGCGGACTCCTCACGGACTCCGAGCCCTCCGGCGCCCCGCTAATCGAATCCGATTGGGCGCCGATCATGGAATTCACTGCGCGGACATCTTTCGGCTTTTCGCCCTTTGGCGATATCCTTAATTCAATAAAGTCTCTCTCTTTATCGGGAGAGCCCTGGCGGATTATGGTCGGGAAGGTTGGGATCAGACGGACGAAGAAATTCAAAGCCACCACCACCCACTTTGTAGCCACTGTCAATGATTTAACCGACATGCTCGACTTCCGACTCGAAGACATCGGCAGTATGGGCGGCGATGTAAGGGAGGAGCATGAACCAGCACCTATAGGAGCCTTTGGAGAACCATGTCATCTCACGATGTATACATGGTGGACACACCTAAAGGAAGCGACGAGGAACAACGGGGCGCTCTGAAGGATGCGCTCCATCGAAAAGCAGTCAAAGCGGCGTAAACACGCTCAAAGTCCGCCTCGACAAAGAAAATAGCCATACAGACCCAGCTATAGGCAGGGTGAACTGGTGGATAGCGAACATGCTATCGAGCAACCGTCCGAGCAGGACAATCTGGATAAACAACCCGTTCCGGCGAAGATAACAGTCCGGATGAACTCACGCGGACAAGTTCTGGAAGCGAACAACCTCCACAAAAAGGCTCGCCATCAACCACAACACGTAGCTGAAAAAAGCGAAGCGGAAGATGCACTCGAGAATCAGATGGAGCAAAGTACCGACACATGAACAAATACAGCGACAATCGCCAAACAAGAGCTACCAAAAGCGGAAACAACTTCCGAATTTAATGAAGGCCGTAGATCCCCACAATCAAAAACAAGGAGGCGACCGGTCGGATGGGCGACCAATAGCAAGCGAAGCGGACAAGCGGCGCTGCACACAAGCCGACAGCGATCCCGCTGAGATTCGCATCAAAAGATGGCCCATTTAGATCTATCTACGGGCCAAGAAAGCAAAGCTCTAGTAAGCAAGGCAACACATCAAGTATCCGAACATCACGGTACACCTAAATATAGGGTGCCGCACACTATGTTTCACCGATGAGGTCTTTGGATCATGAATATCTGGCGGATTCAAGCCGTAAACATAGAGATCTGACGGAACTACAGACCTAGAGTGCGGATTGAGGATTACATCCTCCATATACACATGGCTAGAGGAGATGATCTCCGCCATAAAATACTTACCCCCAAGCTCAAAGGACAGGCCTGCATTGGCTTAAAGCCTTCCGAAAACACCATTGGAAGTTGGGAAGAGATAGAGGATGCCTTTCGGGAAAATTTTCAAGGGACCTACGTCCGACCTCCGGATGCCGACGATTTAAGTCACATAGCTCAACAGCGGGGAGAGTCAGCCGGAAATTTTGGAACAGATTCCTCACTAAAAGAACCAAATAATCGACTTCTCGGGAATGCGAAGCCTTAGCAGCTTTCAAACACAGCGTCAGGCGAATGGCTCGCCGGACACCTCGGCCAAGAAAAGCCATGAACAATGGCGCATTAACAAGCCTCATGACCGGCTTTTAGCGGGAGAGAGATAGCTAGCTGCAAGATGCATCACCAGCGACCCAAGTACATCGAAGTCGAGGATGAAGCGAAACCTAGCGCAGCAAGGACCAGCGTCGGACCAAGAAACAGCCGAAAAAACACGACAGTCAGCGCTTGGTTCAAAAGCTCTCGGCAGAATCATAAAAACTGCCCTTAAGGATAACGAGGGCGAGCTATCTAGCAAACAAAATCTTGGACAAGATATGCCAAATCCACATACTCTCGGGAAGCACTGCAAACCACACCCTGAGTTTGTTGGGTCTTCAAGCAGTCCAGCAAACTCAACGCCCGAACACATGGGGCTCGACACAACAAGCGAGGGCGATGGCGAACCCCAAAAAGCGAGCACCGGAAAACAAAAGAATTTCCCACAAAGAAATCAAAACAGTGAACTCACTTGGCGTGACAAAAGGGAAAAATAAATGGCGCCCATAGAGGTTGGCATGGGAGAACTATCCGGAAGAGTCCTTGCTTGGTTGTTAAAACCAATCACCTTGACCATCAGGATTACTCTAGAAGTATCTGAACACAAGTTGGACTGCCTTGATATTAGATCCGATAATTGGTGGACTCCAATTTTCACAAGTCCTAATGGGCGCGGCAGTGATCTAAACCTGCTATATCGGGACACAATCCGCAATATAGGGGATAGACCCAACCAAATTCCATAGCAACACTTCCTTTCAAGGGGTAATGCCAGGCCCATATGCCCATTATGCAGGCTCTCTCTGCTAGAAGTTGTGTTCGGCTCACCCGACAACTTCCTCCAGTGAAAAGATTAACCTTCCACCTACGCCCCATTTACAAGTAGGTATCAAGCACTATTGGGGCCTTAAAGCTTTAGCCCGCTTTAGCATAATACCGCATTATGCATCTCTTACATAAAATGCCGGTCCACGTGGCATCATCTCATTAAAGGAAACATTGAGGGTTCCTCGAGTCCGAAAATTGTGCGGATGCCTTGACAGCCCCAAAATAAACCGGCTTCACCAATACAAGCACTTAGACAGGTCGGCGGGACCACAGACACGGCTGGGCGAGTCCGTCGTAAACATACAAGGCTGCTAGATGCATACCCCATTACAAGGGGCTTGCGCATCCACAACAAGACAATAAAGCTCAATTTTGTTCATTCTTTGAATTATACTTTGCTTATATAATATAGCGTACATTTTACATACGATCTTTTCAACTAAGTTCCTCTCTTTTCTGAGATGAACACCGTGCTACACCGTCCGAGGATCACGACTGCGCGGAACCTGGCGCGAGCGTGCGAGTATGGACCCGTTGCAAGGATTCTTTCAGATTAAGACCTGCGTAAACCTTTTTCTTGTCTCTTGTTGATACATCCCCGGTTTCTTGCTATAACGAAGGAGGAGGCTGGCGTTTTGGCATAGGCCACGTCAGAATTTGGCAGCGTACACGGACACCGGGGCTTTTTACCAAAGGCGATTGTTCGACCCGTTTTCATAAAGACCGAATACCTTAGGGAGTGTTGGCGTCTCGAGTTAGGCCTTATATGCATCAGCTCTGAATCATGTCTTTGGTCAAATATTGGGTTTGCCCGGCTCCTGTGTTTTGCTGCCTTAACTTCCGCTCTATCGGCTAATGCGGCACCAGGAGAACTACTGCGATTGTGCCCCAGTTCGGCCGGGGAGCACCTCGATGAAAGCGGCTGTTGTCATGATATAGCCGAGACTGGTCAACCACTTTCGATGACCGCTGGAATCTTTAGAATTCCTCCCCATTGACGAAGGGCCATTTCCGGCCGGGCACATCTGGCGCCCAATTCGGGTGGGCGGTGCCCCTAGGGCTATATAGTAGTCACCTTTGTCGAACTCCTATGGCTAAGTGAAAGTGATAAAGCATTATAGTCCGGATGCCTAGTTTGCTGCACTATCACCTCCTTTGTAGGACCAAGACGTTGGATCAAGTGTGAAAATGCGTTTTCTGCAAACACCCCCTCATTATATGCGTGGGGGCTGAAGCCAAAGACTGCCATCTTTCAGGTTATATACACATATACATCAACGGCCGCATAGGAGGTATTTTTAATTCTTTAAAGCACAAGTATAAAAAGCTTTTATATTCATCGAAACATTGTTTCACAATAATACATGTTATTCGAACATAATATCCTTGAGCCTTTGCGTCTCTATTAAGCGGCGCCACGAAGAACTTCCTAAAAATAGTGCTTTCGGCAATTGCTCGGCTTCCGTCCGAATCTTGGGTTGCAACATCGGTGGCCTTCATCTCTGCCGGTATGTCTTGACACGGGCAAGAGCCATCCGCACCCTCTATGCATGTTGACCGCCTCATTGCTTTGATATGCGGCACCGCACCAAGGAACTGCTGCACCAAGCCAAAATAACTCTTTGGCTCGGGCCTTTTCGGCCACAAATAAGTCACAACATTCTTCATGGCAAGTCCAGATAACCTATTCAGCTCCGCCCATTCGGCCAAACGATCGGTTAATGGAAGTGGACGCTCTGGACTACGGAACTGCGACCAAAAAAGCTCTTCCATCTCGTGATCCTTTTGATCTCCGAAGTGTTCGGCGGCGTCCGCTCGCCGCCAAGTCGGATAAGCATCCACACTACTCCACAGCTGGTCCAAGCTGAGCATATTTAGGATCCGTGAACTTCCTCATGCAGAAAGGCCTTTCCGGCCGCGATATCTCGGCTGACGTAGCTCCTCCTTCATAGCTCTCATCAGAGCGAGCATCCTTAGCCTCGGTGGTGGCCTTCTTGAGTCCTCTTGCTCCGCTCGACCTTCTTTCAAGAGGCTCGCGGCGGTCGGTAGCATTCTTCAACTTCACAGCCATCTCGGCCATTTCCTTCTTGCTTGATGGTAAGGCAGCCTGTTGGCTTTTAGCTCTTGACCGCCTTTAAGGCAACCGCCTCACTTTCCTGGCCTGTTCCTTGGCTCGGGCAAGCTCCGCCGAAGATTCTCCATGGCAGCGGCGCGATCGCATCAAGCATACATGTTGTAAGGCATGGGCATCATGCTCCTTACTAGGTGTCATGGAGAAACTGCATACCTTGTGACTCGTCCAGCAGCTTATTGACAAGCGCAATGTGGCATCCGCCCGTCAAGTTTCCGCTTGAGTTGGCAAATTCATCGGTCGGCTAGCCACGGACGCCCGCCTACATAGGAAGAGGCGACATATTATATCTGGGATTATAATCCTCGACGCTGTCATTTTGACAGCTAGCACGAGTCTCGAGAGCTACTATCTACAGGCGCATCTTATATATGCGGAACCGTCAAAAAATACATCATTACCGCGTCGTCAAAACCCGTCGATAAACTCTGGCGGCCTCATACAAACCGCTTTCCGCGGACGAAATTTTTTCAATCACCGTACCCATCAATGCACGGTGTTCTTCTGAGCAGATTCTTCAACTCCTCCGACCGTGCACCAGGAGGTGCGGGACTCGTCCGATGGCCTTTCTCGAAGGCCGGACATGGAGGGATCGAGGGCCTCGACCGCCTCCACCCCTGCGGATTAAGGAAACCCTCATGATGACACCTCGGGATCCTCCACCTCGCTAGGCAATGCGGCGGGGGGCGTTCCACTCTCCATCATCTCGGACGAAGATCCCCGAAGCGAGTTACTGCTTGAAGGGGCTGAATCAAACTACAAGAGTAAAATTCGGTCATCTTGAGAAATAAAACAGGGATGTCTTTTATTTTATAAACTCCCCTCTCTACTTACGGCTCGCTAGAGGGCTGATCTCCTTGGAGAAACAATGCGGCCGGGGCATCTTCCGGCGCAGGACCCTCTGGCAAAGATTTCTTCCCGCGCTTTGAGGCCTTGGTCTCCGGATCTCCAGAGGCGGTCCTCTTTTTCCCTTGGATGGAGGGATTATCGATCCCTCCCTTCTTGATAACCTCCTTCGCGGAGGCAGTACCTTCCCTGTTCCCCCCTTCGCCTTCTCCTAAAGGCGCAGCCTCCAGCATCCTGGTTAACAATGGATCTGGCGTGGTCTCAGGGAGGGGGGCCGGACACCTAATCAGTTTTGCTTTCGCTATCCACTCCTGCTTAAGGGACAGCTCTTTTAAGGGTAAGTTTATGATAAATATACGGATAGTGTGTCCGGGTACGGGACTACTTACTTGAGCATCCGGGCGATTGCAGCTCAGACCTGCGTCCTCGGTCAAGTCCGGACACATTGCTTGTGATCCGAAGAACAGTTTGTACATCTCAACGGGCGTTGCGCCCATGAAGTGTTGAAGAGCTCGTGGTCCCTCCGGATTGAACTCCCATAGGCGAAGGGGGCGACGTTTGCATGGCAGGATGCGACGAATCAGCATGACCTACGTTACCATGACTAGATTGATCTCTCTCTCTCTAGGAGGCCTCGAATACAGCCCTGCAACAAGGGCACGTCCTTGGACGGCCCCCAGTCAAGCCCTTTATTGACCCATGACGCCAGCCGCGGTGGAGGACCCGAGCGAAAGGCAGGTGGCACCACCCATTTGGTGCCCCTGGGAGCTGTGATATAAAACCACTCTTGTTGCCATAGACTGAGATCCTGTTGAAAAGAGCCCTCGGGCCATGGAGTGTCGGCATTCTTACTTATAACAGCCCCTCCGCACTTCTGCTGTTGCCCCTTGATCAACCGGCTCCACCTTGAAGGTTTGAGCCACAATCCGAAGTGTGGGGTGTCTGGAGGAAGGCTTCACATCTGACGATGAGCGATGAGATGTGGAGGATGGACTCCGGATCCAAGTCGTGAAATTCCAGCCTGTAATAAAACATGAGGCCCCCTCATGAAGGGTCCATCGAGAAACTTAGTCCCGAAGGAAGTGAGGCGTGAACACCATGCTTTCACGGGCTTGGGAGTGGGAATAACCTGCCCTTGAGCAGGTAGCCTATCTGAGATTTGCGGTTAGATGCACAGCAGCTCTTAGCTTTAGGACATCTTCTTCCGTGTGGAGAAAGGCATCCACCGGCCTTGGAGGTCGGGCGGACATCATCGAAGGTCGAGCGCCTGAATCTGGAGCTTTGGGTGTTGGAACTTCGAAGTGAGGCGGATTCGATGGAGATTGAGAAAAGGGCGGGGCCTTGGTCTCTTTATAAAGAGGTTGAATACGAGGAGCCCTCCTCGTGACCGTTCGGGACTAAGCCGATAGAGGAGGCGTGCCAGCGGCCACGATTGGGTTACCGCCCGTATTGATGAGAATCCCTGAATAAGGGACATGATCTCTGCTTTGACAAGGCGTGCCAAGGAAACCGCCTTGCTAAGCAGCGCTGAGGTTGGACGGTAAAAAGCGATTGAATAAAGGCTTGGCGTGGTGGTGTGATGTCACGCTGCGGAATCGTCGTGAGATTGAACTTGTGTAAATGTTATTCTCTCTACGGTGGTATGTGGAACTTATTTTGCGAGCGGACACTATCCTTGTGTTCAAAATCTCCTATGAAGTATTCGGAAGAGAACCCGCCTTGCAATGCCAAAGACAATATGTGCGCCCGGACTTCGTAGTCATTGAAGCCTGGTTAGAGACTCTTGAGGAGTCATGGATTATGGGGTGTCCGGATAGCGGACTATGACCTTGGCGGACTCTGGACTATGAAGATACAAGATTGAAGAATTCATCCCGTGTCCGGATGGGACTTTCCTTGGCGTGGAAGGCAAGCTTGGCGTCTGGATATGTAGATCTCCTACCATTGTAGCCCGACTCTGTGTAACCTGAACCCTATTTGGTGCCTATATAAGCCGGAGGGTTTTTAGTCCCGTGGGGCGAACAACAATCATACCATAGGCTAGCTTCTAGGGTTTAGCCTCTCTGATCTCGTGGTAGATCTACTCTTGTACTACCCATATCATCAATATTAATCAAGCAGGAGTAGGGTTTTACCTCCATCGAGAGGGCCCGAACCTGGGTAAAAACATCGTGTCCCTTGTCTCCTGTTACCATCCGCTTAGACGCACATTTCGGGACCCCCTACCCAAGATCCACCGGTTTTGACACCGACAACGTGGCTTCTAAGGTTTTGACTTAAACCGAAGCTACCAACGTTTTATCATCAAGTATGATTATCCAAGTTGCTAGATTAACATCTCGGGGTGTATGAAACACGAGATAATTAAATCTCGAGCCCCATACTAAACTTCGTCATACGCATGACCCCCGTGCAGATCATATCTGCAATGCCTTTTCATCTGCGAATTTCATCTTTCTTTTGACTACAACAGAACCCAAAGAATTATAGCACTTCCATGATCAATAAGGATCGCAGATTGCCAGAACTTTGTCAAATTCCACCATGCTGTCTTGAGATTGAGCAAACGCAAATTCTAGGGAAGCAACAAGAACGTCGGGTAACAGATTTCATCTGTCACCCGCATAAATAATTTTCAGCAATAGATCTCATCTACTACCTAATTATATTATGCAATACCCATACATATCCATGTATTCTAGATCGAAACCTGCATCTACGCATACCACGGCTCTTGATGCCACTGTAAGGTAACACGCTAGAAAACAAAAAAATTCCGACCTACGCACCAGCCCAGGACCACTATGGAGACTCCATACATGGTTTGGTCTTTTTCATTACCGACTCGTAGCGCAGCGGGAAGTATAGTCGATGACGATCGGCGGTGCAGATCCCCGCAGCTAGGATTTACAATCTCCCAACCGCGAGGATGTATACCCTCATCTGATCCTCAGACAGCCCTCCGGGAGGCGGTCGAACAGCCCCCCAGATGGTGTCGCAGACAGCCCTTCAGGGGGACCTTCGAAACTCAAATGGTCACTCGGACAGCCCTTCGGGAGGACCTTCAAAACTCGGACAGTCACACGGACAGCCCTTCGGGAGGCACTCACGAACTAAGACGAAACTTCTGATCTCTCTGAGTTGCACACATACAGGCGTCATCTATCCTTGAGCTTCCCGTCGAGTAGTTCCTACGGAACCCGAGACAGCCTTCGGCTCTCTGAAACTCTTTTAAATGGGAGGGAGAAAAGAAGCAGGATAATGCATGGCATGTGTATGAGAGCAAGGATGATCCTTTAGGCAGCCCCTCCACCCCTATTAATAGGCCAAAGCGCAAGGTGGCTTCTCCAAAAAGCCAAGGGGAAATACCAAAAAGGCCCTCAAGGTGGCTTCTCCAAGAAGCCAAGCAAAAAGCACTTTCACTATTCATGATGACATTTTTCAGTGTCCGTTCGAACTGAAAATATTTATGTGGGCTCAGAACATTTTAGTACCCACTAAAATAATTTTCAACGCGTTCCGAAAAAATTTCGGTTTAGTGATTTTCATCTGCGAAAAGCAAACAAGAATGCATTTTCACTATTCATGAAGACAATTTTTCGCGTCCATTAAATCCGAAAATATTTCTATGGGTCTTAGAATAATTCCAGTACCCACTAAAACGATTTTGGATTCGTTCTGAAACAATTTCAGATTAGTGAATTTCATCTGCGAAAAACAACCAAAGCGGTACCGGGAGCTCCGAAACATTTTCGGTTTTTCTGAAAATTCCAAAAAGTTTCCAGAATAATTCTGGCACCCTCCAAGAATTATCAGGCATGTGCCGAAACCATTTTGAATTAATGGCATACCCTGAAACAACTTTTTCGGTTTCACCAGAACTCATCCGGTAACCTCTCTTTTCAGAACTTTTCTAATGTCTCCGAAAAACCTTTTTCGAAAACTTTCTCTCAGACTCCCTGTCTAGTATTCAGCAGATAGATGACCCTTAATCGTGTGACCCTATATGTTCGGTGAAGTATAGACATGACTTGGAACCTCTTCCGATCAATGATCAACATCGGAGCCGTGGACACCCATATTGACCCCTATACCCACACGAATGAATATTCGAGTGAACCTCCAGTTTCCATGAGCTATTCCTGTTGCTTCGCGATATGTCACAAAGACCCGAGGTGAGATTTATTGCATTCCATGGATCAACAATTTGTCCACCATGCAAGTTACCTCGTTACAGCTTTTGTTCTCTTTTCTCGTTTTTGTGTTCCGGCATCCCTGTGATCAAATCACACCGTGTCTGGCCAGACGATGATGGCTACTGTAACACCGAGAGGGCCCGAGAATATCTCTCCATCATCGGAGGAGCAAATCCCAATCTTGAGCTATCAAGTTACTTGACATACTTTTCCATGAACCCGTAAGCCGCCGTAATAGCCACCGATTTACGGATGACGTTTAACAAACCCCAAAGTTCATGAAGCAAGCATGAAGAAACTCGATACTCTCATGGTCGAAGGAATCATGCAAACGTTAACCATCTCTATGTTATGTACCATTAACTTGTGACGAATGAATCTCATAGCATAACATCAATTCGGGTCGATTCAACACAAATGTTCTCTTAACATTGTGCCCTCAAAGTTGCTGGCATTTACATGCCCATGATCAGGAAAAAAGAACCATCATGCAATACTTGAGCTAGTCTTAGAGTCTAGACTAAGAATACTTCTTACCGTTTATTATTCCACACGTGCATATGAGTCTTCCTCCGAGCCTCGTGTTATTGCAGACTCGAGAACCATAGCAGTTATAGCATGGAACATAAACATAATTATGAATTTGGAGATAAATAATATCATTTATTATTGCCTCTAGGGCATATCTCCTACACGCGCTGCTCATGGCACGTGAGCTCCTGTGTTACCGCCCGGTCGACGACCTCTACCAGGACTGGCTGGACCGCATCGCCGAGCTCGTCAGCGCTGCTAGGGCTCTCCCGCACCATATCTCTCACTGCCTTGCCCACCTCCAGCTGCGGGCGACATAGCTCACGGAGCGCCTCCACCACCTCCGCATCAAGACGAAGCCCTTGCACCAAGATGCGCGGCCCCGCGGCGCGACCCGCTGCGCCGGGCGCCCGCGCACGAAGAAGGAAACTGCCAAGAAGGCCACAAGAAAACGCTCCTACACTCCCAGCACCACCGCGTCAGGACCGCACGCCACCTGCAGCGGCGGCGCGTGGGTACCAGGATCAGGTTCCGCCTGCGCGATGGGCTCCAGTGGCCACGGCAGGCTTTCATGCCTTCACTCTCGAGCTGCGCTGCGTCGTCTGGCCCGGCAAGTTCAAGCCAGACCTTCCACTGTGCTACGACAGCACCCCCGACCCTGCAGAGTTCTTGCAGCTCTACGAGTTAAGCATCGAGGTGGCCAACGGCGGCGAGAAGGTCATGGCGAACTGGTTCCCCATGGCCCTCAAAGATGGCGCGCTTTGTGGCTCCTGACCTTGCCCGAGGGATCGATCTCCTCCTGGGGCGAAATGCGTGAGTGTTTCGTCGCCAACTTCCAGGGCACTCGTGACCGCCGACCAGACGCGGGCGACCTTTAGCGCATAAAGCTACAGCCGGGAGAGACCCTGCAGAAGTACATCCAGCGCTTCAACAACGTCCGCCTCAAGATCCCCAAGGTGACGGATGAGGCCATCATCTCCGCGTTCTCCGATGGTGTCCATGACGTCATGATGAAGGAGGAGCTCGCCATCCACAAAGTCCTATGCACGGCTATGGAGATGTTCAAGATGGCAACCAAGTGCGCAAGAGCTGAGGAGGAGCGCCTCTCCCTCCTCGAGCTCCCTGCTGTCGACCCAGAAGACAAGAAGGCCAAGGCCAAGTACGAGAAGCGCAAGGGAGTAGCGATGCTCGCGGCTGAGCCTGAGATGAAGCGCGGCCGAGACCACCGCGAGTCATCCAAAGGAAGCTGTCGGTGTCAAAACCGGCGGATCTCGGGTAGGGGGTCCCGAACTGTGCGTCTAGGCGGATGGTAACATGAGACAAGGGACACGATGTTTTACCCAGGTTCGGGCCCTCTCGATGGAGGTAAAACCCTACTCCCCGCTTGACTAATATTGATGATATGGGTAGTACAAGTAGATCTACCACAAGATCAGAGGCTAAACCCTAGAAGGTAGCCTATGGTATGATTGTATGTTTTCCTGGACTAAAACCCTCCGGTTTATATAGACACCAAGAGGGCTAGGTTTACCGTAGTCGGTTACAATGGGAGGAGATCTACATATCCGTATTGCCAAGCTTGCCTTCCACGCCAAGGAAAGTCCCGTCCGGATACGGGACGAAGTCTTCAATCTTGTATCTTCATAGTCCAACAGTCTGGCCAAAGGTTATAATCCGGCTATCCGGACACCCCCTAATCCAGGAGTCCCTCAGTAGCCCCTGAACCAGGCTTCAATGACGACGAGTCCGGCGCGCAGATTGTCTTCGGCATTGCAAGGCAGGTTCCTCCTCCGAATACTCCATAGAAGATGCTTTGAACACGAGGATCGTGTCCGGCTCTGCAAAACAAGTTCCACATACCATCGTAGAGAGAGTAATATTTTCACAAATCTAATCTGCTGACGTATTCTGTGGCGTGAGATCACACCACAGCCAAGCCTTTATTCGAATCGTTTTTTACTGTCCCACCTCAGCGCGTTTTGCGAGGCGGTTTCCTTGGCACGTCTTGTCGAAGCAGAGATCGTGTCCCCTTATTATGGGATTCTCATCAATACGGACGTGGGTAACCCCATCATGCCCGTTGGTATATCTCCTCGATCGAAAGTAAGCCCCAAACGGTCACGTGAAGGGCTGTCGGTGTTCCACCTTTTTATAAGGAGACCAAGGCCTCACTTTTTCCCTCGACCTCAATCGAATCCGCCTCCCACCTCGAGTTCCAACACCCGAAGCTTCAGATTTAGGCGCTTCAGACCTTCGATCATGTCCAGATCCAATCTCCAAGCCCGATGGATGCCTTCCTCCGTCATGGAGGAAGACATTGCAAAGCTGCGAGAGGCTAGGTACTTGACCGGCGAAATCCCGCATAGGCTTCCTGCTCCAGGGCAGGCTATTCCCACTCCCAAGCCCGGCGAGAGCGTCGTGTTCGTTTCTCACTTCCTCCGAGGGCTAGGCTTACCGCCGGATCCCTTCGTGAGGGGGCTCATGTTCTATTATGGGCTGGACTTCCATGACCTAGATCCGGAGTCTATCCTCCACATTTCATCATTCATAATCGTGTGCGAAGCTTTCTTCCGTATTACTCCCCACTTCGGACTGTGGCTTAAGACCTTTAAAGTGGAGCCGAAGATGATAGAGGGAGAGCACGCAGAGTGTGGAGGTGCTGTAATAAGCAAGGATGCTAATGCTCCGTGGCCCGAGGGCTCTTTTCAAGAGGAGTCCAGCTTATGGCAACAAGAGTAGTTTTACATCACAGCTCCCAGGGGTACCAAATGGGTGGTGCCGCCTGCTTTTCACTCAGGTCCCCCGCCCCGACTAGCGTCATGGGTTAATAAGGGGCTGGACAGGAGGCCAGCAAAGGATGTGCCTCTGTTGCAGAGTCGCATCCGAGATCTCCTGGAAGGAGACATCAGTCTGGTCGTGGCGACGCAGGTCATGCTAATTCGTTGAGTCCTGCCCTACAAGCGTCACCCCCTCCGCCTGTGGGAGTTCAATCCGGAGGGACCACGAGCTCTCCAACATCTTTTTGGCATGACGCCCGTGGAGATGTACAAATTGTTCTTCGGGCCACAAGTAGTGTGTCTGGACTCATCTGAGGATGCAGGTCTGAGCTGCAATCGTCCGGATACCCAAGTAAGTAGCCCTGTGCCCGGACATGCCATTCGTTTGATTATCACAACATCGCCCTTAACAGAGCTGTGCTTGAAACAGGAGTGGACAACGAAGGCGAAGTTAATCAGGTGTTCGGCCCCCCTTCCCGAGACCTCGCAAAATCCTGTGTTAACCAGGATGCTGGAGATCGCGCCTTCGGAAGAAAACGAAGGGGGGAACAAGGGAGCTACTGCCTCCGCGGAGGAGGTTGTCCGGAAGGGAGGAATCTAAAATTCCTCTCCTCAGAGGAAGAAGAGGACCGCCTCTGAAGACCCGGAGACATCGGTCACAAAGCGGGGGAAGAAATCTTCACCAGAGGGTCCTGCGACAGGGGATGTCCAGGCCGTACAATGCCCTCAAGGGGATCAGCCCTCCACCGAGCCGTAAGTAAAAGGGTGTTTAATAATCAGAGAAATCCTTGCTTCACTTCTGAGGAAGATAACCAAAAAATTTACCTTGTAGTTCGGATCTTAGCCCTTCTCAGCAGAGCTCGTCTTCGGGGGATCTTCTTCCAGAGATGATGGAGAGCGGACCGCCTCCCCTTACCATCCCGCCTCCTGAGGCGGGCGACCCTGAGGTGTCGTCGCAGAGGGTTTCTCCCGATCTGGTAAGGTCGGAAGGTAGTCCTATGGCCACCCGAAGCCTTCCGTGTCCGGCTTCTGGGAGAAGCAATCGAACAAGTCCGGCACCGCCTGGTGCACGGTTGGAGGTACTGAAGGATCTGCTAGGGCGGGCGTGTATCTCAGAGGAGCACCGTGCATTGATGGGCACGATAATTGAAAGGATTTCGTCCACGGAGAGCGGGTTGCATGAAGCTGTTATGAGTTTACTGACAGGTTTTGAGGTACGTGAAATGATGTACCTTCAGTACCGCATACTCAAAGATGCGTCCTGTATACATAGTAGGCCCTGAGACTCTAGGTGCTGTCGAAGACGACGGCATGTGGAGGATCATAGTCCTAGGTATAATTTTGTCACCGTCATATGTAGTTGGCGAAGTGTCCGGTGGCCGGCCGGACCGATGAATTTGCCGAGCTAAAGCGGCAACTTGACGTGGCAGACGCCGACATCACGCTTATTAACAAGCGGCTTGACGAGTTACAAGGTATGTAATTTCTCCAGAGGCACCTGGTAAGAGGAGCTTGATGCCAATATCTTACAACATGTGTGCTTGATGCAGATGGGGCTGCCGCTGTGGAGGACCTTAGGGCAGAGCTTGCCCGAGCCAAAGAGCAAGCCAGAAAAAGCGATGCGGCTGCCCTAAAGGCGACTGAGGAGCTGAGAGCCGAACAGGCTACTCACTGCCGAAGCAAGGAGGAAATGGCCGAGATGGCTGTGAAATTAAAGAACGCTGCTGACCGCTGCAAGCTTCTTAAAAAGGAAGATCGGGCAGAGCGGACGGACCTGGAGAAGGCCACTACGGCGGCCAAGGATGCTCGTTCTACGATGAGAGCGATGAAGGAGGAGCTGCTTCAAGCCGGAGATATCGCGGCTGGGAAGCCCTTTATGCTGCGGATGAAGTTCGAAGATCGTAAATATGCTCCATTGGACCGGATGTGGAGTTCGGCGGACGCATATCTGGATTTAGCGGCGAGTGCCTCTGATGCGGCCGAACAATTCCGAGATCAGAAAGATCGTGAAGTGGAAAAGCTATTCTGGTCACAGTTTGACAATCCAGAGCGTCCGCTTCCATTGACCGATCGTTTGGCCGAATGGGTCGAGCTGAATAGGTTGTCCGGACTTGCCATGAGGTATGTCATGGATTATCTATGGACGGAAAGGCCAAAGCCGAACAGTTATTTTAGCTTGGTGCAGCAGTTCCTTGGTGCAGTGCCGTATATCAACGCGATGAAGAGGTCAGCATACGTGGAGGGTGCGCGAATGGCCCTTGCCCGTGTCTAGACATACTGGGCAGAGATGGAGGCCACCGCCGTTGCATCCCAAGATTCACACGAAAGCCGAGTACCTGGCGAGCACTACTTTCAAGAAGTTCTAGAAGGCGCTCGTGCAATAGAGACGCAGTGCTCGAAGGATATTATGTTCGAATAACATGTATTTTTGTTGAAATCTGGAAGCTTTTTATACTTGTGCCTGCAAGAATTATAATACCTCCTGTGCGGCCGTTTAATGTATATATATATTGAAAGATGGCAGTCGTCGGCTTCATTTACGCACATAATCGGGGTGTTACGCAAGCGCATTTCACACTTCATCCAACGTCTTGGTCCATTTAAGGAGGTGATAGCGCGCGAACAAACAATCGGACTATAATGCTTTATCACTTTCACTTAGCCATAGGAGTTTGACAGTGGGGCTACTATAGCCCCTAGTGGCGCCAGCCTCACCAATCGAGGCGGCGTGTGTGCCTGGCCGGGAAACGGCCCTTCGTTAATGCGGAGGAATCCCGAAGATTCCGATAGGTCATCGAGTGGTTGACAAGTGTCACGCTATATCATGACAGTCAGTTTTCGGCTTTCTCTACTAAGGTGCTCGCCTAGCTAAACCGGGGCACAATCGCAGTAGTTCTCCTGGTGCCGCCTTAGCCGATAGAGCGGAACGTAAGGCAGCAAAACACAGGAGCCGGGCAACCCAACATTTGACCAAAAACAATGATTCGGAGCTGATGCATATAAGGCCAAACTCGCGACGCCGAACACACCCTAAGGTATTCGGTCTTTATGATTTTAGACAGGCTGAACAATGCCCTTAGTAATAAGCCCCTAGTGTCCAGGTACGTGCAATATTCTGACGTGGCCACATGCCAAGACGTCAGCCCCCTTCTCGGTTATACTGAGAATCCGGGGGATGTGTATCAACAAGAGATAGTAAAAAAGTTTTACGAAGGGTCTTCATCTAAAAAGAATCCTTCGAACGGGTCCCTGCTGCACGTCTGCGCCTGTGTCTCCGTTGTGCCGTGTCCTGGACGGGCGTAGCACGATGTTTTATCTGTAAAAGAGAGGAACTTAGTTGAAAAAGTAGTTGTGTGAAATGTATGTTATACTAAATAAGTAAAGTATAATTCAGGATGGGTAAAATTGAGCCTTATTGCCGCTTGTTTTACATGCGCGGAGCCCCTTGTATAGGGGTGTGCGGCTATGAAACCTTTATCAATTGTATGTTGGCGCCGAAATCGTCTAGCCGTGTCCGTGGTCTTAACGACCTGTTAAATTCTTTGGTTGGTAAAGCCGTTTTAGTGTGTGGCTGCCAAGGCAGCCGCACAGTCTTCCGCGCGCGAGGAGCGCTCAATATTTCCCTTTAACGACATGATGCCTCGTGGTCCGGGCATCTTAAGCGTGAGAGACGCATAGTGCGGTATTGTGTTAAAGCGGGCGAAAGCTTCACGTCCCAGTAGTGCTTGATAGCCACTTTGAAACAGAGCGATGTGGAAGGTTAGGTTTTCGCTACGGAGGTTCTCGGGGGAGCCGAACATAACTTCTAGTAGGAGGGAGCCCGTGCAATGGTGTTCTGGGCCTGGCGTTACTCCTTTAAAGGAAGTATTGCTATGGCTTATTTTCGTTGGGTCCATCCCCATTTTGCGGACTGTGTCCTGATATATCAGGTTTATACTACTGCCGCCGTCCATCAGGACTCGTTTTAAGTGGAGTCCGTGAATTATCGGGTCTAAAACCAAGGCAGCCCGGCCTGCGTGCCGGATACTTCTAGAGTAATCCCAATGGTCGAAGGTGATCAGTTTTGCCAACCAGTGGCGCGACTCCTGGGTGATAGGCCGCATGGCACGTATCTCTGTGGGCGCCGCTTCGTTTCTCCCTATTGTCACGTGTAGTACGTTTACTGTTTTGACTTCTTGTGGGAATTTCTTTTGTTCCCCAGTGCTTTATTTTATGGGGTTCATCATCGTCTTCACTTGGTGTATCCAGCCCCTTGTGTTCGGCTTTGAGTTTGCCGGATTGCTTGAAGACCCAACATTCTCTATGGGTATGATTTGCAGGCTTCCCAGGGGTGCTGTGGATTTGACATATCTTGTCCAAGATTTTGTTTAGGTTAGACAGTTCGTCCCTGTTATCTTTGAGGGGCAGCTTTTGCTGACCCTGCCGAGAGCCTTTGAATTCGGCGTTAACTACTGTGCTCTTCGGGATGTTTCCCTTATTCCGGCGCTGGTCTTTGCTGCGTCGTGGCTTCCCATTTCCATCCCTGACTTCGGATGTACTTGGATCGCTGGTGCTGCACCTTGCCAACCAGCTGTCCTCTCCTCCGCAAAAGCGGGTCATGAGGCTTGTTAATGCGGCCATTGTTCTTGGCTTTTCTTGGCCGAGGTGTCTGGCGAGCCATTCGTCTCGAACGCTATGTTTGAAAGCTGCTAGGGCTTCGGCGTCCGGACAGTCGACTATCTGGTTCTTTTTAGTATGAAATCTGTTCCAGAGCTTCCAGGCTGACTCTCCGGGTTGTTGAGTTATATGAGTTAAATCGTCTGAATCCGGTGGTCGGACATAGGTCCCTTGAAAATTTTCCCGAAAAGCGTCCTCGAGCTCTTCCCAATTTCCAATGGTGTTTTCGGGAAGTCCTTTAAGCCAGTGCCGGGCTGGCCCTTTGAGCTTGAGGGGTAAGTATTTGATGGCGTGGAGGTCATCTCCTCGAGCCATGTGGATGTGGAGGATATAGTCCTCAATCCAGACCCCAGGGTCTGTAGTTCCGTCATATGCCTCTATGTTTACGGGTTTGAATCCCGTTGGGAATTCATGGTCCAGCACCTCACCGGTGAAACATAGGGGGTGTGCGGCACCCTTGTATGTGGGTGTGCCGTGGTGTTCGGATATTTTTCGTGTTGCATTGCTTGCTAGAGCCTGCTTTTTCGGCCCGTAGATAGATCTGACTGGGCCGTCTTTTTGATGCGAACCCTCATGTGGATCGCGAGCGGGTTTGTGTGCGGTATATTGGCCGTGAGGTCATCTATCCGACCGGATGGCTGCTTTGTTTTTTGATTGCGGGGGCTCTAACGCCTCCTCATCAAATTCGGGCGTGCTTTAAACCTGGTAGCTCTTTGTATGGCGACTGCCGCCATATTTATCTGCGGTGTTCAGTACTTTGCTCCATCTGATTCTGAGTGCATCCTCCACAGTCTTGAGCTTCCGCTTCTGCTTCTTCAGGCTACGCGCAGTGGCGACGAACCTTTTATGGTGGTTCCTCTGCTCCAGGAACTTGTCCGGTGTGAGGTCATCCAGACTGTTATCTGCGCCGGGGGCGGGTTGTTCGGTTTGGTTATCCAAGTTGCCTTGTTCGTACAGTTGCTCGATGCCATGTTCATCGTCCGCCGGCTCGCCCTGCTCTGTGGCTGGGTCTGTATGACCGTTGTCTTTGTCGAGGAGGGGTTTGGAGCGGCACTTACGCTGCCACTTTGATTGCTTCTGGAAGGAACGATCCTTCGTTGCGTCCTCCTGTTCCTCGTCATCGTTTCCTTTGGGTGTGTCCACCATGTACACATCGTGGGATGAGGTGGCTTGCCGTGTCTATGAGCGCTGGTTCCTTGTAAATCTCTACGTCGTCGTCCATACCGTCGATGTCTTCGGAGTCGAAGTCGAGCATGTCGGTTAAATCATCGACAGTAGCTATGAAGTGGGTGGTGGGTGGGCGTCGAATTTCTTCGTCATCCGCATCCCAACCTTGCTGGCCATAATCCGGCCAGGACTCCCCTGACAAGGAGAGAGATCTTAGTGAATTCAGTATGTCCCCGAAGGGTGAGTGCTGGAAGATATCCGTGGCGATAAACTCCATGATCGGCGCCCAATCGGATTCGATTGGCGAGGCT